>OX104130.1:77874698-78474698 GCA_944470555.2 Heterobilharzia americana | reverse complement strand
CATATATAAGTTATTATTGCTCAATGGCTGATTATCGAAATGGTAATCGATAAGAAGCCTTGCTCGATCCAGATTTAGTGCTTGCTGGTATTCGTCATCTGTACGTTCGGTTGCCTGTCAAATTGCATCATACTAGAATTGCGATTGATTCGTTTAGCCACTCAGCTTTCACCCACTAGGTCGTGCGTTCAAAATCTGTCTAACCTACCTAGATTTGAGCAGCTTGAGAGCATAATCGGCCCTCATACAATAGATGTTTTGGTAGAACTAAGTTTTAGTGATGGGAAACTTTGAGGACAACCAATAAGGTTGAAGATCCTGAATTTAAGGTCATTCGTTAAGTCCGTCTAACGTATTGCTGATACTGCATAAACATGTTTGACAAATTATGACAAAAACTACGCTGTAGGTTACTGGCACAGAGTTGGATTGTTTGCAAGAAGCCTAAATTGTGAATGTAGTTTTGTTATAGATTGTGTACCTAACAAGGAGGAGGGATACGGTTTCATCTTTCGTTTCCCCAACTGCTGTGAGAAAAGATCTTTGAGAACAGAATCATTTCATGGATTGTAGAACATATACTATATCACCAGGAGCTCTGACAACTGTTGTTGAACTTTCTTCAATGCTGCAGAGATATTTGGTCTCAAAATAATATTCAGGCTTGATGTAAAGTTTAGTGGAGCAGGTAATGCATTTGAAGTAGATGGATGTCTTGTTCCGAAAATATATGGAATCGAGAAAGACGACTTAAACAGGACTGTGTAAGTTGCATACATATGTCTTGAAAAACCACAGATTCTTGTTAAATACAAGCTAAATACGAAGAAAGGAAACTTTCACTTGATAAAGGATAGATCAGAATAATCTATCCTACCAGTTATAGAAAAAAACGGATGGCATGGGGTACCATAATATACACGGACTATTGGAAGTCGTACATGTCGTAATCTAGGAATGGGCCATCCCCATCAAGTTATTGTACACAGAAAGCAACTTATTGATCTGACAACTAAACGGCAGATGAACAAGGCTGAAAATATGTGGAGTCGTCTTAGAGACTTTCTAAGACCTTTACCAGGATCACGAGGAGATACGTTATGATCTCATGTGGATGAGTGGCGATATAGACAATGGTATGGTTTCAGAAATGATAAACATATTAAAAACTTAGATATCTTTACTTCTCATGTCAAACAGATTTACAAATTGCAAATAAAATATCATTTCCCTTAATAACTACATTATCCTTCATATATTTGGTTCTGATTGGTCAGTTCATGCTTCAACGTGATTGGCCGTCACTAAAGTTTAGTTTACATTGTTTCATTGCTTAATGCACGATCCTGAATATATTTGCTTTATTGAAGCTACATTATTAAAGCTACACATGCTATTTTCCATTATTCAATCACAATCCGAAATTATGGTACCAGTCACTTCAAGGAATATAATACAGATGGCTTGTTACAGCGGTATTGCCTGAATGTAACAATTCTGAAGTACATTACTGAGACTTATCAATAAAACATTCTGAAAAACAGTTTAGATGGCAGTATGGGGACACAAACAACAGATATGAGCTAACTAATAATAATGATAACAGTACTGATTCAGATTACCTGAGACAGATTACGCAGTAATATCAGAGCGGCTGTCTCGCCTGACATACAACTACTCGACCATACAATCCATACAGAGTCAAAGGGAACTTTGTCCGTTTCAAATTTGAGAAAATCTTCAGGATAGACTAATTCACAATTGACTGATAATTTACGACTGAAGAATTTCGAACGATGTGACTTCACCTTCGTTGAAGTATTTGTTTGTTTAGTAGAATTAAAATTCGATTTTGCAGCTTTATTTACTTGACTATCATTGCTAAAACTGTTGTTAGAATTGACGGATTTATTTAAAACATGATAAATATAGAATTCATTTGGCCAATTATTTGTATTTTGTAAATATTTCACTAGATCTCTATAAAAATAGATGAGAAGGAAAACAATTTGGTCTTCATTTGACAAATTCTTATTCAACAATCATCATCATTATCAACATAGGACCAGGTATTACTGCGCAACGGTCCGAGTTGCCACACCTCATATCAGCACATCAAGTAAAAAGGTAGTGAGGCGAAGGATGAAGATAAGTGAATGCAATCAAAAGAAATATAAAGTACGAGAAGAAAACAAACAAGTTGAACAAACTCTCCTCGTTGACTTATTGAGGAGCTGAAAGAAAACTATGAAAATAGTACTTCCTCTTGATCTAATCGCCAGTGGGTATCAGAATTTTGCTGATAAAGGAATTTACAACCATACAAGTTGCCATCAAAATAAAAGATACTAACATGAAGGATAGAGGAATATTTAAAAAATACCGTCCAAAGTCATAGACAGTCAGCAGGAGAGAGAATAAAAGACCTAGAAAATAATAAAAATATGGTATAAAGATTAGGATAAAGGTTTTGTGGTCATGAATCTCCACTTTAGTGATATTAATTCTGAAGCATATCATCTACAATTTCCAATCACCGGCTTTTGTTGTCACATGGACTCTAATTGAGAAGTTTACACTTCCCTAAACGGCTCAGATTAACAGTCAAATAATCAAGGGATTGATTTCTTGTTTCAGTCTGGACGTACTTCAGCTAACACCGCACATTAGAGTAGATGGAGACTAGGCGTGCGTAACACACGTCTTAGTAACGTGAGTCGATGAGAGTTTACAAGCTCATCAACTGACTTTCTACTTTTACCTGGAAATCTATGCTTGACTTCTGCATCAATGACCCAGCGTTTGCATGACACATGACCTGCACCACAAAGACAACAGCAGTCCACCACGTGAATCCTTCCCATACCCTCTACTTTCAATGGCTATATTTCATAGTCATGAGGTAGAGTGTACTGAAGTGCAGTACATTCGACCCTTTATAGACAATTACGCATTGCATTTGCACAAAAGCAAATCAAATCTTTTGTATCTGTGATAACATCCCAGCGGTCAGCGACTTACGAGGGTTAAGTTCCAAGGAAAGTATACTTACCAAAGTATTTTTAGACAAGATATTAATGCAGACCAGTCATGAAGTAACCATTTGCATTTTGGACATGAAAAATACATCCCAAACACTCAAATTATTTTCAACTTGTTCATAAGACGCTCCATCTTGTCAGGATCTTCACGTAATGTCATCACTGAATGTTTTCTTCAGTGGAATCAACATAGAAAATGGGAAACTAAGCGTATAGGAAGCCAACATACATCAGACTTCATTTAACAGAGTGAAAACACAACAGTGTAACCAACTCATAAAGAAAAGAAAACTCTTCAAGGGATTCTCAAAATTAGAACAGCTACTCATACAACTTCATCAGATACTTGTACAATTTACTATCAACTATAAAGTCATCCATAGAAATCAGTGAACGGATTAATACGACATACATAAATGGTTTATCAGAGATCAAGATAAGACTACTGAGGTTGTTTGGAATCAGTACTATTCATAGTCTCAGTAATTCTCTCCAAGTTATATTATGCAAACCAAAGGATGCAACAACTGAGGAGGATATATGAAATATCATATAGAAAATCAGCTGAAACATGTAAGACAAATTCAACACTAGAAAAACTGGACAATCTCTTCATCTTCGTCTAAATGAACATCATTTAGCAATTACGCTTCATAATATTTCATCTTTGATGCCAACGTGTACAGGTATGGCCATAAAATTAGACTTTGAAAATGTAGAGATTTCGGTAAATGAAAATATGAAGAATACCAGAGAATTTCTAGTAATCTGATATCCAGATCAATCAGGATTGAACAGATGTATAGACATTGATTCAATCTACTGAGCAATAAGAAATATAACAAGCGAGTACAAGATCAGAGGTTAGACAGAGAAGCAACTCACAGACTGCTCCTCCCACCTAATATACAAAAATATGTTAAGTCAATGACAAAAAAGAGAAAAATATTGCCAATTACACCTCACTATTAAACCAATCCTCGTAACTCAATTCATACATAAGTTAAAACTAATGATGTTGCCTAGGGAAACAATGAAAACACTTCACGATATAGACATTTGGCTCAGATGATGCCACGTCATCAAGAGGTAATTCAGTTAATGAGATTATGGAACTTCATTAGCGTGGGCGACTGGTATATATGTTACAAATGCTAACCTACCACCCACCTCGAAGCGCTATGTAGGCTGAAGCAGATTTAATTCAAAAAAAACCTAAAGGATAATAAGATTACAACGTAGCATCTGTATGTTGTTTTAGCGGTAAATAGACTATTATAAATCATATCGTGTGATGTTAAAGATAATTACAAATATGGCCTTAACACTTTCACGTGAGTGTATATTCACATATACCTGATAGCCTGAATATAGCTGTACTTCTGCGTACTTTTGAGTCACTCAGTTGATTAAAAACGATGCAAGAAATCTTCAATCTTGGTTATATTATATTCTCTGAGCTCAGAGAACACAATAAAACCAAGACCATCCACCTGAGCTACAAATATTCTCTATTATTTCAAATCTTTAATCTATCCAATTTACCATTAATGTAATGTTATAGTCATTTAGGCTATAAAATAAGGGGAATAATTTATAGATAATTGATTATTACCCTTCAGTGATAAATCCTTAAAAACAATAACCAACGGATTGTAAGAAGGTACACTGAAATGGTTAGAGAATAATGCTCTAAAGAAACTCATCAGTAAATTGTCTTCAAAAATAGAATCAATAATTAGCTAAAATATACTAAGCTAGAATTTAAATCTTTCCTTTTTTTTTCTCCATTATAAGACTTGGATTTCGCCAACGATGACTTGTGTCTGATGTCACATAAACTTGAAGATCTACAGGCGAAAACTAACAAGTTGATAGAAGAGGCAGCTAAGACGGGACTTCAAGTGAATATAGAGAAGACAGAGGTGATGAAGATACCACACCAACAACTCCAACAACAACAACAAACTCCAGTCACCATCAACGGGAGAAACTTAAAGGAAGTAACCTCCTTCACTTATCTAGGAAGCACTGTTTCAACTACAGGCGGCACAGACGAGGATGTCAAAGTCAGAATCGGAAAAGCAAGACAGGCGTTCATTAGCCTGAAACCATTAACCTGAAACTCAGCATAAAGCGTGAACAAGATCCGGATTTTCAACACCAACGTCAAGTCAGTGCTTCTGTATGGTCCAGAGACTTGGCGCGTTACGAAAGGCATTTCCAATAAATTACAGACATTCATCAACAACTGCCACCTACGCTGGCTCGCTACTGAAGATCAGATGGATTACCAGAAAGAATGAGCAACAAGAAACTCTGGCCTGACAACGAACCAACCAAGAACCTATCACCCAACAAATATGCAGGAGGAAGTGGAGATGGATTGGGCATGCACTGAGAAGACAAACTGGGGACATCACGCGTCAGGCCAGTCACTCGAGTGGAATCCCCATGGGAAGCGACGAGTTGGACGTCCAAGGGTGACATGGAGGAGATCGTACGAGGAGGAAATGAGAGCTTGTGGGCTATCGTGGAACCAGGTTCAAAAGATCTCAGAGAACAGAGGTCACTGGAGACGTGCTACTGAAGCCCTATGTTCCACTAGGAACCCAAGGGACTAATAATAATAATAAGACTCATTGAAATCACCAGGCTTGAGTCCGCTAAACAGCAAAACTAGGTCAGAAATTTGTACTATGTAGCCAGCCGACTAGAAATATAAATGTAGCACTCAACAGTGAATATAAGAACATTGTTTGAGCAATAATCCATTTTACGAAGAATAGATTACCATCAGTAAGAAAACGCTGTGGTTTACAAATGATTCCTCTAGAGATTTGTATAAGCTGGTGAGTAAGAATAGAATGAATTACTGAGATATGCAGTGACGTTGTTGATAGAAATTGAGTTAGCCTGATAAAGATCATTACAAAATATTACGTTTATTGTTTGATTTGGTAGCTTTAAAAAGAACACAACATAATGAATATTCGATAGTATCAAAGCATCCACGTAGGAGGTCATTTGCTAATGGAGGCCGAGCGATTCAACCTAGTACAGCAACGGGAAAGTACAAGTATCAATAAACGAAATCTGTTATCCGCTGCCCCAGTGACCTAGTAAGTAAAGCTTCGGTATTTAAAGCGATAGGTACTGGGAACAATAACAGGATACAGGCATATCCAGCTGACGAATCCCAAATGGGACGAAATGCACTTTCTGAATATCATTGCTAGCCACCAAGAAAAATAAAACTTTACATTTTGTTTTACCTACTTTAAAGTTACTCGATTCATATTTCCTTTGTCTACTTCTGCAGTATCATGACTGTTCAATAAACAGTCCTTCTGTCCAGACGAAGAAACTTCTCCAATATTTGACTGCAATTTTGATGATTCAACAGTATGTTTTGAACTTTCGGAAGTTGAAACTGAAAAAAGTTAATCCAGGATGCAAATGATTACCCATAAGTTAATGAAGTCCTAATACTATAGTCATACTTATCTACTTGCTTGAAAACTTGTGATGCGAATAAGCAAGTAAATTAAAGATTTGTTGGGACTGATTGATTTCAAGTCACTTTTCACATAAATTGATGTCAGTTAGAAAATTGCTAGAATTCTAAGAGCTCCAGGCGATAACAATAACAGCAGCTAGAATTCTTTAGGATGCCCTGATTATTACTGTTAGAACTGACAGAATTTGGAAAGACTTGACCATGGGATTCGAGCCCTAGAAGTTTCGTGTTAGCGCATTTGCCACATGAAGTGATAGTATTGGGATTGATCACTCTGGAAGACATCGATAGACACTACTGTAGAGTCTAAAACCAAGATGAAACATCTGTAAAACACTCCCCCCCCCAGGATTTCAGTGGTTATATAGCTGACACCACCCTGAAAAGAGTGGAGTAGTACATCAGTCCAAGTTGTCTCTGTTTTTAGAGACATATCAAACTGCAAGAAGAGAAGAACATCGATAGAGGTTGAAAGAAGAAAATGAATGACAAAGTGAATGTAAACATAGGATGTAATGATGCCAACTGTTTACAGGAAGACAAACACTTAAGAAATTCGAGCCATTTTAATCAACAGGTAGCTAGTGGTAGCTAGTGGTAAAACATTTCAAACCCTAGACGAGACAGCTGCACTTCTCTGCTTTTTTCCCACTAACGTGCTTGAACTTATAGATTGGCATTATTTTGTTGACTGACTAAACTCCAGGTTTCACACTCCACTTCTAATATAGCAATCATTTTTGTTAACAGGGGAAGACATCCAGTATGTATAGTAAATACACTGGAGATCTCAATCAATGCACCTTCATAGTAGCATCGAATAGACTACTTTGACACCATCGTTATTTACTCTATGATTAACCTAATATCTCTCCGAAGGCAACTTGCAGCACTTGTATGGTTTCTGAGTGCCAGACATATATCTAATAACTTTAAAACAGAATGCAATAGACTGCCGCATATTAAAATAGATTCTTTAAAATATGTTAGGCGATAGAGTGGTGAATGTAGAAGAATCTTAACTCAGTGGATGAGTTATTATCTCATAAAGCATCTAAAAGTAAACTAATATTTGCTAAATACGACTCATCAAAGCTTACTCGGTTATTTATCTTAGCGAACATCAGCTTGGAATCGGTAGCGAAGGGATTCGGCTTCAGTCTATAAGAAACATTACCACCGGTCAGAAATGTTGTGAGGTATGATGTACCACGCAGTTTCTTAACTTCGTTTTGTTAATGAAAACGAGTAGAATAGCTGAAAACGATGATTGCATGAGCGGGACATTACCAAAACAAAACTACTGAAGCATTCCATAGTAAAAAACTGAGTGTGTTTGGCATGCGTCTCGCACTTGTCAACTGTAAGATAATATTCGACGACTGGTCTGCAAATACTCACGATTTATGGATATGTAATGAAGTGGTGGAACCTGTAGTCCACTTCACTTATTTGGGGAGTTGCACCAGTCTAGACGGGCTGGTTGCTGACGAAATCTCAGCTCAGATACAGAAGGTACGTTTAGCACTCACCAGTCTACTTCACCTCAGGTGCCGATAAGATATCCGAGTACGTGTTAACGAATGAGTATGCTACTCAGTAGTCCTCTCTGTCATATCCTACGGCTGTGTGATATGGCTGTTGAAAGTAGAAGTTATGAAGAGAAAACAAGTTTTTGATCACAGATGTCTTAGCGCTGCACACTTATAGTGGGATCACCATGTTAGAAATGTAAAGGTCAGATGAAGGGTACTAGACAAAGAAGGTAAGTCAGCCGATGAGGTCGATAACTCTCATCGACTAAGATGGCTTGGACATGTGCTGCGCATGCCAACCACCGCCCACCTCAACGTATCATGCAAGTGGAAGTTGGATTAGGTTGTAAGAGGGAACACGATGACTAGATCAGGATGTGGTGCCAGTCAATAAGGTCTCTGACAACTAGTTTGAGCCGTGTAGGGAGATGTAAACTACTTGGTTGGGGTCTCCAAGAAGATGGGAACCAGTGGTTGAGGACTCTTGGTGAAGTGGCTGAAAATCGGTTAAAGAGGCGCAGAAGTATTCACTATTTGATATCTTCTAAAGCTTGAATGTTTTTACTAACCTTTGTTTACTTTGGTGTCACCCTCTTTCTAACCACTTAATCTTCTTATACTACTGTGAAGTGTGGCAAATTAAATCGATGTACTTATTTGCAAAGTTCTACGTTGATTTTGTCTATCTGTCTGACAGTTTCACCCTCAGACTCACGTCGTAATACCAGTTTTTAGCGCAACCACTCTACAATTGACTTTCATGTTATGGTAGGATATTGAGGTACAAAAAGTGCAAGTTAGTACAGGCTGGTAAATTTCGACCACAACGACGAAATGACAACATCTATATATGTCTCAATAAGTTTTCCCTTAGTATTTGTCTTTGAGCTGACAAGGGAAATTACAACACACTAGACACAGTAGGCTTAATTTCGTAGACAAGAACTGGTTCACAACACGAACATACACACGCACTGACATGAATGATGACCCGGTATTATCGCATTATCGCATTACTTAAGCATCTTAATACTCAGGAAAATTTATCGCCAAACAAACTCTGCCTTATTGCTAGTTTTGTACTACTCAATTAAAACATTACTTTTGCACTTATCTAAAGTGCGTAATATTTATTCAATGAAATGGGATTAAACAGAATTCACTTCAGAAAATTCGGGAGGTATACATCTTGTAACAAAATGAATAGAAATGACAGAACCCTCCATGCCCACAAACCTGAGCATAAATGGTCAAAAATAACCTTGACAAGGACGCAACAAATAAGGAAACGCATTGTGAAATGTGACAGATATGATTAGTGTCATATGATCAATCAAGTTAGCCAGTTAAAAAAATATTTTATATTCTTAGGTTCCTCACTTTGCTTCGATTCCAGCAAAACGTCTAACTATCATTACAATGTAAGAAACACACATTAGATTTATGTTTTCGGGGTGAAGCGATTTTTGTTGACGAATTTTTATTTACGCCGAAGTAGCTCAAAAGCTGTCTGAATGATGTCTGCAGATGAGACAGGTAACGCTTTTAACTTCTCTATCTTTTATACTGGGTGGTGTGATTAAAGGTGAAATGAAAATTTGAACTGCAGCCGGATTCGAACCAGCGGCCACCGGGTTGCCGGCTTGGTGCTCTGCCAATTAAGCTACGAGGTCTAACTGCTCACCAGATTTTTATTTCACTTCAATCACCATGGTAGTCAGGGAAAACTCATGGTGAGCATAGTCAGCAGTCGTACTTCGTAGCTCAGTTGATAGGGCACCGAGCTGGTAACCCGGTGGTCGCTGGTTCGAATCTGGCCACGGTCCAAGTTTTAATTCCATCTTCAATCATCACCTAGTATAAATACTACTCTGCCGAACCACGGCTATCTCAGATAGTCGAAATGACTCTCCGTTTTTGTGTAAGTTTGTCAGAAACGTATTAATGGAAGTTACACATTCTACCTTTCTTCGGATTTGCAAAATTAGTCTTCCTGTATGAGATTTTTCAGCTGAATAAGAATACACGGACGTCACATTTCACAGACGTGAGTAAACTGAAAGATTTAGGACACTCTGAATACGGTGAGTGGCGGTTTGAAAGTGTTGATGAAGCGTTTTTCGGTTCCGAAATAGACACCTTTGCATCAGGAGTAGTTTGCGTAGATATCCTGTTTGACAAGAGAGAGTAAAGTAGTTTGAATGCGTTGGCCAGTACAATTTAGTAAGAATTTACGTCAATCCTGATAGGTCGGCACCCGATAAGATCGATTCGCTATTGCCAACTGATGACAATCGTAGTACTGACGAGATATCTGATAGCACTACGAAGAAGTTTGCTTTGTCCTACTATATGAATGTGAGACATGGCCATTAAGGATAGGAGACATAAGACACCTCCAGGCGTTTGAAGAGCATTACCTCAATAAACTTGTAAACCCTTATCAGCTGAGTTGACAAGTATATGCGATATATATATATATATATATATATATATATATATATATATATATTAGTACTGCTGTACTGCTATATGGTTGAAAAACTTGGCGTGTCACGAAAAGCATTTCCAACAAACTATAGACATTCATCAACAACTGCCACCTACACTCTCTCACTCGATACTGAAGATCACATCGATAGCCAGAATAATCAGAATAAGCAACAGGGAACTCTGGTTGGCAACGAACCAACCAACAATCTATCACCCAACAAATATGCAGAAGAAAGTGGAGATGGATTGGATTGGATTGGATTGAGCATACACTGAGAAGGCCGATTGAGGACATCACGAGCCAGGTCAGGCCGTCGAGTGGAATCGAAATGGGGAACGACGAGTTGGGTGTCTGAGTGGAGGGTGACATGGAGGAGATGGTGTGTGAGGAATAAATGCGAGTTTGTGGGCAGTTGTGGAGTCAGGTTGAAAGAACTGAAGAGAAGAGAGTGCAGTGGAGGTGTGCAACTGAAGCCATATGTTCCACTAGGAACCCAAGGGAAAAATAATAATATTATATATATATATATATATATATATATATATATATATATATATATAACATGAGAAATATTTCAAGAAGTGAAATACTATTACACTATATATCAGAAGACTGTAGTATAGCTTAATGGAAAAGTCTCTGACTATCATGCTAGGTAATGCGGATTACGAATCTCACAGAAAAATCACTTCCCTCAGGGTTTCAGATACATCTTACTGACGAGTGTCAACAAATACAAAACCTTAGTGGGGCGGGGCTTCCTACCGATTATCTTCAACCAACTAACGCCTATTAAAATATACTGCAATGCTAAGCCTCCTAGTTTGTTGATCACATTGCAGAATGATGGATAGAGTTCGATCAGCTCACAGGACTGAATAACATGGAATCGATTGGACTCCAATGACCAATCAATATAATAATAAGATTATCGTGTTCTTGGGCAACATTATCAGTAGCGTAACCAATATGCAGTAAGAAGAGATTTAGAAAGTAGCTTAACTACTGCAACTAAGAGAAACATTAACACTCAAGAATACTTTGAGGACGGTTGCAATAGGCTCAACGTCTAACAGAACTTATAGTTTTAATAAGAGATCATCCATACACCACGATAGTGATGATGAATGGTCTGTCGTATGACAGGAAGGCATATTACTGATCTAATATTAAGTAAGATAAATAAATTGATAGAAAACTCAAGAAACAAAAAAACTTAGTTCCTACTTTTGTAAAGCTTATTCGCAAAGCGATGAAGTTATGATTTTGAATATCCTGATTATAAAGATGACCCATACATGATACTTCAGTGCTGAAAGTTCAGTCCATAGGTAGGAACATTGAAAGTAATTTAGCATTTATTTGTCAAAATGAAATTGATCATAAACTCCCATACTTTGTTAGACAATGTGAACGAAAAACGTCAGTCTAGTTTTTAAAAAAACAAACCCGTTCATATTAACCCATACAAATGTATGCTGACGAAATTTACAGTATACAATAGTTGATTTAATGGCATCATATCGAACAGTAAGGTAATAAAGAGAGAAATCGACCAATCAGAGGCGAGTAGGGTTATGAGGTTACTAGATAACAAGACAGACACGTAACATACTGTCAGTATATTGTAGAAGTAAACATAACTGAATAATTATTCAGCCTGAATGTCGCCTATTAGATATTTTGGAAACACTTACTGACCTATACATCGAAAAATCTTTATCTTTTATCAGATTTTAGTTGGATACACTTAATCATATGCAGATAATACTTTGGTGTTTGAAGAGATGGGTACGAGGTTCAAGTCTCAGTTGGGATATACCACTTACTGCGATGCAGGTATATCCAGCTGACGAGTCCCAAATGGGACAAAACACGGGTCCTAGATTCCACTGCTAACCACCAAGATGAGAATCGGTCTCTTCTACCTAGATGGTGTCAATTTGTCATGAAGACTACTTTCAAGTCAATCAGTTTCCTTACAATCATTTGACATCTCCATTTAAATAACCAGTAATATGTGGCAACGCTAACAACTAGGTTACAGTACAATCTACCTTGATAAATTAATTTTTAAATGCTCACTATCTATCATGATTGTACCTTTAACTATCTATAGCTTAAGAGGAATAATCATTCTGATAATAATATCTCCAAGTCTCACAAACTTTTAAATCCAGCAAACGAAATATGCTACTGAACAAAATGAGTGTTTCGATACCACGTACGCTGTTCTAAAGATTTAGCTAGCCATATCAGAGTGATCTACACGCTTGATTGCCATTTCGCTCGTTTGAGGTTGCGCTGATCAGTGGTGCACCGGGACAAATTAAACTTACAAAGCCGGATTGTTCAAATCAATTGGATTTAACTAGTTGACTTGGATGGATCCTCCTAGCTTAGAGTGTATGATGAGTTTCCAAGTGATGTAAAAACACACAATCCACGTTAACCTGTTTCACAGCTGATTGAGTTTGTCAACTATCCAGATGTAGTGCCAACAGCTGGATAACTATGATCCGATTGACGAAATCTGAGGATCAGCGTGAGTTGTTTCAAGCTAACCATGCTATTCAGCTAATGAAATAGTTAGTACTATTATGTTATCTACTCTCTAAATGTGTCCGGCTAGTGATGACCGAGTTTTCACATTAATCAATCAGAGGAGTGACTCAGAGTCACGAAGCACTATAACTGCTGTTTACTAGTTGGAGCTGATCTTCAAGAAGCTTTTTCAAGACAACACTTGTATTATGCAGTCTACTCCAACAGTCCAACTGATTTTGACTTATCACATCAAACTTAGAACTCTACCACAAATCATTAGTTCATTGGTTTACACAAAGTAACACTTATGTAGAAGAGAACTGATTGTTTAAAGGACTTGTTTCATCATTTATAGTTACATTTAAGTCGAAATTAGTACCGACCCTCCTGAAAAAAGTGATTATACGAAAACAAAAGTAAACCAACTCAGTACAGCGATGTGTGTAGTTGTGATTTATTCAAGAACCACTGAAAACCGGAGAGCATTGTATGCTTATTTCATCCTAGGTTGGGAATTCTCAGTAGTACCAACCCACGACTCCGCCTGGATCGAACTCAAAGCCTTTAGGTTTCACCTTTTATTTTCATCGATATTTAGGATGACTGAGCTTTAGACACTTTGATGAAGACTAATGGTCAATGTTTGATAAAAGAAACCTATTCGTTTGAAGACAGTCTATATGGGGAACAACCAGCAAAGAAATTGTCAGGTTATCGACACATTAAAAAAATTAGATGTAGCAGAATAAGGTAAGTCATTCGAAAAGAAACAGAAAACGAGAAAGTACAACATTTTGAGGCGAATTAGCTACACTAAACAATTATAAAAAGTGAGCTTTGCATGGCATACGAATACCGTTTCCGCCAAGAAAAAAATAAATTCAGCTAGATTGTATCATTTCAAGCTTATGACGCAAAGAAGATTTGTGAGTGAGTGGAATTTCTCTCTATTATGATGAAAAATATTCCTTTTTGTATACTTCTAGTAATCTTAGGAAAGGAAGAAAATAAGGTTTACTGTGAAAAGAAGTAGTCTCGAAACAATCAGTAATTATATTTGTCCAAAATATATGTCTGTACTTCCCTAAATCGAACTTTAAATGTGTCTTATATGTTATACTGTTTATGAAGGATGATAGTGCGATTGACTGAAGGAATGAAAAAAATCAAACCTTGTCTTTATACACACACTATTGAAGTTTGACTCAAGCGCAATTCTTGATTTTGGAAACGTGCTTCCTCTTTGCTGATATGCATAAGCGACAGCTAATGTCTGTTTCACTTACCTGCATTTATCACTGTATTTATATCAGTTAAAGTCGAGACAGAAACGTAATGTAAGAGTAAAACTAGGGCACAGTATTATGATTTATTATTTATCCCTTGGGTTCCTAGTGGAATATACGGCTTCAGTTGCACACCTCCACTGCACTCTCTCCTCTTCAGTCTTTTCAACCTGACTCCACAACTGCCCACAAACTCGCATTTATTCCTCACACACCATCTCCTCCATGTCACCCTCCACTCAGACACCCAACTCGTCGTTCCCCATTTCGATTCCACTCGACGGCCTGACCTGGCTCGTGATGTCCTCAATCGGCCTTCTCAGTGTATGCTCAATCCAATCCAATCCAATCCATCTCCACTTTCTTCTGCATATTTGTTGGGTGATAGATTGTTGGTTGGTTCGTTGCCAACCAGAGTTCCCTGTTGCTTATTCTGATTATTCTGGCTATCGATGTGATCTTCAGTATCGAGTGAGAGAGTGTAGGTGGCAGTTGTTGATGAATGTCTATAGTTTGTTGGAAATGCTTTTCGTGACACGCCAAGTTTCTCAACCATATAGCAGCACCGACTTGATACTGGTGCTGAAAATCAGCATCTTGTTCTTTGTGTTGAGTGCAGTAGATCTCCACACTGATTTCAGATTCGTGGAGGCCTGTCTTGGCTTTCCGACCCTGGTTTTGACATCCTCATTTGTGATTGTGTGGCCTGTAGTTGAAACGATGCTGCCTAGGTAGGTGAAAGAGACAACTTCCTTTAGGTTTCTCCTGTTAATGGTGATTGGTGCTTGTTGTTGGTTTGGTACTTTCATCACCTCCATCTTCTTTAACTTCCGTTGAAGTCTTGTCTTCGCTGCTTCGCCTCTTCTGTCAATTTGTTAGTTTTCGACTGTAGATCTTTGACTTTGTGCGACAGAAGACATTACACATAAATCATAGTCGAAATCCAAATCTTCTAGGCTCTTTTCATCGGTTCAGCCAGCCTATGCCCATCTTTTTGTTCCTCACTGTTTGCTGCATAACCCAGTCCACCACAATCAGGAAGATGATGGGTGATAGTAGACAGCCTTGTCTTACTCCTGTCTTCACTTCAAAGACGTCACTGAGCTTCCCATTGTGGACCACTTGGCATGTGGCCTTTTCATAAAGCTGTTGAATGAGGTTGATAAAGATTTGTGGCACTCCATAGTGTTGAAGCAGCTGCCTGCTAAATTACTTCTCGGTCGACGCTGACGAAGGCCTTTTCAAAATCGATGAAGTTGAGGTAGAGAGTTGACTGTCATTCTATACTTTGTTCTATGATGATGCGCAGCGTAGCGTTGCAATTTGATCCCCACATGATTTGTTCTTCCTGAAGCCAGCCTGTTCCAGTCATAATTTTGAATGAATAGCATTTTTGAGTATCTACAGGATTATGCGACCTAATATTTTGCTTGGGGTAGACAAGAACAGGATCATGATTCCATGCCAGTTCTTGCTAATAGTCAGCTTAGGTTTCCCTTCTTTGGAAGTTTGACAAGGCAGCCCTTCTTCCAATCTGCAGGTTCCTTTCCTTCCTTCCAAACCTTCTGCAGTAGTGGTGTGAGCATGTCCGCTGTTATTATCGTGTCTGTTTCCAGTGTTTCTACGGGAATTTCATCTGGTCCTGCTGCTTTCCCGAATTTCAGCAGTTTCATGGCATTCATGATATATATATACTGGCTGACGTTTATTAAACAAAAAAGGCAGGTGGATATAAGCACACAATTTCAGAAGGTTCTTGCTATATTCCTGAGTGTTAAATAGCACACATGCATCTAACTGACAGTTAAGTCGCTCACTATAATATCACTGATTCTAAAACCCTAGACGAAAATAGAATGAAATTGACGGGATTGAAAATAACCCGAAACACGAGAGTACATGATATGTGACCTTGCCTAGAATTCGTAACATTGACATATTAAAGATAAGAGTTAGCCAGTCAACGAGGGGCTATAACCTACTGGTCGAGGCGTGAAATAGTAATTTTAAAATGCATAAATAAATGAATAAATAGATAAATAACGTTATCGAAATGCCGCAACTTTCTGATAAAATTATGCAGTCTCCAGTATGCATATCATAGGATACAGTATGTGAGTCCATAGCACCAGAAATCAATTCATGATTGATAACCGCTGCTGTATTATAGATAAAAAGAATTAAAATATGCTGTTCAATTATACTTAGGATTAAAAAGAATCGAAAGGCACTCGGCAACTATATGAACGTTCGCGCAGTGGGTCATATCTATTGCATGAGGGCTAGTGATACTTCCTGCATGCTCAAACCTCAGTAGGTGGAGCGGTGTTTCAACCCGTAACCCATCAGGCGAAAGTCAAGTTGGTATTCATCACGGCAAACCTAGGGGCCATGAGGACAGATACTCAACAATAACATTGGGTGAAGCTCGCACTGTCATGAACTGATAGAAATTGGGAATGTGGACCATTAGATTCCGACCCAGTGGTTCAATGGTAGCGTGCTGGCCACGAGACCTAGAGGCCGTGGGTTCGAGCCCCAGTGGGTGCACACTATTGAGTAGTCCCATACTAAAATGGAACAGCTGTTCAGCGCTCCCAGGTTTCGAATGTTCCTCAAAATGATATCAGTTCATGGTGAATACCAACTTGAAAAATGAATAAATCCACACAAACGCCCAAATTCGAAAGTTATGTTGCCTAGAAGAATGACCCACAGTTGAGATACTTGCAATATAGAGTCGAAGAAGCCACAGAAATTAGTATGCTACGCGAGAATATATTGCAGGTTTTAAAAACATAAGGTGATTTAGATGGATAGAATGGTTTCTGTTTAGCTTCTTGAGGTCCTAAAGTATCCAATGGTATTGGCAGTCCATAAACCATACCTGTAGTTTGACACCTATCAAAACGGATTGGATGCAGAAGCTTTTCATAAGTGAAACAGGCTATGAAAAAGTAACTCAGTGGTAGAATGGTGTATGTGGGAGAGGGGGAGAGAGACTATGCATATATGTCTCATCGCAAACTTAGGTTGGAACTGATCTTTTGAAGACTGAGGAAGTTATGCGCTTTCTTGGAAGGAACGACATATGACTGTAGGACTTGAAGAGAATTTACTGAAAATATATGTTTGCCCGAAATAATTGTCGTTTAGAATATCTAATGGAAATCATTAAATTACTGAAGAAAAAGGTATCTATTCAACAAGCATAGCAACAAATAAACAGTTTTATTTCACTTACTTTCCTGAATATCCAAATCAAAAATATTTTCCAGTTGTTCAGCGTTTGATTCACTTGTCCCACTGTCAATATGGTCATTTGTATGGTTTTCCCAGGTTTGAAGTTCTTCATTGCTTGTCAGTGGTGATTCTGTTTTCTCAGTTTTTAGTTTACATTCCTGTATTTTACAAAGTTGAAGGAAATAAAGGTTAAACATATTAAGTATAGCAAAAAAAATTCATTCTTTGATCTATCAAATAATAATTTATGGTAAACATTCACAAATTTTACTAACATTTTGCCACTTTTCATCAGGAATAGGTCGTTTTAAGAACTATTGGAAAACAAAAGAGTATCGTTACTATTTGTTGATGCTTGCAACTCCGGCTGATGAGTCCCAAATAGGACAAAGCGTGCACCTTAAATTCCACTGCCAGCCAACAGCAGGTAAATTATAAAAGAGTATCGCTTTTATAGCTTTCTATGATATGCGCTGTAAATTGAACGAATATCATTATTTGGCTTATAAGATTGAATTAAGTGATGGTCATTTCCTCATTTCAATCATCTCATGACTCTGTATTACTACTAGTTAACTTAATCAAGAAGTATTTGTTGCCTTATCCGATTTCCGAAACAGATACAAGAAACTTGTCACTCGTTAGTAAGGTGCTTATAAGTAGCATGAAGTACTTCATGTGAGTATTACGCAATCATCCAATCGGTTAGTCGACAGAACACCTTGAACTAAGTTTTAATGTTTATTATTAATCAACAGTGACGCTTACATCGTTGTTAACACTTCACTTGGAGGAATTAGTTCACTCAGCATAACTTTTATTTCCTGTACGTGTTGAATAAAATGCGGCTTTTAATGTCACGGTGGAGAAAGAAGATTTCCTAAAGAGATAAGTAGACTTATTCTTACACAACAGTTGTATTGATGGCCCATTTCCAATCCAGTAAAAGTTAACAAAGAAAACAAACTACGTCAATAAGTTTCAACTGAGAACAGGATATTAAGCAAGTATAACTTGCAGCTCTCAGTGCTCAAGGATCATTTCGTAGTCAGCAAATATTTACACAAAAGTCATGGATCAAGAGAGACGATGGTGCAAATGACGGTTTACACGCTTCGTTTTTGTTTTTCCATCTACCTTCTAGGTTATATCCATTTTAACACAGTGAGGAAAGTCTTGCAGACAGACAGGTCCTGGACAATGCACTCCTACTTAATATGTCTGCTGATTTTTCTTAACTTGTCAAAGAAGTCAAAACCAACAGGGAAATATACAATGACAAAATAATTAGTCGTCAGAGCGTGAGTAGCGATATTTTGAAAATCGATTTATGCACTATAACTGCTAGTACATCAGTGAACATGCAAGTGCATACATCAGATACAATCTGATAAACACTCATCATTATCATCAAGATCAACATAGGATGATATTACTTCATAACGGTCCAAACTGTCACATCCCCCATCAGCATATCACGTAATAAGATGATAAAATGGAAAGTGAAGCAGGAAAGAAAAATTGGTCAAAAGAAGTAGTATGTAGTGAAAGAGAAGGAGAAGGAGAAAATGATGAGACTAAGTATAACGGTTAGGATGGGGATAGTGTGTGTGTGTGTATACATCTGCGCCAATAACATCGATTCTGAGCCTGCTGAACGAAAGTTCACATGGTTGCTGAGTGGATTTCAATTATTTAAACAGATTTCTTTATGTATTTTTGAAATGAATGGGGATTTTTAATTTAGAAGTACTGTTCGTCATGGACTGACATCAGTTGAGGAACCACTGAAAACTTGGGAGCACTGGACAGCTGTTTCGTCCAGTGTTCGCCGTGAAACCCGAAGGTCCTGAGTTCGACCCCTAACCGGGTCGTGGGTGCGTACTGCTGAGGAGTCCCATACTAGGACGAAACAGCTGTCCAGTGCTCCCAGATTTTCAATGGTTCTTCAATTGATGTCAGTCCATGATGAATACTACTTCCAAATTAAAAATCCCCATTCATCTCAAAAATACATTACTCTATAGTGCTCATTAGTGACTTGCTTTCAGATGGATGTCAGGAAGTTCTTTTGAGAAGCCGCGACCTGTGGGGTCAACCAGTCAGATGTGAAGTGGATGCTAACTGAAGACCTTGGGTGACAGTCGCGCTATGTCGTGAATTGATAGAAGTTGGAAATTGTGAACCACCGGGAACCGACCCAGTGGATGAATGGTTAACGCGTTCGCCGTGAAACCCGAAGGTCCTGAGTTCGACCCCTAGCCGGGTCGTAGGTGCGTACTGCTGAGGAGTCCCATACTCGGACGAAACGGCTGTTCAGTGCTCCCAGATTTTCAATGGTTCCCCAACTGATGTCAGTCCATGATGAATACTACTTCTAGATTTCTTTATCTATATCAATGGAAAGATTTCTTAAATTCAATTTATCCTCATTCTTTTTGATTTGTTGACATAAATTTCTATAAGTTGAAAAAAGATTGTTGATTTATTTCTAATTTGTGGGAGGGGGGGATTTAAGTCAATTTACTTATTTCCCTTAGTGTTTTGCATAGATTAGGCATAGGGATTATTTTGTAAAAGATGATCATGTGATATTAAAGGAAATAAAAAAAAAACACAATTTTCAGCATGATTACGCCTTGATTAAATCAGGAGAGTACACGTGATATTTAGTTCACCTGAATCTTCACAATGTGCCTATTGAAAATTCATACTTCAATAGTAATTCACTTTGATTGATTCCAAATGAAAATGTAGAGTTTCACTACATTTGAAGTATTCGTACAATTCTTTAAAGTATGAATAGTGGCTAGTATTAAAATTCAGCAAATGTGATTCGTATTATCTAAGACTCATCAGCTGAATGTATCTGCCTCCTAATGACTGTTGTTGTTTGCGGTGAGCAAATTAGCCACTGGATTGATATCTATCAGTCCACATTTTCCAATTTCTATCAATTCACAATGTAGTGAGAACTTTATTTTGTCCTACTGGCAGGTACTTGTCACACCGAACTCAGTTGATTACGCAGGGGACAATTTTTCATTAGAAAATTCAAGAAATCCATCTCAAAGCTAGTCAACTATGAGCACTGGACAGCGATACAAACAAGGATGGTTTTGTCGTTTCCGAGCTTCGATATCTCGTCGTGAATGTTTGGAGTGGTAAAAGAATCATCAAACCTGGTGATGAAATGTTCGTGACAAACTATCACCATCGTCATCCTGAACCACTCATCTTTTCTGTTATTTCACGTAATTCGGTTATTGACTGACTCATTAAGTTGTCAATACAATTCCTTCATCACTGACTATGCTGTCCGCATCTGGTTTCATGGTAGGTATGCACGTAGAGTGAAACTTATTTCAGAGGTAGAGGTATTGACTCACACTAGTATTCTGACGATCACCAACAAATTAGAAACACATTTAAACAAAATTTTATATCTCAGTTGCAAGACAAACTGTTAGTACCAGTGACTGACTGACAAGATCTCTTCAAGTGAGGTTAGAAACAGAAGATCGTGTAGATCAAGTTCAACTTGCTAACCACAGTACGCATGAGTTGAAAATTGAAACTCAAGAGGATACTTAAGCTTGCACAAGTAAGACATCTCAATCAAAATGATACAGTTTACCATACATTTCGCTTTTCACCGGAGGTTCAACCAATATATGCACGCACAATGAAGTTTTCCCTTTTAAGAACTTTTTTCCACCGTTGTCATCATCTAGAGAGTGAGTAATCATTTCGAAGAAGAAGAAGCATTTCTATCATTCTTCCCTAGATTAAGATGAAACAAATGTATACAACTTGTGGATAAATAAATCTCTGACAATGAAAGTTACAACATACTTGATTGCCAAAGCGGGCATAGCCTGTCGGTCCAACGTGCATGCACAGATCTGGTCTTGGTTGTCCATTTATACAGATATCCACCTAGAAGAATAAAATCATTACAAAGAAGTTTTTTCGACACTTTATTGATTTTTTGTAGACTTATTTAAAGTATAAATCTAAGGAAAGTGTAAGATAGTGGAGTGGACCATACGGAAGAATGTGATGACAGCAGCAAAACTGTTAGGCATTACTGCAATGAACATAAATGAAGATTACATTTTACATAAAGATATTCAAGAAATATTTAATTGCTTTTCTTTTTCACATTTTATCAAATTGTTATTTGAGCAGAAGACGAATGTTAACTGGATCAAGAATTCTCTAGCTTCAAAGATGAGCAACACTGTACAGTTTCCGAGTTCAGTTAACACGTGGTCTTTCAAATTTCAGATGACGATCAGATGTAACTATCCTGGAGTTAAAAGGGCTATATTTCTCTGAATGACTACTCTTCTACATTATTTTATCCAGTATACCACTATCAGTAGAAAAAACAACACATTCAACCAAGACTCATGAAAAACAAAGGAAGATGATAAAATATGAGTTCAGTCAGCAAGATAATTCCAAATTCATGCCACAAGTAGAAAATTAACGGTTATCAATGGGCATTTCTCTCGCATGATCTTGATAGAGAGGAGAGCACATGCCCAATAACTTGAAATCTACCAGTTTGGAATCTTTTATAGTCTATATTTTCTTTCAAATCCCTCCATCATAAGCTCCCGCTATATACCTGAGAAGTTAAGCAGAAAGCAAATAGTTTTCAGCTCGACAAATGAAAATGTTTCCGTTGATTAAAAAAAGATATTGAGAAGATCACAAGGAAGAGGAAGTTCTGCCTATTAAGGTTTATGAGTACAAGACTAGGATCAAAGCTTTTCACCAATTTCATGCAACCATCTAGTTATTGAATATATTATTCACTTATTCTGGACAGTAATGAAAGTAAAGACTAGAATGTAAATCAGTCGATTTGCAAAAGCTTAGAGAAACATCGATCATTTTGTAGAGAAGAAATAATCTGTAGACAATTTTTTCCTGTAATGCTACTGAGGAATTCAAATGAGTCGATATGTATGAGGTTCAAGCAAGACCTTAAAAACTAGAGAAGTCTGATTTCATGTCCAAACGTAATTAAACCACGTTACACCATAAAGCATACGAATTTCAATGACATACGACCAAGTCACCAACAAAAAGTGGAATGGTGACAAAGATTACCATCTAATGATTATAAGAGAGAACTTGCAGTAAAAAAGTTGCATAAATAGTACCATGTTCAATAAAAGCGAGTCAATCAGAATCTCCCATGGTAGTTGTAACTTCCCGTTGGTATACTGGGTCGAATCGCACGACCTCTATTAGCAGATGGGCTACCATATGGATGCCTAGACACTGTTCAACTATTCATTATACTGTAATCAATTTGGTGGCTATCAGTCGAATCCTGAATGTACATTTCCTCCCATTAAAGACTCACCAGCTGGATCTTCATGTACCCACGTAAGTGATGTTGTTCCCAATCGGACTCTAACTCATCGTTTCAAACACTAAAGCCTTATAAACTAGGACACCGGGGAGCGAGAACCACCTCTTGTGAAATTGGTATCAGGTGTTGTTTACTGATACTTGTACACTGTCAAATAATGAATATCCAGGCAGTATTGAGGCATTCACATAGGAGCCCATCTGTCAACGGAGGTCGAGCAATTCAGCCCAGTGTAGCAAAGGGGAATTACAAGTATCAATAAACAAGAATTGATGCCCATTGCATAGGAGGTGGCTCTTATGTTCGATTGCGTAGGGGTAGTGTTTTGGGGTTTGAAGAGGTGGGTACTAAGTTCGAGTCTCAATGAGAACAACACTCACTGGGATACAGGTTGACGAGTCCAGAATAGAACGAAACGCGCCTCCTGGATTCCACTGCTAGCCAGGAAGTAGCTTACAGCTTCGCCGGTATTAAGAAATAACACACAAGTAAATCATTATTCAAAACATAGTTCTATGGTGGTCAAAATGATGAAAAGTCATTGGATTTTAAAATTGAGTCGTACAACTTATATGAAGTTATAGGATGAAAAAATTTCATTGCGAAGGTAACGTTTCACCAACGTTACATCTGTCAAGTTGAGCAATTTCATGTGAAAACATTTTTTGACATCAGAACTGAAACTAGTTCGCAAACTATCATCGTAAACTTCACTTCTGATAAAAGTTGAGGTAACAGCGAACATATATGTGGTTCAAGGGTATATTTTCCGTAAATAATCAGAAACTAAGGTAAATTTATATTAACTCACGAAATGGAATAAAGTAATAGAAGTGAATGAGGTGAATCCATTTTGAAAAACTGAGCGACATGGTATATGTAGCCGGGGACACAATGACGAGGATAGCTTGAGATAAATTTGTGAAGTACCTGACTGGTTGAAATAATTACCGTAGAACTTCGCACACAAGTATATTCGAACTTCACAGAGAATAAACAATCTGGTGATAACGATTAGTGTAAACATTCAAGCCTCACAAGATGTCAAGGAGTGAATACATCTGTGCCACTGTTCCCGATTTTCAGCCATGTCACCAAGAGTCCTCAACCACTGAATCTTGTCGTCACAGGAACCCTAATCAGACGGTTCATATACCCCAACACGACTTAGAACAACAGTAAGTCACTTTATCGACAGATGTAGCATCTTTGTCTGGTCACTCTGAACCATCTTTCAACCTAATCCAACTTACCCTAGCAGGCAAGTCAAGATAGGCGGTGGCTCGCCATGCACATAATATGTTCAAGCCATCTCAGGTTAACAACCTCATCAATCGACTGAACTGCCCGTCTTGCCTCATACCGTTTGCCTGACCTCATCGTTGCTCATATAGCGATTCCAAAAGACGCGGCCAATGCTACGAAGATACTAATGATCGAAACCCTGCAATCACTGTATATCTTCTACTTTCAACTGCTATGTCTCACAGGAGTATAACAGGAAAGAAGGAACTACAGAGCAGTATACACATCTTCGCCAGTCGGCGCGAAAGTTGACGCAAGTTGCCAAGTACCAAACGGGCCTTCTGTATCCAAGCTGAAATTTCATTAGCGACCAGTCAGTTCAAGCTGATGCAACTCCCGAGTAAGTGAAGTGGATGACACATTTCACCACTTCGCTCCGTATCATTAAACTGAAAGCATCATATTACATTTGACAGGTGTGAGACGCATGTCAAATATACATTTCTACTTGACGCGTTCCGAAAGCTCTCCACTCAGTGGTAGGGAAGATTTAACTATCCAACCAACTTAGACAGCATATCGAAGATAACTTGTAATACATACCAACTACAAACAAAGTGAACTTCTGACTCATCCTATTTTGGTCACACTTATTCACAGGCATGTACGTATCCTAACACATTCACTTCTTCAACCAGAACTCACAGGTTAATAACTGCCTTAGTGTGCATGGATACACAAAGTGGTGTGATTTATTTCCATGTTCCACAAAGACTTGTACTAGCTTTTATTCTGCAATGAAACGATTTTCACGTGGTCGTGAAACGTCAGAAATCCATTTTTCTACTTTATTGAGATTTGGGATACAATATTTCCTTTATAACCATTTACCCAATGCTCAAACTATTGAATTTTGAATCAAGCAAATTCTGATGATTATGAAGTCTATAAACTAAGTCTATAAACTACGGAGTACCGCAAACCTTTATCCGCCTCATTCAACAACTATATGAAGATGCCACATGCCAAGTAATCCACAATGGGAAGCTCAGTGATGCCTTTGAAGTGAAGACAGGAGTGAAACAAGGTTGCTTACTATCCCCCATGATATTCTTGATTGTGGTGGACTGGATCATGCAGCAAACAGTAGGCAGCGAGAAGAGGGGGATACACTGGACGACGGGAAAGAACCTAGAAGACTTGGATTTCGCCGATGACTTATGCCTAATGTCACATAAACTTGAAGATCTGCAAGCAAAAACTAACAAGTTGATAGAAGAGGCAGCGAAGACGGGACTTCAGGTGAATATAGAGAAGACAGAAGTGATGAAGATACCGCACCACCACCATCAACAACAACAACAAACTCCAATCACTGTCAACGGGAGAAACTTAAAGGAAGTAACCTCCTTCACTTATCTAGGAAGCACTGTTTCAACTACAAGCGGGACGGACGAGGACGTCAAAGTCAGAATCGGAAAAGCAAGACAGGCCTTCATTAGCCTGAAACCAGTGTGGAGATCTTCTGCACTCAGCATCTGGAACAAGATACGGATTTTCAACACCAACGTCAAGTCAGTGCTCTTGTATGGCTCAGAGACTTGGCGCGTCACGAAAGGTATTTCCAATAAACTACAGACATTCATCAACAACTGCTTACGCTCGCTGCTGAAGATCAGATGGCCAGAAAAAATAAGCAACAAGGAACTCTGGGAACGAACCAACCAAGAACCTATCACGCAACAAATATGCAGGAAGAAGTGGAGATGGATTGGCCATGCACTGAGAAGGCCGACTGAGGACATCACGCGTCAGGCCCTCGAGTGGAATCCCCATGGGAAGCGACGAGTTGGACGTCCGAGGGTGACATGGAGGAGGTCGTGCGAGGAGGAAATGAGAGGTTGTGGGCTGTCGTGGGACCAGGTTCAAAAGATCTCAGAGAACAGGATGAAATGGAGACGTGCTACTGAAGCCCTATGTTCCACTAGGAACCCAAGGGACTAATAATAATAATAATAATAATAATAATAAACTTTCTTTGGTTTATTACAGAAGTTTACTGTTTACACAGTTCAGATGTACTTCATGCACTCTACAGTTATACCAAAAGCGTTTTTTATTTACACTAGCCAGATTGATAATGTAGAACTATATGATGCATTTCTTCCTCCCGTTACACTTGAAGACACATTTGGATGAAAGGTATCAATATATTTAATTGGTTTCTAGTTGGTATTCCTCACAGACTGATACCAGTCGGACAGAGATATAGAAAGATGTTAGTCAAATGCCATCGTTGAGTACCTTTCCTCATGTCCGAACTGGCAAAAGTCGGAAAATGTGAACCATTGGATTCCAACCAGTGGCTGACTCACTAATTACGTACTCGCTGAGAGATCTGAAAGTCACAGGTTCGATGCTTGGTGGGATCATGACTGTGCACTGAAGAGGAGTCCATCGCTTAGACGAAACCTATGTCCAATACTCCCACTCCACGTGATGTCAGTCCGTAGTGAATGCCAACTGGAAATCGACAAATAAATAGTTCCTGTAAACCTCTAAATGTACTTTACTTAGGAGAAGAGGACTAATCGATTAGTGCACGATGAGCTTGTCAAACACTTTAGCGTGTTACTCACATTGCACTGAAGTAGTGGGTTAGTGGAGAGGGGATGACAACAATAAGCCTGTTTTTAAATATAAATATCAGAACTAATTTTATTTTAAGGCCCCCCAACGCACCCTTGCAACTAACAAAAATAACCATTTACATTCCTAACAGTGAAAAAAGTTGGTTTTTCTCATCATAAAAAGAAATTCAATAGCTGTTAAGCTGGTACTTAAGATTATTTGCAATGACTGCCTAACTCTAACACCATATCAAGATATCAGGTATCGTTGAAATGAATGCCATTGCAAAACAGACTGTCCCATCAATATATTTTTAAGAAAATTTCATTCATTTTGAGTAATATTACTACCGCGAATGCCACGATTCTACGTCATATGGGGTAAATCATCTACTATGGTGTATCCAAAGATGAGTAACTTGCAAGCCGACTATCAGTTCTACTCAGGAATTTCCTAAACAGCAGAGTGAGATCGGATATATATATATATATATATATATATATATATATATATATATATATATATAATGGGAAAGGGATTTATTTCTAAATTTAGGGGAAAAATAAAGAGCCAGTGAATGAGAACGAATGATATTGATTGTAACTCATTTCATTCTGGATCTTTAAATATACGTCATTTCTGTGTGGGATACACGAATAACAAAACCAAGACAGCGTACATGGATTGAACCAGTTCTAAAAAGGAGTAACGGTTGACAAAAACACTGTACTCTGCATTCAAAACCAGATAAACACGTTAATCACCTTTGACTGTTTTACTACCCAAGTATTTTCACATGCAGTGAAAATCAGGGATTATTTGAATATAGATCCATCTAACTGTTTTATCATTTAAGCTAAACAACAGTGTACATTCTGAGTTATGTGTACACTCCATTAAGTCAAATGAACAAGACCCACTGCACTCTATTGTTTATTGCTAATTTGCGATAATAAACTCATCAATATGTGTACAGCAAAATTGTAACCCCACTCAGTACATATGTTTATGCACTAGGCTGCGTTGCACTTATTTTGTAAGAGCTTGCATACTACGCCGCTATTCAGACTGATGTTGATGTTGAGCAATTTAGTCAATGAGCGACGACCCATTTCTAAATGAATCATTGTTAAATCATTTAACTATGAAATTGTTGCATCTAATTGAGGAAGAAATAAAGGGATTTGTAGCTATGGTGTTTGAATCGATCGGTAACTTTCCGTGAAAACGAAACAGCTGTCCAGTGATCTCGGATTTCTAATGGTTTCCCAACTGATGTCAGTCCATGATGAATACTACTTCTAAATTACATAATTCTATGGAAATAAATGTGGAAGCCTACGATGGAATTCCAATTATTTTATCACCAATACCTTTGCTGAACAGCAACAGTAAGACAAGAATAAGCTTAGTGTAAGACCGAAAGAATTCTGTTAGATCAAGGATGTGCTGATTAATTGTGAAATTTGTGGAATAAACTAGATGATCAACAACCAGAGCATACTTTTTTTTAACGGAATCAAGGTCAAATCTAGATACAATTAAAGTGATTAAATTAAGTCTATAACCATCGCTTTAAGTAACACTGACAGAACCAAAGAGTGTTGTTAAGATGTTTTTAATATAAGGAAGTTAGCTATACGAAGTAAAACAAGACTAGTTGAAAAGTTACTGAAGTGGAGTGAGCGCATTTGCCATTTTCCCGGCTTCAAATCCTTGACATTCCATACACCACTTTTTTCTTGTTTGTTCACGACTTCCCTTTCTTTCTGCATGGCTAATTTTCCTATTCCAGCAACCATTTAACTAAGTCCTTCAGACGTGAGACAACATGGAGCGATGCATTTTATCTCCGAAGTCGTATATTCACTCGGTTTGTATACATTTAATCTAAAATATCCGTTGAGAATCGAGTGAAACTTAGCTGAAATCGCGACGAACGAAAGTATTGCCTATAAGTGAATATCCGACTTTCACTACGAACATACTATCGATTTGAAACTACTGACTCATTATGGTCAAAAGTGTAAATTGTTGACTAACTGACAGCATTCGCACACTTAACAATAATGTAGAACAGAATTCTGATGCGAGGAGCAACTATATGCATTGAGAGATTCAGTTGAAATTATTATCATTATTTGTCCCCTTGGGTTCCTAGTGGAACACAGGGCTTCGGTAGCACGCCTCCATTTCATTCTGTTCTCTGTTGTTGAGATAACCCAACTTCATACTACACATCACTCCACTGAAAGGTAATCAAGAATTGAACAACAAATAGATTCTTTACAATGGATTTAAAGCTATTTTCCTATCCGTAACTATCACAAGTACGCAATGCCAAATGTTAACCTACACTGCTATTCAATTGAATCTTTACAAATTGAACAATTCGGTATGAGTAAAGCATATTAGTCTGCAAGTATCAAAAGGAGTCAAACAAACGAACCAATTGGTCACTGAACAATATAATTGACGGGTCAAATGGCTGATTATACATAAAACTTGGAGGCTGGTATGACAAGGGATCCGCATACAGCAATGATGGTGAATCATAAAATGAATGAAACATAAAAACAACCAAAGACAGGTCTGAAAGGTCTAGAAATACGCGAACCTTTAATCGTTTGCTGCTCACTTCCTTAACCGTATAACTCACAGTTCTGGAATAATTATCAACTGGGTGAAATCAGTTACTGTGTATTATCTAATTTTCTGTGCAAAAAACAGATTGCTTTATTTTCATAAACTGTGGTACGTCATGAACGGGAGATTCAGTTGTGTATACAGGTGACTTAAATTGCCAAAATATATACGGACAATGGGCTGACACTGTATTGTGTTACGTGTTAAGGAAGGCTGAATTGCGTTACCCATTCCATGGGCGAACTAATTATACCAGGAGTAGCAAGTGATATGAGAAGTTAGTTCCATGCAAGGCCAAATAATCACACTGTTCAGAAAAGTACAACTAGGCGTTGACGGATTGCGCAAACTCAGTGTCTGAATACCAGACGTTTAAAGAAGGGATATCGAAGATTGGGTTAGTCTCAAACTCGAGTCCTAGGTCCCATGGTTATCCACTAATAAAGCCGCTAAGATCCGAATACGGGCAGTACTGCAGCATCCGTAAAAGGAGCCCATACGCCAAGAGGTATCAATTCAACCATTCAAATTAACACCAGAGATGATCGGAATTTCTAATCGTAAACGAAATTATGGTAATCCAGTGGAGAGAAAACTTTTACGCTTGAAGCGATTTTTGGAATCAACATAGTCACATGTAGGTAAAATTAGCTTATGATTTCCGAATAGGACCAAAAGCTAGTCTCGAGTTTCACAGCTAGCTAGTACTAAGTATTTCTACGATAAGCGAATTATTCTGCTTACTCATAAAGACGTCATGAAATTTTCACTAATATATATGTTGTCAACCATTGAAAGTTTGCAGAATGAGAATCAAAGGTCTTCTCACTAACAAAATAACCACCTGATGACCTCAACATTGTATTTACTAATTCAATAGCTTCTGTAGAGAAGGCTAGATCAAGCGTAGTAAAAGGTAGCGTGATGAACGTGTTGCCGACCCTACAAATTCCCAGACTACAATAGTTTTGACTGTCCAGGACAAAATTGAGGGGATGGGTATGATTTGATCATTATGAGAATAAATTTTAATATAATTTCAAAGCGTTCAGAAAAAATCAAAGTAAGACGTTTACGAACGTTTCACTGCATACATCACAGCTTCTTCAAAGGAATTGCGCATTGCTAAGCACCTAGTTTTGTACCTAGGAAAGGGGAAGATGAAGTCACTTAAAAGTCCAAATATGTGTCGGTTAGCCGCTCAATGGTGTTCACGTCAATAGATGAATTAAAAGCGTTTAAAATAAGCTACAACACACTACTAGAACTTTCGAAAGGGGTTCCTGTTGATCATTTATACACACCTGAAGTGATACAAGTTGGACATGAGGGTAGCTACTCAATGAAAGCACCGGAGGGGGGCCACGCTATGTCGTGAACTGACAGGACCGGGAAATATGGACCACTGAACTCCGTCCCAGTGGCTCGATGGTGACCTGCTGGTCGCGGAAAATGGAGGTCCTGGGTTCGAGCCCTGGCGGGGTCATGGGTGTGCACTGCTGAGTAGTTCCATATTACGACGAAACAGCTGTTTAGTGTTACCAGGTTTCCAATGTTTCTGCAACAGATGTCAGTCCATGATGAATACCAACCTGAAACTAAAAAACTGTAACAACAGAAATTCATGTCGTTAAAAGGGAATGGTAAAAGCTCAAACCACGGTGGTCCAGGTAACATACACAACTTCGGTAAAAATGTTCTAACCATCTACGAGTACAGTGTTGATACAATCTGCGTGTGGGATGGTCATTTTTTATCAGAACTGGTGGATACTTATTTCTCACCTTCAATGCGATCAGGCTCAATGGAACACGTGAAAAAGTCCACGAGAATCAGTCCAATTGATTGGTAACTCAGCATACAAGTGGATGGAATGTAGTCCTTTCCGTCGTTTCACGCAAACGGTGTAGAATTTACAGGAATGAGAGGATCTTGAAGATGTAATTTAGTATCAAGGTAATTAATGTTCGTCTATGTCAGAATATCGAACAGCGAATTGACACTTTAGGGTTTTATCTATGGAGCATTGCTCCTTTCACTGGATATTCGAACCAGAAGTCACGGATTTAAATCTTATACCACCCACGTGAGCTGGAATGTTAGACGGCCTCATCAGGGTGCATACATAGGCTAGCACGGTAACTTACACACGATTTAATCTGGGGGTTTGTAGGGATTCAGTGATTTCAGGTTGGTATTTATTACGAGCTGACATCAGTTAGAGGTACATTGGAAACCTGGGAGCACTGGATAGCTGTTTCGTCCTAGTGTGGGACTCTTGAGAAGTGCGCACCCATGGCTTTGCCGGGACCTTCAGGTTCCGTGGCCAGCACTTTACTCACAGCCGTTTATGTTTGAAAAATGACTTCAAAGTGAGTGATTCCATACCATAAAACTATATCAACAATATAACTGATTAGACAAAGTTATTCAGCAAAGTAATGATGTTCGGTTTAGTCAGTGACAGGTTCAGTAAACTGAGACATTGTGAATATACCGACATGGAAATATTTTGGAACACTTTACAATAAATGCGGAAATTTACAGAACAAAGTGTTATCTCATTACTCAATCTTACCAGATGTGCTTGTGGATATAACACTCCCATTTTCCCAAAGCGTACGTAAAATGGAGTACTCTGATATTCCCCATCCTTATTTTTGACCACAATGACATCGATAGCACCGTCAGATTAGCTACATTAATATTTTTGTAGTATTGTTGGGCGCTTGAGAACAGACGACCTAGGTAGTTCATTAATTATTTAATGCAGAAACACGATAAACTGCATGTTAAATCTTGTTTAAGTACTTCTAACTATACGTAAACTGCAAGGCTATTTATCACGCCATTTCCGAATAAACTGATCGATATGTTAAGCTAGACCAATCACCAACAAGGTCATATTTTAATATTTAATTCATTATTTGGGTTACAGACTGCTTTATCCAATAGAAATTAACCTCATAGATTGCCTGTCTGTTCTCGTTGAAGCTGAGTTGCGCGTTTTGTTCACCATATTGTTATACGTTTATTCCAAGCGTGTGACAACTGAATCTAGTTTTTTTATTCATTTGTTCATGGGTGACATTTATACATATTAGTTTCAAATACAACGGACTACGAGGGCAACCATTTAGCTGGTTTTTCAATGAGCTGTGAAAATTGACTGTTTTTACATCAAATTAGAGTAAAACTTCGAGAATGATCCCATATAAGATTAGTCTACATTAATCTGATGTGGAAGTAACTAATCAGTTGACTGACTGCAGTCGAAACTGTCAATATAATGTCGCAAGTAAGGTCACTTTCCAATAACCATAACGCTACTTGAAGAAATACTGGATAGCCTCTGGCATTTGGCATGAAAAATCACAGTTTCTTGCTTGTTGACACTTCAAAATAGAGCGCATGCTTAGTGTCAAGAAAATTCATGCTATTTATGAGAATTAGACCCACATTACTCAACGCTGCCACTAAAATGTTAAGCCACTGACTAACATCATATTGAAGGGGATCACTCATATTTGTTGGGGACATCACGTGCCAGGTCCTCGAGTGGAACACAAAGGAGAAACGGTGAGTTGGGCGTCCGAGGGTGACATAGAGGAGAGCGTGTGAGGAAGAAATGAAAGCTTCTGGACAACGTGGAGCCAGGCTCAAAGGACTGCAGTGAAGAGAGTGAAACAGTGACGTACTACTGAAACCTTATGTTCCACTAGGAACCTAAGGGACAAATAACAGTAATAATAATAACAACAATAATAATGGAAGCCAATCGATGTCATAATTTATAGTCCTCAATTTCTATGGGATCTTAATAAAGAAGATTGTTCTATGGACACCAAACACCGTGGTACAGCTAACGCGATAGCGATCAATCAGTGGGTTTCTGAAGGTCAGAGAGAGTCCAATTGCATAGGTAAATTATTGAATATACGTCAAAATCTAATTCAGCTCTCTGTGATTTCCATATAAGATTAACCTTTGTGGGATAGAACAAAGCAATATAGTATTGTTTACTGGATGCCGTTTCGAGTACGACGTATTGCTCATTATCCTATCAAGGTCATCACACAACTTCTCGACTTTTTCTCCTATGGTTCAACTGCTATCATTCTTGGGTAATAAGATTTTATGTATATTTGGAATCCATGCTGAATTATTCCTTTCACACGTGTTAGGCATTGAACCTATGAACAGAGATTGAGTAGTCAGCTACTGTTCCCACTTAACTGCATTATTCTTTATAAATATTACTCTATCCCACTCTCTTGTGTAACTGTGTTATTGCAGGTATAGCTGTCTGAGTTCTTCTCTAGACTACTCATCTTAGTAGGGTCTATCAATCTAGAGTGACCTAGGTCCCTATGGTCTACTGACCTGACTAACCTCACTTGGCTAGTTTGATCTATTTACTTGTCCCTGCAGTCATTGTAAAGTTTGTGTAGATGATATTGTCTAGAATGACAAGAAAGCTTTGCGATCGAAGCATCCAGTTTAGAGAAAGCAATACCATCGAAATTTTACAAATCAATTAATTTGGTCTAATCGGGTAGATGGAATCCTTCTGAAAAAACTTAAGAGGATAATTATTCAGAAGTAAAGTTTCTCTTGTGTGCTTCATTTCTTTACTTGAATTTTCTAGCTTACTGATAGTAAACACTATAGAAAAGAAGCACATGCCGACGTCTCCGCTTTGAACAAATCGTTTATACGTCAACTCACCTATCCCATCCCATTTTGTCAGCAAATATCCAATGAAGAATGTTGTCCAGAGTTCACCTCGAAAGATGTTTTCAAATGTGTAAAATGCCCGGACCCTTCACACAGTTCATGTTCAAACAGCATGTCAAGCTTCGTATTCACAAAGTGTCCTGATATATTTATGCCAACCACTAGCTAACATGTTCAACAGATCGTTTTTAGAAAACACTATACCAGCTGCCTGAAAAGATATTAAGATAGTCATCGTACCTAAGTCAAGGACTCTATGCTCATGTATAGTTACCTCATCCTCCTTGGAAATAACGGAGAAGCTGATAATAATTGTGCTTGAACCCTCACTAAAGCCTTTCGATGACCCTCAGCAATTTGCATACAGAATTAGGAAAAGCACTTTGGATGTCACCGCTCCCTCATATCACAATATTGCTTTTAGTCATGATCAAAATGTCAAATATATTGAGTGTGCCTTTTTAGACTATGTTACGGCGTCTGATTCTGTCCCTAGACCTATTTTGCCGGACAAGCTAACCGGGACAAATGCTGAAACCTGGATAATCAGCTGGCTGCATTTCTATTTCTCTGAAAAGAAACAACATATTGTTCACAGAGGGAAGCGCTCCACCATATTGATTACTATGACTGGTGTTCCCCAAGAAGCCATCCTTTACTCTTGTCGTTTCTCATTCTTTCTTCATGGTCTACCATCTTCAGCTGGTATAAGTTTCGTTAAATATGCTAATGACCTGACAGTTTCCACACCTATCTCCTCTTCAGCAAATTGTTCCCAACTGAGTGATTTCCTATCTACTGTTAGACAATAATCCTTCGAGAATCGTCTTATGTTTAATTCTTCAAAATGTCAGACTATAAGATTTTAGTTTTAGACGTGAACGTAACCTACGCAAACTGCTCACTTCTCATGATCCCTGTTCTGTTGATGAGTGTGAGAATGTCACAAGTGTGATTTATCTGTGTGTGTTTTTCTTCAGACTTCTCCTGATCCTCCCACATATTATTATTTTCCAAAAGAATTTTCCAACTAACTATCTATATCAGGAAAATGTGAGTATCTGGTATAACAGCCTCTTATCTTGTGTTTTATAAACTCCTACATCTTGTCTGTTCTCCTCTATTGTTCTCCTGAAAAAAGACAGCTCAATTCAACGATTCTTCTTCTGGCCAGTAATACACATCCCTCCAGATACACACACAACCTCAATGTTCACGTTTGATGAAATTGATTGATTTATACCTTATGACATATTATCAGTTTAGTGGCAAATTCTATAAACAGAGAGAGAGAGAGGGAGCACCAGTGGTATCATCTACACCAGGACTAATTCCAGAAGCAGTGATCCAAAGATCGGAAACTGTGGTATTGCCGTTGACAAAAACAAAACTTTGCGTACGATATGTAGATGACATATTTGTCGTCATTAAAAGAAACGAATTGGGATACCAAAATATTCTGGATACGAATTCATAATACTGAATTACATATAGTTGCTGTTTTGACACATGTAATTGCAATACAGCGCCAAACTGCTCGACCTCTACTGTCAGCAGATGGGCTTCTATGCGAATATGTCAACACTGTCAAGTAGTTATGATGTCATATTCATATTGATGACTAGTGGAGGAACACAGGAGGTGTTTTTCGTCCTAGTAGGGACTCATCAGTTGGAAGTACACTCCGCAGTGTCCTAGTGGATAACGCGTTGGCGTTTAGAGAGATGGCTACTGGGTTCAAGTCTCAGTGGAAACAACATCACCCAATGGAGTGAAGATACATCCAGAAGACGATTACTAAATAGGACAAAACAGACATCCTGGATTCTTCTGCTAGTCACCAACATGAATATAACATAATGACCTGTAATATTCAAATGTTCGATTTTCAATTTGTAATATACAGAAAAGTAAGTCAATAAATGATTATCCTTTGAGCTAGTCTATTTATTAATGCTGGACTAGGAAGAAAAGGCATACAGACAGACAATATCAACATAAGACCAGACTTTACTATGTAACGGTCTATTTTGTAACAATTTATGTCAGCACTTATAACGAACAAGATGAGGAAATTTGTGGATACATCTAAGTCACTGAAATCAATTCTCATATATGTCACCTACAGTCTCTGGTGACCCTGGTTTCTGTTGTCACGTGAACCCAGCCAGCAGGTCTACATTCCCTTACATGGGTCACATCAACAACCAAAGTCTTCATGCACTGATGCAATGTTTAAATCTGGCCACACGAGGTATAATGCACAAACACCTGTTAGCTACTGCTGTGCCTGACTTGCCTGTCTATTTCGTTGCACTTGCCAAATGGAAGTACGTAATATTTCTTGATTAAGATATTTGAGAGACTGAAGTTAGAAATCCGTAATCGATTCGAGTTGAGAACATAGCGATATCATTAGCGTTTTCAGTTATCCCATGGATATGCATTGTAGACGCATTTGATTTCATAGAAAGAGGCAGTTGAAAGTAATACTCATCATCTGACGATATAGCCTTAAACGTATCTTTATTCAAGACCGGCAACACAGAGGATTGGTGAAGTTGTGTGATCTGGTGGTGCGATGGCCACAACTGAATATTTTAGGTTGAGGTAACAGTCGTTAAGTATGCATACTCTAGGCTACAAATCTTTGTTACCACTGGAAGGGCGATCGACTACAGGGGAGATGTAATTACACCTTTTGGAAGAGGAATTCGGGTAGTGGATGTAGAGACAGAGCGAGAGAGAGAGTGAGAGAGAGAAGTGTTGCATAGGATATCGTCCCTTTGTGTTGTGCATGGTTCATCTGTTTACTTATACGCCTTGAGATGAGTGTTTAAGAGATGTGTGGTGTAACTTGAAAGAATAAGTAAGAGAAGGGTGTTTCAGTCACGATAATAAGTCATCCTATTCTTGATTGACTTACTGGATGTAATGTATTACAGTGGTATTGTTGTTGTTGTTAGACAGCTGGCGCCTTGACTTGGTGGTTGGATGCGCTTATCTGCTGTAACATCTTGAGTGTCAGGAAACTTCCTTATCTTACACCTCTATGAGAATTACTTTTTCTCGTTTAGGGACATGCATAACTTCAATTCATTTGTTTGTTATGTCTTTCTACTTGTGACTCACCTGTTGCTGTGATTAAATTCTTTGACTGGTCATATTAACTGACAGACCGAAAACGCTTTATTATGAGCCAACAAAGACTGTGTACTTGCAGAGATGCGGAAGAGAGTGAGTTGCATGATACTCTCGGGATTATGAGTGTAGGTGAGTAGTGACGAGGCCAAGTTAATTTTCTGCTGGTCGCTGATTGGTTAGGTTATTACTGGTAATGTTTGGAACTGTATGATTATCTAATTTACAGATTTGTTCATCATCCTGTATGATGAATTGTTTAAACAGATCTTTAGGTGATATTTTGTCGTTAATTTTCTCTTCACTCCACTGAGAATCCTATAGACAATCTAACCTCAGGTTTTTGTTATCATCCTGAACCTAGCCAGGAAATCTGCATATTACTGCATGGCTCAGAGCAACAGTCAGTGATTTCATAGACTGATGTCAAGTTGTAATCTTATCACTCCTTACTCTTTATCTAGCTTGAATCTGGACAAACTAAGATTGTTCGTTGCGGCAGATCAGTGTGACTAGTCATATGCAACACAGTCCAGCCAACTGATTGATTGACTTGGATGAGAATAGGCCACTAGTGGAAATATGGTGACTGATGTAGCAAACAGCTCAAGATCACATGTTCAAAGTAACATTTAGAGCTTTATTGATCCATTTTATAGGTGTTGTTGCTTAGGTAACAAATAATCCATATTCTCTGTTTAAATTGTTATCCGTCTGTGGAATGGACTGCCAAAAAAATACCAACTGAGCCTTTTGGATACAGACGTCAAGTGTAAGGAAGGCGGTATTCCTTCTAAAACTGCTAGAGTGGTCAGCCTCTAAACTTCACTAGTTTGTTACCTAATAAACAGCAAGAAGAGGTTTATGAGAAAATTGTAATAAAAAGAACAGAGAGGATTTGCTCCGAAGCAATGCTTCAAACACAATGGAAACTGAGTGAACTATTTCTACTAGAAAATAGATATACACTATGACGGAATTTGGACTATTTATATCTCTGACATTGTTTACCACTTAACATACATATGTGGAAGCAGTCATATCAGATGGATACAGAGAGATAGTTTTCTACGTGAATTACTGATCGTATATTGGGGAATTCAGGTGAGAAAGATCATATTTCTCTAATTAACGGGTACATTGGATGTGTTCACTATATCTGAAACCTTTACAGTTGTAAGCAGATAGAAAAATTGAAGGTATGGTAACCCAACGATTGTGACATTCGGAGCACTCAACAGCTGTTTTATTCTAGTGTGCAACTTGTCAGCTGTGCCCACTCATGACTTCATCAGAAATCGAAATCAGGACATTCCAGTTTGACACCAAGCCTATTATCATTGAGATTATAAACTTCATATATTGGAAAAAAAAAATCAATAATCTAGATAATATTTAATTGATGTTTCAAAAAGTTGACATAAATTCACTCTCAATCGCCATTAATTATCATCAGAATGTATGAGAAAAATATTACTTTTAAAGTTTTGTAGTACAATCTAAAATACAAATTTAGTCCACTTTATTGGATCAATCAACATTGAAACATTGATTGCTGAGATACTCTGTAAATTTTAAAATCAATAGTCACTCCTGTCATATCAATAATAATAATAATAATAGTAGCAGTAGTTATAGTAATAATAATATTGTTGAAATAAATGAATGAAAATTGTAGTGGCGAATAAAAAAAAATGATTGATCAGTTAATCGATTGATATTCTATTACTGATATTTGCTACATTTAAAAATTTTTCCCGCCTCAATCAATATATCACATGAAATTATGTAGGTTTTAAACGTTAACCAGTTCAATCGTGTGAATTTTTAAAGTAGTAGAATGTGTATTTTTAATTTATGCGTTAATGAGCAAAAGGGGGTAACATTCTAGAACATTCAGACTCTCACTAGTCTATTCAAGAACTATTCTACATAGTTTGTTGATTACTGTACTTAATGCAAGTGAAAATTTGGGTACAATGGTTAGTTATAATTCCATAAAGTGATACAGTATAATTTACTGGATGACATTTTGATTACTATACTAAATTCCATTGGCAAACGTTGATCAATGACAAAATACTACTTTCCCTGGTGATATGAACTCCTACACATGATAAGGCTATAATCTTCTATCTTTGATGCTTCCATTGTCCTGATAGATGACATTCTAAGCGATGTCTTGGAGTTGGTGCTTTAGAATGCAAATTTTTTTGATGTGTTACACAACTTTATCCTGATGATAGTCATTGTGACTTTCCTTTTCCTTGTGTTTCAGTGTCTGTTGGAAAAACTCTGTTCATTGTTCAATAAAGAGAAAAAAGATAAACAAAGCCGTCAGAACTCAATAGTCTGGATATACGCCTTTCTGTCGAGCCTCAAAACTTACGAAAACTAACTTAAATGCTTTTATACAGTTTTACATAACGAGCTCAGTGTTTCCAGTTACAAAGTGCATGTAATTTCTTGAAAATTTGAAAATGTCAGGAAGGTAAGTCACAATATGCTCAGTATGTGCGTACATTTGGTGCCATCGAGGAAAGCTACACTAATACCTAGGAGAAAAACTAAATTTTTTGACTTCAGACAAGGCTAACAGCTGTTCAACACTTGTCTTTCCAATTGTTCGACCTCTGTGGGGAGATAGGATAGTATGCACATGACCGGATACTTCCCTCACATTCAATATGTTTTAGTGTATTTGGTGGCTAGCAGTGAAATCCAGGACGCATGTTTCGGCCTTTTTGGGGCTCGCCATCTGCATGTAAATGATCTTCAGGGAGTGATATTGTTCCCATTGAAACTCGAACCCATCGCTTTAAACGCCGAAGCGTTACGTCCTAGATCACTGGACAATGACAGCCACTGCTTGTGAAACACGTAGCAGTTTTTACTTATTGGTACTTGTAATTTCTCGTCGTTATTCTCAGTTCGAGTCTCAGTGGAAACCATATCTCCTACCTGGGTGCGGGCACATCCAGCTAACGAGTTCCAAATCGGGTGAAACGAGCGTCCTGAGTTCCACTGTTGACCATCAAGCAGCTCGTTACACAATGAATATTCGAAACGTGCCAAGGGACTTGCTTAGGAGCCCATGGGCCAGTATATGCTGCGCAGTGCGACCCAGTGTAGCAACGGGAAATTACTAGTGTCGAAAAACTTGAGAAATGTATTTGAAACCGCTGAACAGAATGACAGATAAATATTTCACAGCAAACAGTAATCGCCAGCAAATCTTCATCCCAACTGGCTTAGAGGTACAGTTTAAATCATCACAAAATCAGCATGCCCACTCATTCTGTTCATCCATGAAACCATTCCTCCGATATTGAGGAATTTTAAGTTAGTCTGAAATCTAAAATTAATGAATCATTATTTTGCTGGAAACGTCGTAATGATACTGGGTGACGGTTGAAGGTGAAATGAGGACTTCAATCGCAGTCCCGATTCGAACCAGGGACTATCGGGTTTCCAGATCGATGCTCGACCAATTGAGCTACGAAGTTCGACTGATGACCAGATTTTTATTTCACTTCAATCACCATGGGTTTTGCCTGACTACCATGTGAATTTGTGACGCTTTACTACTGCTTGACCGTATTCACACTGGCTGCCTAGTCAAGACTTCTCATCTCAGTTGAAATTTAACTGAATTAGACAGGGGTAGCATCATACTGATTATCATTTTGACTATGTGGGATAGCCGTGGTTTGACAGACTTTTGCTGATACTAGGTAATGATTGAAAGTGAAACGAAAACTTGATCCGCGGCCGGACTCGAACCAGCGACCACTGGATTGCCGATCCGACGCTCTACTAATCATTACCCAGTATGAATACAAATCTATCGAAACTTGGCTATCTCACATAGTCAAAATGATAATCAGTATGATGCTACCCCTGTCTAATTCAGTTAAATTTCAACTGAGATGAGAAGTCTTGACTAGGCAGCCAGTGTGAATACGGTCAAGCAGTAGTAAAGCGTCACAAATTCACATGGTAGTCAGGCAAAACCCATGGTGATTGAAGTGAAATAAAAATCTGGTCATCAGTCGAACTTCGTAGCTCAATTGGTCGAGCATCGATCTGGAAACCCGATAGTCCCTGGTTCGAATCGGGACTGCGATTGAAGTTCTCATTTCACACAGGATAAATACTAATCTATCAAACCACAACTATCTCAGATAGTTAAATCGAAAATGCCATAGTCTTATACAATAAAAATCGGTTATTGATCAATAATTCTTTTAAAAAAGGGAATTAATGTATTGAATACTTGACTTCACCTTGGATTGTGACTATCAATAGATTGGTAAAATTAAAACACTTGAGAACTTTCAGATTTCTGTTCTTTCTTGAATGACATTTAGAACAGTTTTTGCGTTAATCGTGTGTGTGTGTGTGTAAATTCGATGTTTTGGTTGATTTAAGCTACTCAGCGTGAATAACCGCCATTTTACCGTTTGTAGACGTACTAATCGATAAACTAAAATTATAATCATTACGATAATTACGTGGTATCTATCGAGGTTTGAGGTTTATTCATGGAGAAAGCCAAACAGTTATTCTTCCCCACCGTTAATACTGTTTATATGATGGTAAAAAGTTATGCATAATGAAATAGTTTATGCTTTGTAACTACCTGTATTATCATCTTACCTAGTATTGAATTCATTACATGCCTGGCGGCTGATCGTCAGCGGTCCCAGAATTTAGGTCCTTTTGAAAAGGACGCATTTCATACAGAATTACACATATTAGACTTGAATTGTTCAACATTGGCATGTATAGCTACACCGTAGGATGGTATAGGCTCAAATCTTCGAAGCAATCAATCTGAACCTCCTTAAGGTTGTAGCTACATCTCGTTGATGGGTGCAAACAGTCATGAAACCAAAGTTTTGCTAATCATGCTAGATCACTCTAACCACCTACCGGGAAACAAACTTCAGTGTTCAAGGAAGTAGGAGCCCTTTGCAGCTGTTTTTTCCCGATACAGGTCTTTTCAGCAGTGTCCACCTACAGCGCCACCAGAAGCTAGAACCCAGGACCATCACATCTCACAATGGACACGTCGGCACTGAGCCAGCGGGTAGTAATCAAATGGTCAACATTTTTCTACTTCTATCACTTCACAATATAGCATGATGATGATCCATTGTCATAGTTGAGTAACTTAGTCTGTCACACAGATCATGAGTTTTCGTTGTTATGGTACGTTTTCGGACTATGCTGGTCTCAGGGGTAGATAAGGTCGTTTTCAACCAAACTCGGATAAGAATCGACGCAATCTTAATGAAATAACTAAGGTAAATATCTGAGAACTAACATGGCTTGACCATGCTAAGCAATCAGAACTAGATGGTTACATCAGTTACCCATTGGTGATCTGTTTCCGCATACACTTCGGCTCCAAAAGAGGTCGGCTATGACAGGAATAGTCTCTGAATTCAGCACGGGATAATGCAGATTTAAATCCACAAGAAAACATCAATTTTCTTGTATTTGGAGATACATGTTACTGAAGAGAGTCTACAAGTGCAAAACAGCACATTCTTCTAACTAATGCACGAGTGTTTTTGTCTGGCCGTGATTCTGTCTCTAGAATCTTTGAACGGCGCTCTAAACGGGTGCAAGAAGCAGACGTATACGCAATACATTGTGAGAGATTCCCGTTTGCAAGGTGACCGAAGAACTGACGTCAAGTTTGTTTATTTTAAACTTAGTGGACGCCGGCCAATAGATGGCGTAGAGACAAAAAGGTCAGCTCTGTTTATTTTCACCATATATTTCGTAGAATATCCCTGAAATGCTTTTGTCTGACATTCTTACTCTCCAGGTTTTTAGAAGGCTTCTGGACAGTAACTCGGTGGTTGCTAACTTACAATTCCCTCTATAATTGCCAGCTTTATAACAATAGTTCTTGACTCAGGAAGCTGAGGGGAGTTGAAGTGGACAACGTTAGCTCATTGATAATATCTGGCCTGTCTTCGTTTAATGTTGTTAGCTTTGTTTATGCACACTATAGCAAACGAATGAATAATCAAGTTGTGTTCAGTTTGCGTTATTCTCTTTTCTCTAAGTGTAATTTGATCGGTAAATATTCTCATGATGACATTTTGTTGTAGGCAGTTATGAAAAATTGCTTTAGCACGTAATCAGTCAAGATGGATCGGTATCCTTCACTGACATAAAGGATGGAGATCTGAAAAACGTATCGTTTGCCACAGCAGACCAACTGGAATTTCTTGAGAATTTTCTTGATCTACTGGGTCCCGATAGAACCTTTGAGCCTAATAATGGAAAATTTTATCTATACGAGTTCATAGACAACAACATCAGCTTCATGGCTATTCCTATAGCTTTCGCTGTCATAAGCAGTGAGACAGCAGAAGCGATTAGTAAATTTCAGAGTTTTTTAAAGAATGTTATTGGAAGCCAGCATTGAGTGAATGCTTTCATAACAGATGATTGTCGTGCAATTCCGTCTGCATTATTCCAGGTTTTTCCTCACTCATATCATTTTTTGAGTAATGTACGTATCGTTCCCAACGTGATCAAAGAGTAAGTCTGAGTACCAAATTATCCAAAAAATCATAGTGCTTGCAGAGATGACTACTGGAGGTGATGTAGCATTACTTTCGGATGTTGTACACAAAGAATGTGGAGCGGTTATTATCATTGAATACATCACACTATTATTTGACTTTGAATGTTCTGTTTTTCAAATAGAATCTATGAATACAACGTTTCACTGGTACTTGTTGTCCTACTTCTTACCTCATGAACACAAGTGGGCTGTTGCTTACCATCCAGTCCGTAAAGTGTTCGTCTGGAACAAAACAACACCTATTTTGTCGAAACCACAGATCGTATACTGAAGCTCCATAAGTTATTCTGCAGAATGCAAGTTCGTCATACAATACTCAGCCTTATGGTGTGCCGCGGTTACTGGATTCATATGTGGGTTAAGAAGCTGCTGCGGGGTTGCAACAATTATTCTGAAATGGGTGATCATACTACCTTGACTTCAATATTCCGCAACTTAACTCCCACAACATGTTCCTTTATTAAAAGGAACATGTAAATCAAAGCTTTTACTGACAGTTATTCTGAAGAATGCATTGTGTAAAGGACATCATGGCTTATTCCTTGTTTCCTCAAACCCTATAATGTGTAACTGCGGATTTCGTGTGGAGTACAACCTACCATGAAGGTATATAATTAAGTATTCAGTACAAACAAATATCCCCCTAGAGGCAGTTCACGTTGCTCTCCACTTGTTGATGCAAGAGAATGAACAGCATAATGTGTCATTGTAGGACCACATTCCGCAATCAACTGGATCTCTCCTTCCATCAATAAACCAACTATAGATTGCGGCTTTATCATTCTTCATCAGTGAACAGCAGCTTGACACGCCGTGTAGAGATCTACTGTACTCAGCATAAAGCTAGAACAAGATCCAGATTTTCAACACTATCATCAGTCAAGTCAGTCAGTGCTTCTTTCTATGTGATGGTTGAGAGACTTAGCGCGTCACGAAAAGCATTTCCAACAAACTACAGACATCATACATCAACAGATGCCGCCTACTACAGTTCACTCGATACTGAAGATCAGATCAGATGGCGAGAATGACTAAGCAACAAGGATCTCACCCTGACAATCAAAGAACCAACCAAGAACCTATCACCTAACAGCTATGCAGAAGAAGGTGGAGATGGATTGGATTGGATTGGATTGGGCATACACTGAGAATACTATTCGTGGACATCACATGTTAGGCCATGCGGTCGAGTGGAATCCGAATGGGAAACGACGAGTTGGGCATCCGAGGTGAGGCTGACATGGAGGAGATCATGTGAGGAGGAAATGAGAGGTTGTGGGCAGTGGTGTAGCGAGGTTGAAAAGACTGCAGAGAAGAGAGTGCAATGGTGACGTGCTACTGAAGCCTTATGTTTCACTAGGAACCCAAGGGAAAATAATAATAATGTATTAAAATATTGCAGCTGTTGCTTCAGTCGCAAGCAGTAATTTTGATCAATTTATGGTCAAAATCAAAACTCATCATTGTGTCTAAACTTCTCATTAATGTATTTAAGATTTAGATTTTTCTGAGAACCTCATTTACGGGCAACTTCAAAGGCAACCGTAGCAACTGCTGAAATAACCAATCAGGTTCCGATATTTTGACTGGAAAGATAATTTTACATAGGATAGAAAAACGCAACTGGTTACTTCATCAGAAGATTTCATGTCTTCCTCACATGATCTCCTCCATGTCAACCTCACCTCGGATGCCCAACTCGTCGTTTCCCATTCGGATTCCACTCGACCGCATGGCCTAACATGTGATGTCCACGAATAGTATTCTCAGTGTATGCCCAATCCAATCCAATCCAATCCATCTCCACCTTCTTCTGCATAGCTGTTAGGTGATAGGTTCTTGGTTGGTTCTTTGATTGTCAGGGTGAGATCCTTGTTGCTTAGTCATTCTCGCCATCTGATCTGATCTTCAGTATCGAGTGAACTGTAGTAGGCGGCATCTGTTGATGTATGATGTCTGTAGTTTGTTGGAAATGCTTTTCGTGACGCGCTAAGTCTCTCAACCATCACATAGAAAGAAGCACTGACTGACTTGACTGATGATAGTGTTGAAAATCTGGATCTTGTTCACGCTTTATGTTGAGTGCAGTAAAGTGAAGTGGAGTGCGGTATATCTTCACACTGATTTCAGGTTAATGAATGCCTGTCTTGCTGTCTTTCCGATCCTGGCTTTGACATCCGCATCTGTGTCGCCGCCACCTGTAGTAGAGACTATGCTGCCTATGTAGTTAGGTAGGTGGGAGAGACAATCTCTTCCAGATTTCTCCACTTCATAGTGATTGGTGTTCGTTGTTGTTGCTGTTGGTTTGGTATCTTCATCACCGCTGTCTTCTCTAAGTTCACCTAAAGGAAGTCCTGTCTCCATTGCCTCGCCTCTTCTTCTTGTTAGTTGTCCCCTGTAAATCTTTGGGTTTGTGCGACATTAGATATAAATTATCATCTACGAAATCCAAATCTTATTCTGGGGTCATTCCATCGGTCAAACAGCGTATACTCATCTTCTCTCTCCTCACAGTGTCTGGACTAGAATCAGTCCAGTCGACCACAATCAGGGAGATCACCAGTGATAGTAGACGGCAACCTTGTTTTACTTCTATCTTCACTTCAAAGGCATCACTGAGCTTTCCACTGCGAATCACCTGAGAGGCAGCATCACATAGCGTACAGTTGCTGTTGAGTAAGGTTGATAAAGGTTTGTGGCACTAAAACCGTAGTGTTGAAGCAGCTGCCAAATTACTTCTTGGTCGACACTATCGAAGGCCTCTTCAAAATCGATGAAGCTGAGGTAAAGATCCAGTTGGCTAGCATTCTACGCTCTATTCTATGATGATGCGTAGCGTCGCAAATTATTATTATTATTATTATTGTAATTAATGTCTCATTCTTAATTTTCAGGATATAATAAAGTCAAGAAAGTTTTGCATGCCCTTTTTCAAGAATTAAAATAAAATGTGTACAGCCAAGAATTATGCCAGCTATTTGCCTCTACACCACACTCTAACTGATCGATTCGATCGACCAAACAGTTATAGTGCTTCGATCACAATTTGCTGCTCATAATCGTATATAAAGCGACTACACAAATTCTGACAGTTAATGTGAAATTCCATCTCTCCACAGTACCAAATTTTTTTGTTTCTACAGAGATTACAACTCTTGTGGCCTTTTGTTATAGAAGAAAAGACAGGAGAACCACATGAAGGTATCATGTGTTACCAAACCTTTTGCTTTATCCTACTGATATTACTGAAAAGCTTATGGATGTAGTCTGTGTGGAAGAATCACTGACTTATCACCAGTTGGTATGATTCACATGAATATCGTTATTATGGTTTTGAAGTTTCTTAGACACAGTTATAAACTACTGATGGATCTGTTGCCATGGTAAAACCGTTTTTCAGGAGCGCATCGTGCAGCATTGCTATGGCCACCATCCCCAAAGTTCTACCAAAATTAGGTATACTACTAGTACATTTGTAAGTAGACTGTCTCTTTATACAAAATTCCCATCAGCTAGCTACAATTTGATTACAGCTGTAACCAGCCCATATCACAACATTTACCTGTATGGAGAAGGCATTGGTTGTTTTTAGAAAATCTGGCTGTTATTGCAAGCGCCATATAACTACAGAAGCAGTAGTTTATGCCATTGCTGTTCACCTTTTCCATGTTCTTCCTACTCACCGTGGATCTCAGCCCAGTAGTATCAGAGCAGTATTCTAGTTATCACTTTTTCATTGTCGCATGCGTTGATGCATTTGCATTGAACAGAAACACTACCATCTAACGGTTGAAGACACTGGCTTTGAGGTCAACCTCAGAATCATACATTCCCTTAGTCAAATTAGTGGTAACATTATACGGAAAAATGTCACTAAGTTGTTAGTAAGTTAACTTATTTTTACAGTAGCGGGGAAAGCCATACGAAACAGCACAAATGAAGCTGATTGAAATCCTCTCTCATTAGTTGCAATGGAAGTTATTTGACCTTATCTTCAATACCTTTTGTTATCCAGTACTTGCATATTTTCAGCCTGGCACACTTCCCAAGTATCCTGTCGAATATATTATTGTTGTTCGTGTTGGGCTGATACAGTGCTATTGTCTTCTCTTTCAGTCACTATTTGTAGTGAGATCGATCTGCACACAGCGGTTTGGAGGCAAAAACAATACGAGCAAGCACGAATTCTTGTTCAATGATGGATTCGCGCGTGCTGCCCCCAGCCAACTAACATCGATCGAAGTGCACCTTGATGGTAACCCTCCTGGTTTGGTGGTCAGACATCAGAATACTCAAAAGAATTCGGTCAAAACTCAGAACTAGACGACCTAAACTTAGTTACTGCTCACTGATAAGTCAAACAAGTAGATAAAGTCAACTGAAGCTGAGATCAGTAACAGAGACCATGTCTTCTAGGCAAGAAGGCTTGATAGGATTTTTTCAAAGTTGAATTGGCTATATTGAATAGTGAAACAAAGTTCGTACGTTCCTTCTTCATTTGGGATACAGTGAATATTTTAAACACGTCAGCTTTGTTCTACGGAAACGTGTACCCGTGATATTGAGTCTGATGGAATTGTTCACGTCTCATTATTCAACACTGTCCGTTGCATTCACTAACTGAAAATCACTTCATATGTTTTGATCTTTACCTTTGTTTTGGATTATCAGCCAACAAGGAAATCAGGGGATATATTTCCTCTTTTAGGGAGCGAAAAACTTCAGTGGCTCTTCAAGAGGGGAATATTGATTCCGAATGATGTGAAAACCTGCATCATAGCAGGGTTTGAATAATTGGCATTTTTTGGATTGGGACTCGAAGACCCGACTGGGCAGCCACTGTGGTCATGTTTAACGTTCATTTAAATATCGTGGATTCACACGGTATCAGAAAAGAGTCTCTCGGTAGTTCGGTCCTGTAGTCATCTTAGGTTAAGTGATCAACCGGCTATCTTGAAGCTTGTAGTTTAAGCCCTGACTCAAGCCAGGCTTTCATTTCACCTTCAACCACCACTCATCAAGAATTACACCAGTTTTTCGAACCACGGCGGTCACAGATGTTCTAACTGATGTGAAACGTATCGTTGACTTCCAGCTAGCTTTTCGCTTGACATAAATCTGGATCTCACTTTTACATCTCAGGTTCCATCACCTTAATAAACTTCCGACACGACAATAATTTGTAGCCAATCGGTTAATTGTAGAGATGCATAATCTACCGATTGTTGGCGCATACCTTACAGTAATTCACGCCTTTTATCAATTGTAAACATTTTTGGTTCCTTGTAATAACCATAACCATCTTTCATAGTCTTATTGGAAATAATCTTACCTTGTGAATGAAAATATCATTCATATGGGATTTTAAAGCATTCTCTCAACGCACTGATGACTGAAAACAACGATGCTGAAAAGTATAGGAGTAAATTAAAGCCAGTAACATCTAGACTAAAATTTTAAACTTCGCAAGTATCCATGCTATAAATGCCAAAACCAACATGGAATATTTTTTCAGTTAGTACTCATCATAAACTGACATCAGTTGGAGGGAAATTTGTCACGGGTTCGACCCCTGGCAGGACCGTAGGTGCGTACCGCTGAGTATTCCCATAGTAGGACGAAACAGCTGTCCAGGTTTCCAATGTTCCTCCAAGTGATGTCAATCCATGGTGAATACCAACTGGGAAAATCTCGGAAACTCCATAAACTTCCAAATTCAACCTGGAATAGTTTGAGTGTTTGAATTCACCATTGTCTTTCGTAGCCATTGAACTGTTGTAATCACTTGTGAGAAACTTCATAAGCGATTCTAACTTCATTCCATTTCGACAAGCACCAAAGGAGTTCGGCTATGTTTCCTATGGGAAACTGTTATCTAGCATCCTCTCCTAACAGTTTTCTCAGCACTTCCTGTTTGTCTATTTAAATTGTGGTGAAATTCTTATTTCTACTGGCAAGAATTCATTGTTTACCTACTGACTGTTCAGTTATTCTCGATCGCCTCGTGCTTGTCTCTTATTTGCAGTTCGTGGCTGAATAGGGTAATCAATTTGTAGATGATTTACGGATTGTATGGTTCACATTGACATTTCTTACAGCGGAATAGTTCTTCAACTGGCCAACTGCAATGTCTACAGGATTTCTGTTGGAAACTATACAGTCACGATCACAAGGTGTGATCTCTGACACCAAAATGTTATGAAAGAAGTTAATGCACTACTGAACAATTTGCGTGGTCAGAAAGCACCCAGTCTGATCTGTTAATTTCGTCAGCCAGATCTGATCTGCTTGGGTAGTCTTCAAAGGGAACCCTGTTGCCTCTATGGTTGGCAGGTGGAAAACTTATTGGTTGTGAAAAATGTAAAAATTGACAGTTCAGTTTGTAAATCATTTTCAGAAACTGATCATCCTATTTAAGGTATACCTGTCTGTGGAAGTCAATTAGCTAGACTCTGGTGACCTGAATGATTCCACTTTATTTGCTGAATTTGTCTGGGTAGATCACTGCTGAGCTCGGCTGGAAACAACTCAATCAGTATCGGGTGTTTAGAGCACTCTGACCTTGCTGGGTAAATCTACATATCAACCTGAAAGGTGTATAGCTACTCGAATTATTCAGTAGTATACTTCGTAACTTCGTTATCACTAGTTTCTGTCCCTTGGATTCCTAGTGAAACATAAGGCTTCAGTAGCACGTCACCATTGCACTCTCTTCTCTGCAGTCTTTTCAACCTCGCTACACCACTGCCCACAACCTCTCATTTCCTCCTCACATGATCTCCTCCATGTCAACCTCACCTCGGATGCCCAACTCGTCGTTTCCCATTCGGATTCCACTCGACCGCATGGCCTAACATGTGATGTCCACGAATAGTATTCTCAGTGTATGCCCAATCCAATCCAATCCAATCCATCTCCACCTTCTTCTGCATAGCTGTTAGGTGATAGGTTCTTGGTTGGTTCTTTGATTGTCAGGGTGAGATCCTTGTTGCTTAGTCATTCTCGCCATCTGATCTGATCTTCAGTATCGAGTGAACTGTAGTAGGCGGCATCTGTTGATGTATGATGTCTGTAGTTTGTTGGAAATGCTTTTCGTGACGCGCTAAGTCTCTCAACCATCACATAGAAAGAAGCACTGACTGACTTGACTGATGATAGTGTTGAAAATCTGGATCTTGTTCACGCTTTATACTGAGTGCACAAGATCTCCACAGTGGTTTCGGATTGATGAAGGAAGGCCTGTCTTGCAGTTCTATTCCTGGGGTTCACTCTCCCTAGGACAATATTATTTTCATTTCCATGCCTTACTCTGTTACTGGTATCTACAGTATGACAGTCCTACTGTGCTTACTTTTTCTGTTACTCCACAGATTATTAGTCAATATCTTTTAATGATTTATCGGAATATACTTTCCTTCAGTGAACTGCATTGTTTTAAGACAAACATGCTGGTAAATTTCATAGTTTTCCTTTTATATTTTCGGATTTTCACTTTCTTGAGCTTTTATAGTTCTCAGGTGAACTGAAACTTAACATCACACCTTCCATATAGTTATATTTTATTTTCATCTTACTTCTGTTCAATGAATAGACACAAGCGTATTTCTAGCAAACGGTATGGATGTACAACTGATTTCCTTTATGTTGTTGGCGAAATATCAGGCAAATAAATAATGGATATATCAATAAGAATCATATTTTGAGAGCCTACCACTCAGGTTTAAGCTATTGGAAGCTTATGGTTGGATATTCCTGATGAGTTTCATTATAAGACGAAGCAGCCGACTCTCCAACTGATATCATTCCATGATGAATGCCAAGTTAGAATTTGAAAAACGTAATACTGTCCTGAAAGTGTTTTTATTTTACCTCGAAAAAAAAGATAGATAATCAGCATTACAAAGCCGTATACTTTCAACGCTAATGTTTAAATAAAATCATGTTCATGAAGGAGAATATTTGCAGTTCTAAAGAGAATAATTTTGAAGGTGTTATGTTCAACTTCTTGTTGGTAATGATAACGATGAAGAGGATTCATGATTTACTTTCAAAGGATGTTGACTGATTTCTCATGTTTTAGTCAAGTTATGCGTATAGATAAAGGTAGTTAACGTCAAAAAAAGTTCCTGGAAAGTAGTTTGACGGATTTGAAAAGTTTAGTGCTATCCAGTTGGTAAATAGTCATTGAATAGATGTCTAAAGTAAGTTCAAAGTATGTAGTTGGAAGAAGATTGTATGTTGAATAAAAATTATTTAAAGACAAAGATGTTCATTTCGTCCCACTAGGGTAACTCTTTAGAATTTATTATGATAGGTGCTTAGTTCGAATCTTGTCCAGAACATCATCAGTCACTGTAGCGCAGGCACATTCAGTTGAAAAGTTCTAAACAGGAATAAACACTCATCCAGGATCACACTGCTAATCATCAACTAGCATATAACGTCAATATGAAAGTTGACGTAGTGTTAAGTCATCAGTTGAATGTGTCCATATGCCAAAAGCAACTGCTTTGCTTGATTCGTGGTAAAAAAATTGAAAAACTGTAAGCATCAATAAACGATAATATTTGTATACATCTACTTTCCAACGCAGATTTAAGACGAGTATACAAGAAAGTAGGATATAATAAATTCAAGCATTTCCACTGAATACCTCACATACATGCCATGAGGCAACATTGGAGAACACCCACATATATACATAGCACAAACTGAGAGGTTGATTGAACCTTGAGAACATAGAAATGAATACTATTTTTTGCAGATCAGGTGATAACATGGGGAGTAGGAGTGGAAGTCAAAAGTGAATAAGTTGAAGATAAGTTTACTCATCATAAACCGAACAGTTAGAGGTCAGTTAAAACGCTTGATAACAGTATAAAGCTGAACATCATCAGAAGAACTGATGTATACTGAAATTATAAAAAGTTTTAACAGCAATAAGAATAAGGTTAATTCCATGAAACAGGTCAAGAACGAAAGACTAGAAGTATTAAATTGGTGTCATAGGTTAAATCAAAGTGCCGGTAGGAAAGATTAGATGTTATAAGATTTTGTTGAAGTTACTACTATGGTAAGTTCAACTCAACTAGTATTTCATTCCAGACACAGATACTTTGTTAAACAACTCGAATTGTACAGGTTCCTGGAGTTGACTCCATCTTCTCACTCTTCTGTCTACTGATGACCCTTAAAAACTTACAAATGTAAATACCATACACATAGATGTCTCTTCATACGACCTACATATATGATTCTACAGAAATATTGGAATCACAACCGGATCCCTGTCTTTACCGCATTATCTTGGTACCCATGTGACAGGTACGAGGCATATGTGAGATCGGTGGTAAAATAGGTCCTTCTGAAGAACTTTTCCAGTCTTCGCCCAAGATATCATACTCCTTAGATGACTAAATGACAGAAACAGGCTCTTTTGGTACTGCGAAGAACATTTTATTTCATATATATATATATATATATATATATATATATATATATATATATATATATATAACGATGGAGATAATACGATAATAATACAAATAATAATAGTGAAATTGATAAAAATGATAACGTTGACCAAAGCACATGCAATATAGATGATGATAATGATGATAAGAAGCAAGAAAGCGATAATCAAAATGGGTCAAAATGTTGTGAAAATAAAAGTTACGTAATAGTGAGGGGCAAGGTAAGTGAATAAAGAAAGCCTAGACAAATACAGTAGGTATATGAAAGAGGTGAAGAATAAGAAAAGGGTTAGGGGAAAAAAAACGACTAAATGATGAAGTGATTAACTAAGTAATCCCTGGCCAAGGGAGAGATAAGGGATGTACAAACGTCTTCTGAAAACAAAGGCTATAGGATTATTAGCTCGAATTCCCACAGCTTCTGGTATGTGTAAAAGACGAGTTTGAGTACCTTTTGAAAGATGAGATAGTGTGCGGTGTATAATCATAAAAGCAATGTTCTTATTTACCGAATGACCACTATCAGCGAGGTGTGATAAAACTAAGCTTCTGATGGATTTTATCTGTCACTTTCCCAACCATGAAGGTAGATGCTCAGCAAGACGTTGTTAATAACTTTATCATCCAGTTTTTATCATCATTATTACTCTGATATTGTGTTTCTTGAGATGTGTTATCTTTGTAGGAGAGCTACTATAGCAGCTTATGGTTTAGGAGTACTTTTACGGTCTAATTCAATATTAGTTTCTATTTTCCGAATGAATTTCACCGGATAATTATTCCTTGTGTCTTATTCATACATTTCATTTCCTAAACTATTTCAACCTGTTCAATTGGATCATCTACTCCGATCTTTCTTTCCAGCACCTTACCTGAAAAGATTGTTCGTTTTTATGATACTGCATCTCAAACGACGTCTCAGTCTGCGTTATATAGGTAAGTATGTATCTTCTCCTCTGTTGCTTCATGGTTTGTGTGATCAGGTCTGTGAAGTATGCAGCTGATGAGTGCGGATAAAATTTATGAATTTACTGAATTCTACCTTTTTTCATGTTCTTCGCTTGTTTCAAATATTATTTGGTTTAATGTCGAAAGGCTTGTGATATCTCTCAAGAAATGCTGACTTTCAGTGTTCCAGTTACATTCAAACTCACCTACTTAGTACTTTTGATCAGTAGGACAAGCTGAATAGCCATGGATAATAACGGTGATTAATAAACAAAACAGAGTTTTTTTTCTGTCTGGTTAACTTTACTTCATTTTAACTTTCCGTCTAGATGCCTCCCATTCACCTTTGACATACACAAATTATACTACTCACAATTATTTAGTAGTTTAAGTGTTTTTCAACAAGGTTACTTCATGTGCATATGTTCATTTTGTTTGAAGTCTCAACTTGTTCATCAGTCTAACCGTTTAGGTACCCTTGATATATTTCCTTTCTCATCATCATGATGCTTACCCGTTTGTTATTTCAATGATACTCTATCGCCCGTCGAATATTTGTTTATCATTTACCTGAAAGTACACGTGGTTTTTGTCATTTTCAGACAGCAGTTTCCCTCAGGAACAGGTCAATTGTTTAACTTGTTGAAGCACTAAGTGTAAACTGCGTCTGGCGGTGATACACTTACAAACACTCCTGCAACTCAAGGTTGATAGTTCAATAGTCATTACTATTATTCAGTAATATCATGCAGTGCTTGAAACGAATTTCGTTTTTCGGATTTTACACATAACTTCATAGCTTGCGTTATTTATCGAAGAATCAGATGGTCCTTACGCTTTTGAACTTGTGGAAAGAAATACACAAGCTTTACCAAGGAAATGGGGAACTAGAAATTTCAATATCAAAAGGGGATCCACACTTCTTCTGGATTGAGGATTGATCTCTGTAAAGTGGTTGAAAATGATAACGAACTTCTTAGTATGTTAAATATGACAATTGTGTCTAATACTAATTGAAGTTTACATTGGTATGTATGGTCATAGTTCTGTCAAATATATTCCTCTAGGAAAGGCAGGACTTTCAAGTTGAAAGGCTATTTGAGTGTAAGTGCATCTTGATATGATTACTCAGTTCCGGCTGAGGCGGATGTTTCCTATTTTTTATCCTTAAGATTATGGTCCTCTGTCAGAGAATCACTGTGAGTGAATTATACTGCATAGTCATTCATTTTGAAAATTTTAGTCACACCTTTTGTTGTTATTATTATTCACTCTCATCAGACCTCTGAGTGTAAATGATCTACTGTAAACAATAAGTGATAACGGTGACCTTTGTACTGACCTTGCTGACGACTGCTTACCCGATTCCTTACTATTCATGGCTTCAGAGTAATTGTGTGATACATGAAATCAATGATTGTGTATCTTTGCACTTGCTGAAGATAAAATTAACGATTTTATTTTTATGAATTGTGGTGAGTTATAGCCGTGAATCTCAGTTATTTGTGATCGACTCAAGAAGGTATTTCAGTAGCTTTAAACAAAACCAACTAGGTTTAGCTATTTCGGTTATACAAGTAGCTTTCTTCATAAAATAAATAAATTTAACTGGTTACTTTCAGAGCTTTTTAGATGACCATTGTGAATGCTCAATTCATATTGAATAATAATCTGTACAAACAAGTTGGTGGAGTGTCTATAGGATCTCTCTTATTTCCCCTATTTGCGGACATATTTGTGACAAAATCGGAAAGTGGTCCCTTGAAAGATCAAATTGTCAATGTAGGGTTATACTAACAATGTATGGATTATACTATTTTAGTCTTTAACAAATATCTATGCGCTGATTCATTTATGAACCATTTCAGTGGCTGCCATCCATCAGTTCAGTTTACTTCTGAACGATTTGATACATTTTCTTGAAATATTAATGATAAGAAAAGAAAATAACTGTATAATCAGAAGAATATGCAGAAAACTAACACCTAAGGCACAGTATAAGCACTTTCGTAGCTTCATACCTATGAAGTACAAACGTAATATAATCAGTTGCTTGCTCTTTTCAGTAAGATCAATTTGTTCCAAGAAGTGTATGGAAAAAGAATTACAGTGTGTCCATGATATTTAAATTGAAGACAGATTTCCGGATAATTTCATAATGACTACAGTGGTTCTAAACGAGAATTGATGACAGTGGAGAAGAAGTCATTGTTTCTGCCAATACAATACAAGTTGGGTGCTCCAAGTGACCATCTTATCACAATGCCTAGCTGAAGCAGTCAACACGCCACTTGTCTTTGCATATCTTTCAGGAGTCGGCCAATGCTCAGTTCGAGACTTAGGGATAGCCTACTTAGTCTTAGCTCCCCAGCTTGCATATATCAGTTTTAATGTTCTTGAGTAACAAGTTACATACGGACGTTTGATTGGCATAATGTACTTGCTCGGTACTCTTTTCACATTCAGATCCTGTCACAAAATCTCATAGATGACAGCATCAAATCCCAACTTATTTTGACACACGGAAAGTACTGGCCTCCGGTAATTCAACTTGTATTTCAAAACTTGTTGGAGGGTTCTGTACTGAAACATCCATGAATGCTGTAATAAATTGGACGAGATGAGATGACATTCAGTTTTTCTCTTTAAACTTTGACAAAGCCATGCGATTTCTGCATCTTATAGTATGAGAAAAATATGTTTCACAATTCCTCTAGTATATTTAAAGTGTCTCATGACGTGAAATTAGTCTCTTTCCAGCAACTCAAAGATTGTTTGACATTATCCACATGTGAGTTTTTCCTTATCAGACAATTCTCGAAATTCCATTGTTTTCTGGTTGCCAGAAAAAATTGTTAAACTGGGGAAGTAAATCAAGTAATCAATCATCATGATTTATAGGTTTAGCCTATACAACCACTTGAAATGTATAACTTTAGTATTCACAAGTAAAAAGTATTCTAACGACATGACTCTTCAGTAGGAAGTATGCAGTCTCCTGATGCTGTTCTCTGTCAGCTATTAGTAAAATCAATCATTATGATAACTCAAGGTAGTTGTTATCATGAATTGACACTAGTTACTGAATTCCTGGAAACCTATAAGCACTGGACCAGCTATCTCAGTCTAGTTTCGGAGATTCTAAGTAATGCCAACCCATGATCCTTTAAAGAGCCAGACCTAAGACCATCAAATTTCGTCGCGAGTACTTAATTCAAATAGAATGGTTCACATTTTTTGAATTATTCAATTCACGTCAAATCATGACCATCCATTAATGCAAACAGCGATTAGTTCTTGTTACACACAGTTTTCTAGACTCCACAGGTCATGAACTATTTTCAAAACTTCGAGAAATTCAGCTTGAACCAAGTTGTCAATGAGCTCAAATGGAAATTCATTTTGTGATATGTGGCAATCGATTACCTTCAAAGTACTTTTTATCAAGTACTGACAGCAGCTGGAGAGCCATTAAAAACTCGGGGGAACTAAACGGCCATTTCGTCCAAGCGTGGAACTCCTCAGCAGTGCGCACCCGTGACCTCGTACCGTCAGAAGACGAACTCAGGACCTCCTAGTTCCACGGTCAGCACGTCATCATTTAACCACTGGGTCAGAATCCAATAGTCTATATTCCCTATTTCAGTCAGTCTACGCTATCGTGCGACCTCCGTCCATTGCCATTATTGGATAACTGTCGTCATGTTCAACTTGCTTGACCCCGCTGGTCACGACTAGTAATTGGAACTTCAGGAATACCTTCTCGAAACTAGTCACTGGTGAGCACTAGAATAATTCAATTTGAAGATTCGTGGGGATTGATTGATTTCAAGTCGGTATTCATCATCGACTGACATCATCTGGAGGAATATTAGAAACCTGAGGGCACTGGACACACGTTTCTTCCTAGTATGGAGCTTTTCAGCGGTGCGCACCAATGGCCCCACTATTTTGGAAATTCTAAAAGAAATGCATGTTATTTGGTCTTCATCCTTTTCTAAAATCCTTCGAGACCTTAAATTCGGTCTGTTGCAGACAGTTCTTCGTCACATTAATCGGTCCCTAGAAAGTTGTGGAAGAACATTCGTATTCTGTAGTCTGTCAAATTATCTAACCAATCATCAAAAGCTCTTGCTCATTAGATTAGCGTAGTGTTTAAGTTGCCAGAACTCATCAACATTGAAGTTGCTAACCGCTTTAAAAAGATGAAGACATCTTGCTTCAGAAATAGCCATTTTCCAAACATCCTCTTGAAGTTAAGTTTAGCTTCAAAGCCTCGTACAAGCTCCACCATTTTGTTCTACATACATGCGTTTTCAGGCCACCTACTTCTATTAAACATGACTATGTGTATCAACCAAGTATCAGTCACTATTCAATCAGCAGTCAAAGTTCCTCTAAGGATATCAGTAAGCAGGAAGACTACTACACAATTACCATCTAGAAGTGTTGTGTCTTAAAACCACCACCATTAAATAATGAAGTCAATAGTATTGACTTTTTTAGTAGAATTATTTAATGTTATTTACCAAGATCAAGGCAACAGATTGATGCCAGCTGGCTGTATAATCCACCCAATCAGAAACACATCTGTAAGTTCCATTAGAGTTTTTTAATTTACGATATAGGGAAACAGTATTTTTTTAATAGATGACGTTTTGAACACAAGCTATTACTCATAAGGTAATCCCACATATCTGGAGTTGGTGCTGCTTCATTTCTGTTAAATGTATCAGGTGTCAAATCGATAATAAAAAAGGAACAGTTATCAGTCTGTCTCTACATCTGACCAAGTTACCTTCTAAAGGCATCACTTTACCTATCCTTTCATATGATTGTGTGTAACAGCGTGCATAGACATGTATAATTATTTTTATGTGATACCGTCGTTGACTGGACCGAAATGATCGATCTCTATTGGCTAATGGGCTGCTGTGCGGATGCCTCGATATTGCCAGCAATCTAAGTATGTTAATGATGGATCGTGGCTAGCAGTGGAATCCAAAATACGCATTTCGTCCTAATTGGGACTCGTCAGTTGGATGTACCTGCTTCCCAGTGAGTGATATTGTTCCCACCGGAATTCGGACTCGGGAGCGATGGCTTGAAACACCAGCACGTTATCCACTACACCACCCAGCCACGATAACCACTTCCAGGTGAGAACAACATCACTCACTGGGAAGCAGGTACATCCAGCTGACGAGTCCCAAATAGGATGAAATGCGCATCCTGGATTCCACTGCTAGCCATGATCCATCATTAATGCATAAACATGGTTGAGTGCATCTATGGAATTCTTACATTTCTAGGGTTTACCACTCTACTCTTAGCTATGTTTCTTTATCCTATCAGTCTAAATGACCTCTGGTCGGCACGTTTTACCTACGTATTTGTCCTCATGATGAAGGTGTGGAATTCAGCAGACTTAATTGTTGTATTTCAAATATTCAACCAGACTCTTTAGGCGAAGAAATTTATGTATGAATGAATTTGCAGGTTTTAGTACCATACAAATCCCACCTATATTAAGATAAGATCCTAACGCAGAATTTCTGATGTCCCTTCTTTATATAATAAAACTATTGGAGAATTGAAATTCGTTATCATGGTTCCATTTTTACCACCGTTTGTGTCCTTAACTGTATTATTCATTGTACTTTCCCTACTTCTTCTTAGTGCATGCTCCTAGAAAAACAAAAAGAGTTAGTAGCTAAGTAATTCCTTTATATTTTTCACTTCTTGATATCGATTTTCTTTCTTACTTGTCGATCTACATGTTTTATTACTTCGTCCTTTCCCCGGTCCTGCCTCAAATGATATCTCATTGAATTCCCCAAAGTTTAATTATCGATTAAAAAGGGTAAAGGCATTTTGTGGAGAGTAAAAGACTAACCTTCGTCTTTTCTTCGTTTCAGCATGTTATCCAATCTTCGATCCCTTTTTGTGTTCATATGTGAACTGGACCTCATCAACTATTGATTTTAACACTACAAATATGATGTCTAAATGTCTTCGGTGTACGTTCCACACAAATTTAGGGGAAAATGTGTTCTCAACTGTCCTCTGATATATCTGAGACATTTGTAAGCATCAATCCAGTATGATTTCAAACTTCATGAGTGTAGACGTTCTTTTCGTAGCGATTTTCTTCTTATGAAGAATATGCAGAAGATAACTGCTGTGGTTCGTTTTCGAAAAGTTATTACAGAAGATAGCTAAATTTAAGCAGCGATAATTTGTGATCTGGTATATGCAAATGTAGTACAATAATGATATACTGTAACATTGATATATAATCCCACTATAACTGTGACAGGAACAATTACAAAATCTGAAATTTTATATGCCAGTAAAGTGTTTACAGCATCGTTGAGAAAGCTGAAATGACCAGATGGTAAAGAAATACTGGAACTTTTCAGCTGGATGGACCTGCACGCTACTGACTAAGAGTACAAGTTCATTGGATGTTTGTATCACTACAAACCAATTATTTTGCATATGACTGCCAGCAAACTGTGGGCATGTGTGTGTGTGTGTATTTGCATACAAGTAAAGTTCTGTAGATTTAGATGAAACTAGTAACCAAGACTATTTCTCTCTTCATAGCCTATTCATTCAGTAAAGCTTTAACATTACATAGGTCTCAATGTCTAATATATTGTTTCGGGGTAGTCGACTCAACATTTTTCTCTCTCATTTTACGCTGTTATTAGAAGGATAAAAACTGTGAATATGTTTAAAGCCTTGTGATTAAAGGATGATACACTTTCCCTACTATTATTATTATTTGTGGTAGTAGTAGTAGTGGTAGTTTCATCAATATTATTATTATAAAACGACAACTAAAGTAAATACAGGCATCATGTCATCCAAGTGATGTTCTTCACTATGTGAAAAAAGCATACAACATAAGAATTCTTGTTATTAGGCATTAAAATATGAAAACGATTTGAACATCTATCGTCTTTTCCGTGCACATCTAGGTGTAATTCATCTTTTAGAGTTTAACATAAGCCTTCTGTTGAATAACAGGAATCTTTTCCTTTGTTTTACTATTATCGCATACAGTAAAGAACATCATGTATATCCTGAGAGTAAGTAGTATCTTGTGGTCATATATATGAGTCTTACAACATTGATAATTGTTACAAACAAATGAATTGACATAAATATTGTATGATGATTTCACTTCGTCTGTTCAGTACATAGTTAATTTTTCAAATGATTGAATCAAATATTAGTATTTAATTGGATAATATTTTTTTTGTTTTAAGCTAGATGGAGAGCGCAACTCCTTAGGTTCTAACACAAGAATGTTACTAATAGCCTAACTTTAATAAACAATGAAGATGTTCAATTTTCAAGGAAATTAAAAAACGCATATTCTATGTAGAATTTCCAGCATGCAGTCCAAATATCACCAAGTGGAATAATATATCTGACAACCGAGGAATAAGACTAGATGAGAAGGACTAAAATAGCTCAGTTAAATGTCGTAATAATATCAACTATAATCATTCAAAGTATTCCAATGGATTCTGAACTTTATTTAAAGATAGTTGCAGCTAAGAAACATTCTCTTTTTTGATGAAGTCCATTACTAACTTGTACATTCATGAATGTGCGGGTCAGATTCTAATACTACGCTACGCATCATCATAGAACTGAGTATAGAATGCCAGTCAACTGGATCTTTACCTCAACTTTATCGACTTTGAAAAGGCCTTCGACAACGTCGACCGACAAGTAATTTGGCAGCCGCCTCAATACTACGGTTTCAGTGCCATAAATCTTTATCATCCTCATCCAATAGCTATATGCTACATGAAGCTACTTCCCAAGTGACTCACAATGAAAAGCTCTATGATGCTTTTGTAGTGAAGCTAGAAGTGAGACACAGGTGCCGCCTACTGTCAACAGCAATGATCTTCTAGATTGTGGTCAACTCGACTGGACTCAATCATGCAACTGAAAACTGTGAGGAGCGAGAAAATGAGCATATGCTGTCTGACAAATGAAAAGACCCCAGAAGAAGATTTTGATCTCACCCATGATGATGATTTATGTCTTATGTCGCACAAACTCGGAAATCTACAGGTAAAAACTAACAAGCCGACAGAAGAAGCAGCGAAGACGGGACTTCCCCTACGTGAACGTGGAGAAGATGGGGGTGATGAAGTTACCCAACCAACAGCGGCATCAACAACGAGCACCAATCACCATCAATGAGAGAAATCTAAAGGAACTAATCTCTTTCACCTACCTAACTATCTTGGCAGCATCGTCTCAACTACAGGCGGCACAGGCACAGATGGAGATGTCGAAGCCAGAATCGGAAAGGTGGCAAGAAAAGCCTTCATTAATCTGAAATCAGTGTTGAGATCTACTGAACTGCACTGCACTGCACCCAGCATAAAGCGAGGACAACATCTAGATTTTGAACACTAACGCCAAATCAGTGCTTCTATGTAATGGTTGAGAGAGCTGGCGCGTTAAGAAAAGCATTTCCAACAAACTACAGACATTCATCAAGAGCTGCAGCCGACGCTAGCTCACTCGATACCAAAGATCGGATGAGAAGGCAAAAAAGAATGAGCAACAAGAAACTCTAGCCTTGCTTCACAACGAACCAACCAACAACCTGTCGCTCAACAAATGTGCAGGAGAAAGTGGAGACGGATTGAGCATGCACTGAGAAAGCCATTCGCGGACATCACGCGCTAGATCAGGCTGTTTAGTGGAACCCAAAAGGGAAACGACGAGTTGTTTGTGTGAGGGTGACATGGAGGAGATCATGTGAGTAAGAAATGAAGGCTTGTGGGCAGTGGTGGAGCCAGGTTGGAAAGACTGCAGAAAACAGAGTGAAACTGCAACGTGCTACTGAAGCTTTATGTTTCACTAGGAACCCAAGGGACAAACAATAAATAGTAAATTAATCAATTAGGAAGTAGTCTTGAAAAGGACTAAGAAATGCTAGCATTGGATTAAATGGTAAACACAAGTGTATGACAGGGGAGGTCATGTAGTTTTGGCATGCTGTAACCTCTCAAGTTTCCCCTTTTCGTGATGTAGATGAGTAATCCGTCGCATAAGGTGTATTTTATTTGTGTATTCCCGAGGTAGTATTTTCGAAAAATAACAAGACATACCTCGATTTTATAGGGATTTCATTCGTTTCAATGTAGTATTCATCAGCAACTTGCGTCAGTTGGTGCATGGCCGCACTACACCGCAAAATGACAGAAGTAGAAAGTTGCGAACCAATGAACCACAACCCAGTGCGCGAATGGTTGACACGTTCAAAGAGAGACGCGATGGTCCTGAGTTCGATCCTACGCACCATTACGGGTAAGTACTGATGAGAAGTAGCATACTTGGACGAAAGAGCTGCCAAGTGCAGTCAGGTACTCAATGGTTCCCCAACTGACTCCAGTCAGTGATGAATACTATCCTGAAATAAAGAAATAAACTAGTATTCTGCATTATTCCTCGAAGTTTCGAGCATGCTAGGAAGACCTTATTCAGGAGTATGGATCTGGTGTTAGATTTTCTGGTTAATTTTCAAGTTTGGTAAAAAAAAGGTAGCCTTACGGCCATCCACTTAGATCGTGATGCAGAGCACAGAGGACTAAAATGTGAGTTATTTGACAAATCAGTTAGAGAAGCTTATTCAGGTTTCAAAAGTGAAGTAGTGGAAAAATAGGTTGCGAAATTTAGCTCGACTATAAAATGAAGGTGGGAGCGATCAAGAAGAGTGATGAAAATTTACTGCTGAGGAACGATGAAATGAAATTATGTTCAGTCTGCTCTATGTATACTATATGACACTTTATATGTGAGTCACTGACGTTTACCATATTTGTGTGATATTCAGTCCGTCATCTGTGTTGATCATAAAAAGTGTACGAAGAGAAATGCATAGATTCAGTAATGCCACACACTTTATAAGAGATGAAATCCTTCTGGAGGACTTTTCCTTTCTCAAACGATTTTTATCATCTGAACATTAGGCATAAGTCGTGATGAAGCAGCATTTTTCAAGCTTTTTCAGCTTATAGGAATTTTTAGGTTGCTAACTACATTTTCAACATTTTCTCGGATAGATATGTTAGTAATTCACCTGCTGTATCTCCAAAATATGCGGGATCATATTCATTACAATCAATTTCATAAAATACAATTCTGCTCTCTAAAACGGGGAATCTGATCTCGTAAATTATTGATTGGTCACCGTAGTGCAACCAATTCCATGATGTTGAGTACTGAGTGCAGACCAAATTATAAAGGCTGGAGGCAAATCAAAGTAGCTTTACTCAAATATTGGACTCTTCAGCAATGCACATCAATGACAGCACGAAAGATTCAGCCCAGAACCGTCAAGTATGATGGCTAGCTTACTATCTATCATCCACTCAGAAGATTTTAGTTTAATAGTCCACTTCTGTCAATTTATGGTGCCATGAGACCATAGCCTTCTCTTAATGGTAACTTACTTCCCTCCCGAACTGGTCCACCACTTTTCATTAAATCATTGGGAAATCCACCGAAATCAATTCACTAGTGAGGATTGTTGGGTTGCTACACAGTGGCAAAATGAAGGTATATACACTGTGAGACGTTTCGTTTGCCATGATTATTACAAAAAGATCGATCATTAAAAATGATTTCTTTGTGTTTTAATTTTATTCTATTCTGTTGCTGTTTCTTCACTTATCTATTCAACATCCTAGGCTCAGTCGTAGGCTGGGTCAACTCAGTCCAGTTCTAGGGTGCTCCAATGATGTCAGTAGTTCTCTGGCTGACGATAACAATCCATGATGAAAGTATGCTAGTTGTTCAATTTATTTCAGGACGTTTTAGTCAAATACTAGGAGAAACTCTGTTAACTTTGAAAATAAATAATATTTCAGAAACCTTTTAATCATTAACACAATGGAAACACTAACCAGCAAGTCTCTAAAAAAGTGGTTAGTTAGGAATGACAAGGATGGAAATCGAAAAAACCCACACAGCATTTAAGTCAAAAAATTCAATATGAATAATTCAATGAGAAAAATGTCGATGGCATGACAGCCGAAACAATCAGTTACAAGTGAAAGATTACTTTTACTAAATATGTAAGCGTAGTTTTGTTGAAACATGTATGAAAAATTATCACTCCTGTCAGATAAAGATCTCGCTTTTAGCATTTTCCACCTTATTGCATCCTCTGAGCTGAAAAGTAGAAAATCAAAGGTTGATTGTTACTATAGACAACAACATCGCTTCACTTGTGAAAGTTGTAAGTTTTTCGATGAGACTGGAATCTAACATGCTTCAGCAGCAACATCCTACATGATATAAAGAGGTAACTGAGTAAGTCAACGTTTCTAAGAGTGAAAAATGTTTACACCGCGTCCATTGCATGTAAATAATCTTATCTTTGAAGGTGAAAGAAAATTGTCCATCCTCTTCTACTCCAATCTTTCAGTCTATATTCTTTTCAAACCACCTCTTCATTTGTGCACTGTTAACATGCACTCTAATTTATCATTCATTTTTATCTATACCCTCTTCTTTTTCAGACTTCATTTATTGAAGTGACCTTCATACAATTTCGTTACATTTTCATTGTCTCACCATTTTCATCACACTTTGGTTATGCAATGAATAGAACCACAGGTACGTAGGATTTCACAGGCTACGATCCACTTCCTGGGTGTATTCTGTTTAACATACTTGTCGAATGTAAGATGATGATATAAGAACACGTATACAACTACTCACAGTTCAATGATGGAGAGTAAAGTGGTGGAGTGTGTTGAACAATTCACGTATTTGAGGAGTTGCATCAGCCCAAACGAACTGGTTGCTGATGAACAATTCTCAACCCATACACAGAAAGCATGTTACGCACTTGTAAACCTGCGTCAACTGTAGCATAGAAATGGCGAAATATCCGAAGAATTATCAGACGATGAGGATAATGCACTGCAGACCGTTCTGTCCTGCTTCATACGTTTGTGAGATAGTCGTTAAGAGTGGATAGTAGTATTAAAACCTTACAGATGTTTGACTATAGGTCGCCTCTTGCCATTGCCGATGTACGATGAACTGACTGTGTGAGTAATGTGGAAGTCAGGCAAGAGGTGCTAGGGAAGGTAGATGATTTATTCCACGAGGTTGTTAGTCTTGACCTAGGGAGGTAGCTTAGACATGTGCAGTGGATGCCAAGCCACCATCTCGATATACATTTGTAGGAGAGGTTGGATTTGGTTGGAAGAGGGTTCAAGGTGGTCAGATCAAGAAGTGACACCAGTGGATAAAGGTAATGACCATTGGTTTGAACTGTGTGTGGAGATATAGACTACGTGACTAGGGTCCCCAAGACGATAGGAATCGGTGTACCAGGACACTTGATGACTTGTATCTTTGATGGTAACTGGACTCAGTCAAGGCGATGAAAATAATAGGTTATTCAAGTTCGCTAAAAATTTTGAAACTCTCATGATATGTGGAGAACATCGGTGAAGAGAAATAAAAGCAGTACAAATATATCAACGAAGAGACGTTTTTCGATTTGATTCTGGAATCTGTACAATCTTAAATTTATACACTTTTATGGTTATGACATTTGACATTTAACGGAATAGTTTTTGCGCATTTTTCCATGCTATTCACCGTAGTATATAAAGAATTCGTGGATAGGCGAAAAGTGATTGCAAAATAGACAAAATTGCGTAAGACAATAAGTACCTCGAAGATAAAGGTTAGTGCGAAAGTTCAAGCTACAAAAGAGGTCAGATAGTGAACACATATACGCCTATGTGATCGAGTATCAACCATGTCACTAAGACTCCTCATCCACTGATCCCTATTATCCCCAGACTCCTAGGCAGGAAATCTCCTTCTCCACACACAGCTCAGACCAATGGTCATTATCTTTATCCACTGGCCACCATGAACCCTCTTCCACTCAAAATGTGTAGGGCATGATCAAGCTACCTCCCTAGGTCAAGACTAACAACCTCGTGGAATAAATCATCTACCTTCCCTAGCACCTCTTGCCTGACTTCCACATTACTCACACAGTCAGTTCATCGTACATCGCAATGGCAAGAGGCGACCTATAGTCAAACATCTGTAAGGTTTTAATACTACTATCCACTCTTAACGACTATCTCACAAACGTATGAAGCAGGACAGAACGGTCTGCAGTGCATTATCCTCATCGTCTGATAATTCTTCGGATATTTCGCCATTTCTATGCTACAGTTGACGCAGGTTTACAAGTGCGTAACATGCTTTCTGTGTATGGGTTGAGAATTGTTCATCAGCAACCAGTTCGTTTGGGCTGATGCAACTCCTCAAATACGTGAATTGTTCAACACACTCCACCACTTTACTCTCCATCATTGAACTGTGAGTAGTTGTATACGTGTTCTTATATCATCATCTTACATTCGACAAGTATGTTAAACAGAATACACCCAGGAAGTGGATCGTAGCCTGTGAAATCCTACGTACCTGTGGTTCTATTCATTGCATAACCAAAGTGTGATGAAAATGGTGAGACAATGAAAATGTAACGAAATTGTATGAAGGTCACTTCAATAAATGAAGTCTGAAAAAGAAGAGGGTATAGATAAAAATGAATGATAAATTAGAGTGCATGTTAACAGTGCACAAATGAAGAGGTGGTTTGAAAAGAATATAGACTGAAAGATTGGAGTAGAAGAGGATGGACAATTTTCTTTCACCTTCAAAGATAAGATTATTTACATGCAATGGACGCGGTGTAAACATTTTTCACTCTTAGAAACGTTGACTTACTCAGTTACCTCTTTATATCATGTAGGATGTTGCTGCTGAAGCATGTTAGATTCCAGTCTCATCGAAAAACTTACAACTTTCACAAGTGAAGCGATGTTGTTGTCTATAGTAACAATCAACCTTTGATTTTCTACTTTTCAGCTCAGAGGATGCAATAAGGTGGAAAATGCTAAAAGCGAGATCTTTATCTGACAGGAGTGATAATTTTTCATACATGTTTCAACAAAACTACGCTTACATATTTAGTAAAAGTAATCTTTCACTTGTAACTGATTGTTTCGGCTGTCATGCCATCGACATTTTTCTCATTGAATTATTCATATTGAATTTTTTGACTTAAATGCTGTGTGGGTTTTTTCGATTTCCATCCTTGTCATTCCTAACTAACCACTTTTTTAGAGACTTGCTGGTTAGTGTTTCCATTGTGTTAATGATTAAAAGGTTTCTGAAATATTATTTATTTTCAAAGTTAACAGAGTTTCTCCTAGTATTTGACTAAAACGTCCTGAAATAAATTGAACAACTAGCATACTTTCATCATGGATTGTTATCGTCAGCCAGAGAACTACTGACATCATTGGAGCACCCTAGAACTGGACTGAGTTGACCCAGCCTACGACTGAGCCTAGGATGTTGAATAGATAAGTGAAGAAACAGCAACAGAATAGAATAAAATTAAAACACAAAGAAATCATTTTTAATGATCGATCTTTTTGTAATAATCATGGCAAACGAAACGTCTCACAGTGTATATACCTTCATTTTGCCACTGTGTAGCAACCCAACAATCCTCACTAGTGAATTGATTTCGGTGGATTTCCCAATGATTTAATGAAAAGTGGTGGACCAGTTCGGGAGGGAAGTAAGTTACCATTAAGAGAAGGCTATGGTCTCATGGCACCATAAATTGACAGAAGTGGACTATTAAACTAAAATCTTCTGAGTGGATGATAGATAGTAAGCTAGCCATCATACTTGACGGTTCTGGGCTGAATCTTTCGTGCTGTCATTGATGTGCATTGCTGAAGAGTCCAATATTTGAGTAAAGCTACTTTGAATTGCTTCCTGCCTTTCATTGATTCTACAGCTGATATGTGTGTTTCATAAAAGTAGTTTACTAATCACTGAATATTGAAAGTTTCAGTGAAGGCTAGAATTGTTCTGAAATTTAAACAAATTCTGAGAATGTTTCCAATTGTGGTGATTATGATTATATTTATATTGTCAGTGGAGTGCGGATGTTAATAGGAGGAGGTTGCATTACGTTTTCAGATGGTTCGAAAGATGAATATATATCACGAAGCAGTGAAATAGAAGATACACTTCATAAAATGGGCAGAGGATTAGGTAGTTTGAGTGAGACAATGTAATTGACGTAAATGAAATTAAGTTAAACCTGAATGTCCTTAGTTCGATTCCTGTCAGTGTCGTTGATGCGTACTGCTGAGGAATCCCATGCTAGGACGGAACAGCTGTCCAGTGCTCCCAGATTTTCAATGGTTCCCCAGCTGATGTCACTCCATGATGAATACTGCTTCTTTCTAAATTAAAAATCCGCATTCATCTCAAAGATATGAGTGTTTTTGTTGCGAGTTGAAAAACGTAATTGAATTAACACAGGAAACTATTAAATGTCGAAATATTCCATGATAAAACTGACAAAAGAATGCAGGGATTGGTCTAACAGAGGGGAAAAGTTAAAAAATGTGACAAAATGAAGTCAGAACCAAGCTGAAGACAATGAGCTTACTTCTGCTTCAGACTACGGTTGGGTTCCATTTCATGAATGGACAAGGCTATTACTATTCTTATAGTTTCAAAATGAAGGAAAGGTGAAATGTTTGAGCCAGTTTGATAAACTCCCTTGAAATCATTTGAGTCATTTGGATGACTAAGGGTTGAAGGTAAATATTTCCAATGGATTTCCTTTCACCCTTATAAATCCAAGCCGAAATATGTTGTCGTGCGCGTGTTAATAAGAGTCATTGACTGGGGTTGATGTGCCATACTTCTCAGGAGCAGCTGGACTATTAGTTCCATATGAAGGCCGCCAGTTTGAGGATACTTTGTTTTACACATACGGAGATCAAATATAATGGACAAAGGCGGAATAAAGTTTATCATTTCGACTATCTGAGAAAACCATGGTTTGGCAGACTAGTATGAATACTGCGGGATTCCAGTTAGCAATCACCGAGTTTCTTGTACAGTGATCTACCAAATGAGCTACGATGAGTCGAAGTTCGAATCTTCGTTTCACCTTTATTAATCACCCAGTATCAAGAAATGAAGTTTATCTAAAAAGAATTTACCGTTAAGTGAGGCTTCTTTTCTTCATGATCAATCCCTAAAAACCAGCAATTCAAATAACTTGATACTTGAAGTTCAGTGATCTCAGTGTATGCTGTCAATCGCAGAAAAGTTTTGCTTAGTGTACTAGATATCCATATACCGAGCTATACGATCAGTAATGAAATTGAAACGTACCTAATGCTTCGAAAATCATTGAATTATGGTTACTTTCTTAGTCAAGTGGAAATTGAACATGTAATAATCGGTTTGCTGTTACGAGATGACTTGTAAAAACAGTTTTATTACATTGACAACCACTCATATTGAGAACCATCAATTGACAGGAAAGATGATTCACAATTTTGTGAAGATAACAGAAGAAATGGTAAAATGTTATGTTCAATAGCTCAAACAATAGGGAACTGGTACGCGAATATATAGTGGCTTGATTCAATTTCTATTATCTAGGATAACTTGCCAATGACCTCTGTTTATACCGACAAGTCTTACTGCGGTGCAGATCACATCTCGTCTTGAGAGTATCGACAGTAAGTATTGCGTTAAGGAGTATACCTCTGGTTCAACTTGTTCCCCAGCTACGATTGATATCATCAGTTTGAGGTCACAGCTACCAAATTATGCTAAATGACTGTTTACAGATACTAGACAACAGAAATTATATATGGTTTTTTTCATTCTACACATTATTGAAAAAAACCAAAAGTAGATGACAATAGAAAATCACATTTAATAGGAATGTTTCAAAATCTACTACAAGCTTCAAAAAACCAGAATTAACAATAAATTGTGCATCATCATCTTTAAGAGGACATTCAGCGGAAGCAGATTATAAGTCTGAGGTGAGTTGGCATGTGCATCGATGTGACTGTAATTGTCATTCACCAAGTATGATCATCTTGAACTACTGGATTTCATGATTTGGAAATGAGTTAGACTTATCTACCCAGCGGCTTCCATACTGCTTATTGTATGCTTGGCTTGCAACTGGTTGTAGTAATCTGGGAGGTGATTAGTGTATGATATGATACCAGGGGATGAAAATGAGTTGTGTTGGACTGACATCTGTGGTTGCCTGATGACTTTCCAAATTGGGTTCTACAGATAATACAAGTCACTAGCTTCTGACAACAATATAACCAATTGCGACTATGCTGTAGCTCTATGGTCTCATCTATTACTAAAAAGCAAAATGAAATTAATGAATGCTACCTCGGGTTTATTTTTGAGACTGGTTATCTATTAAATCATTTCTGCTTTTGCTTTCGTTCTTTTTCTGTTTTGCTTATCTTCTTACGATTACCTCCTTAATTTGTATGAAACACCTTTTGGTGCCAATAATTTGTCACTTTGTGTTCTAAGTAACATTTCAGATTAAAAGACCAATTTCGTCAACTAATAAGAAACGCGGAAAACATTAGGAAGATCTGAGTTCATGTCATCAAAGTAGCCAATGGAAATTCGTGTGCTGTCAATAATAAAACTTTGGCAGAGACTCCAAACCACATATAGGATTATCACGACAAACTATTTAGCCATCTGGATGAAATATCTCCTAGCTCATTTAAAAAGTAATCCTTTCTGACACTACTCTTTAGAACGACAATGAAAGCTTCATGATGAAATCATACAACTAACTGGAGCGTCCTGGATTCCTCTGCTAGTCACCAAGATCAACACAATATCTTGAACATCCGACAGTATCGAGGTATCCGCAAAAGTGCCTATCTGCCAACAGAGATCAAGCAACTTGGTCCTGTATAACAACATGAAATTGCAAATTTCATTACAACAACAACTGACAACCGTTGTACAATAGGTGGCTGTCGTGCCCCAGTAGCTTGGTCGATAATGTTCGGGCCTTTGCAGCAAAGGGTACTGAGTTCGAGCGTCTTTGAGAACAAAAGTCATTGTGGTGCAGATGATGAGTCCCGAAAAAGAGGAAACACGCATTCCTCATTCCTCTGTTGGTCAAGAGGATCAGCATAAGTGGATACAAAACCATCAAACACGTTGAATTTATTTTTAACTGAAACTGTAGCAAAATTTCTACTAAATATGCATTACGTTTTGCAGACTATGACATTAGGTTTGTCAGAAATTAGTGTATTTAGGTATTTTCAATACTGTATCCTTAAGGAAACTGTCCCATACATTCAGGAAAATAAGTAGGATTCTATAGTGATATAAAGCGTCTGTAATACTCACTTAGCGAGAACGTCAAGTTTTCTCATTCAGTACGACATAAAGTGTTTTTCTGGGAATGGCTATTGGTCAGAAAAATGCTCAACATAGGAGAGGAAGCACACTGAGAATGACAAGTGACTTATTGCTACTATGGTCTTACTTAGAGATGTAACTGTCAAAACATCTTTTGGGTATATACTGTCAACCATCAACAGGTGCGCAGTATAATTTGAAGGTTAGCGGTCAAAAGCAATAGAACACCAACCAAAGTGCATCATGATGGTGAGCATCATGGCTTGATGACCGTATTTAAAAACGATTTATGGGCTTCGACCAGCAATCAGGAGTAGACAATATGAAGTTGGTTGCTGTTCAATGTACAACTCTCTATTGATACTATATCCTATTATCCTCCGTTGTTGATTAGCTTACACTGAGTTAATCAGCCTCATTTAGGATATATACTTCTGTTCATTTGAATACTGCTTGGGAATTATTTTGCTTAAAAAAATTGTTAAAACTGAGTATTGTTCTTCATGTTTTAAGTAGTAAAAAAACAGTTTTAGAGTGCAGATATGAAAAGATATAAATCTTTGGATGATTGTATAGTTCCACAAATATGACATTTGCCTTGTGCTGTAGTACTAATTCTCATTGACTTCATTTATCTGGTTTAAAATAAGTACTGCAGAATCTTGTGTAAATGTTGAGTGACACATCTGAGAGTACACCAGATATGTTTCTATTCTGACTAAACGGTCAGCATCCAGCGGTAGATTGGTGTAAGTATTTCAGCCTCGAAAGTAGTCAGTTTCCGCATGATTACAACTTTTTCATGTTAATGAGTACCAGGAAGCTAGAAAACTAGGTCAGGCAGGACATTCTGTGAATCAATAAAACATCGTGCATAATAATGATTCATCTTATAGCTGAGTAGCAGCACTGAGAACTTTTGATCAATAAACTTTGGCTTGGTATGAACTTTGAATAGTGTTAACAGCCAGGAACAGTCTAATGGACAAACTACAGTTTCTGTATAATTAATCTAACAGTTGTATTCAACTAGAACTAATTCGCTTTTTTAAAACTGAATCAGTATAACCACAGTCATCATCATCCATATAAAAACTGCCTTATTCCATCCGAAATGGCCAGTTCTACAGTAACTTTGTCATAGTAGATGAAACCATCAAAACAATATTACTATGAATATTATGAATACTATGAATATTTGCATTGTTCTCAGTGAGATCACTAAGAAGGCCAGAAAACTTACAGAATAAATCATTCTAACTACGAATTGTAGAAAATTATCAAGCGAAGGCGAGAATTAGAGATGAATAAAATTTGACAATGCCAAACAGGTTATTTGGGAGAACTTTGCCGCCATTTTCTACGATAGGTATCCACAGGAAGATTGTTTATTTATTGCCTTAATCTTTATTTCATTTATAACTGAAATTCTCATCTCAACGTCTCGGCATCTGAAATTGATCTTGGTGACTAGCAGATGAATCAAGAACTTGCGTTTCATCCCAGCGAATGTTGTCCCCACCGATGCTCGAACCCGGTAACCTTCGCTTCAAACACACCAGCGTTATTCACTGAGCCACTAGGGTATGATAATCACTTCTTGTGCAACGTGTATTGGTTGTTGTGGTTTTCCATTGGTATTCAAGGCCAAATTACCTCTGTTCGTGTTTGAGATCCAGCAGTTTGCCCTTGTATAGCAACCAGCAATTAAAATTATTATTATGACAATCTCAGTATCTTTTGTAAAACTGAATACTTGGGTGTTCAAGCGACATACAACACAGAATAGTATGAAAGTCTCCCAGAAGGACTACAGTATCTCAATCATGTATTCCTGTAAACGTCCTTAGCCACCGTATTACTGTATTTTTGCCAAATATTTTCACTTAAGTAAGAAAATGCTATGATCCATGTACTGAATAAAATATCGCGTTCGGAAATGATAACATTACTTTTCTGCATACCCTTTATCCGTCCGGTGTCTACTATGTAGGTTTTGGAATGTCACGAAATTGGAAAAAAACTAATAGTTTATTTCATTACAGCTTTACATCATCATCTCTTGGTATGAATGTTTGTATTGACAATCCCAAACTGTTTGAGTTCGACATGAAAGCTCATTTCAGTTATCTGGATAACGTAATACAGGAGTCAATACCTTCGAGAAGGTGAAACTCAGTTTCTGAATAGATAATACATCAGAGCATTGATGGACACATCATGAAGATGCATGTATTTAAACATTTACGCAGCGATCATTTGATGACACACTTTCAACAAGAACGTATTTTTAACCGTTTGTCACTCAACACAGACATTTGATGCCACTGTGGTTGACAGAATTTGAGGTTAGACACACAAATTAAAGGATAATTATTCTGATGGTTATGATAATAACAACAGAATCCCAGAAATATACATGTTATTTAGATGTAAGTCCTTTTGGATGAATTTGGAGGTTGTGTATGTTTGTTAGAGTGCCTATGTAGACGTGGATATGAATTCCTAGTTAATGGTGAAACTGATGATAACATCTGAAATGAGAAACTGAATAAAATGATGAAAACGATGATAACAGTAAAAATACAGATCATGTTTGTCGATGTCATATATCCATATTCATCCTGTGTGAAACCAGCATGGATAGGTCAAAGATACTCAGCACATTCAACTCAGTACACTCAGCGATGAAGTTCACATTTGAGGAACAGTCCAAAGGTAAGATAGCTTTACTCAATGTCTGCCTTTCAAGACGAAAAGATGTTACGAAAACGGAGAATTTGGTTAGGAAAAGTACGTGAATGGGGCAGTGTAAACATTTTCTCAGCTTCATCTCTCTTCAGTACGAAATAAATTTAGTAATAGCTTTCACTTACAGAATAAAGGCTATGTGTTTGGAAAATACAGTTGAGGAAGAACTGGCGACTTTGTACGACACATGGCCATCCGGATAAATTCATAGCGAAATATACGATTTCTCAATTAGCAAGAAAGGATATTCTAACGGCTGGCAGAAAACCGAGATATAATTAGTCACAAACTACGTAGATCGATTCAGAGAACTTTTAATGATGACTAGTTAAGAATTTCACTGTCCACACGCACATTTGTGACATGTGGATTGAAAGATGAATTGCCTGCACTGACCACTTCCTGTTGTGCCATTCAGTTCAACTGCCCCTTTGGAGCCAGTTACGTCGGCCGCTGTTCTAAGGATTTAATTTTCTCTGCTCAAGAACGCCCCCCCTAGACCGCTACTACTTCCATAGTAGCACACTTAGTTGAAATGAACCATAAAGTGGATATGAATGAGTAGTTTTCCATTCTGTACCACTTTCCCATCAACTTGCTGAAAAGTACTTGTCTCAGGATCCTTCAAAATGCAGAATCAATCAGAACCAAACAAACAAAATTGTGTTTCAAAGAAATGGGAGTTATCTGTATAGTGACCGTGGCCCGATCCATGATGGACAAATTCCTTAGCATCCTTCTTTAGATAATCTGATTCCATACTGTAGACATCCATTCTTCCTTACAATCTGAAATAATTTTACAATATTCTTTCGTCCTTCTCAGTTTAGTTCATCCAGTTTTCATGAACACCTTTCTGTTGTTTTAGTAAACTATCACCATATTATCATTACATACTCTGTATAATCATTTAGATAATCAGTTGCTCTGAATTGTATTCTCGTAATAATTGATTCTGTCATTAATGTTCACATAAGACCTTTCTAAATTGACTTCTTCAACTGTATTCTATTATTAACAAACTCATAAGCGGTATCTTCATATTGGTGACGCGTAATTCCTCCGTATGTACATGTATGTGCAGAACGTGAAGAAGTTATCGAAAGGAATATTTTTTTGTTCAATCAAATGGCTTTTAATGCAAAATAATAGTAACTTGACACGGTTACCTTATTCCCAATATCACCTTTATTATTCTCCTTTAATCATTTTACTTGACCTTGAATTCCGTTAACCGTAATTGTATGAAGTATCACTGAGCTTGAAATTATGAAGGAAGGAGATGATTTTAACTAGAACATTATTCTAAAGTTGAATAAAAACGAGTTTCTTATATTATTAGATGTTCGTTTACCACGTTTATTTTTGGCGCACAGCTTAACTGACTGGAACAGTTAGGCTGGTAAACTACCACTAGCGGAATATTTTGAATCACTTGTCCTTGAAACATTGAAGGTCAGGAGGAAATTTGTTTGAGTTTAATGGAGCACAATGCTTTTATCAGGGGATGTGATAGGCAATGATTTTTGTACAAATCTTAAGTCAACTTTGAATTCAGTTACCACAAAATTGAGATAACAAGCCGACTCAAACTTTGAAGAATTTATGATGATACGCTCAGTGCATCAGTTATCAGTCTGACTATTGGAATTCTTTTAGCTATCCTATGTAGTGTAAGAGCTATTAATAGTACGGATTATATGACCTAAAGAATGGATATGGCTAAGTTTCAGGTGTTCAAATATTGAACTCCGAAATTTTATAAGGTACTCCATCTATTATTTATCTGTTGAAATAGAAGAGAACACATTAACTGTTTATGAAATTCAATATAACAAGGGTGTCATCTACTTATCTTGTATAGGATTCTAACTGGGAGAATTCCCTCAGAATGTATTTCCTAACCTTCGTATAAGTTAGTCCTCCATCAGAGTGTTCACAGTTCAGTCAGCAAATATGCAGTTCATTAGCTTGCGTTTTTCAGTAACAAAATAAAACTGAAGATTCAACGTAAAGCTCAGTAAGAACTCCTTTGAATACTAGTTAGGCATGACAGCATACAACATATTCAGCTTGTCACAGGTTCCTTTACATAATCTTATCTCAATAGATGAAATGCTTCCAGATAATAAGAAATTAAACTCCGACAAGTATAGTGAAAATTGTACACTCATATGAAGGATTTGAAAAAGGTCATGAGAACACTGAAATAAAAACTTAGCTTTTAAAGGAACGCAGCGGTTTCGTCATCCAACAGTTGTTGTGTATATGAGATGGATCTGCGTTATCATGGAAAATAGAAACGCGTTTGTCGATTTTATGAGCCAGTGACTATCTCTTAGGTTAGGGCATACTTGAAATATTCAAGATGAATCAGTTATTTATTTCGTTTGGTTTTCGTTTTTTTCCACTATATTCCTCTCAATGACTGATAGCAAAATCCATCTCATCAGAACGAGTAGATAACATTTAACTTATGTCGTTATAACGGTTTATCAACACATTACCTTCTTACCTATTAGGACACGTGAATAGCATTTGGCTAGCTAAGATAGCCTTAGTTTGGCAGACTAGTATTTATACTGGGTGATGATTGAAGGTGAGATGAAAATCTGGACCACGGTCAGATTCAAACCAGCGACCACAGTCGAACCTGGTAACACATGAATATTTTTCCCTTCATGTTCATGAATTCTTTGAGGTCTTTGGTGCGTATTTTGGCTTATGCAGACCATTTGTTTGAACCTGGGCTGATATACTTTGAATAAGTATCTAAGAATGCTGATTCGAAGTGTTTCAGCTGAACTTTAAATGCTTATGTGAAGCTGCAAGTTTAGTGTATGAAGTCTTAAATATAAACTTGAGTGTAGGGTTATTTAAGTTAGAAGATGAGATTGGGTATTTCATTAGCTCACTGTCTGATAAGCTGGGTACAAATTATTTGATATTTTTTTGAAATATCTTTCAGTATTGTTGACTACCTTCGAGTTGTCTGATATTATTATTATTATTAGTCCCTTGGGTTCCTAGTGGAACATACGGCTTCAGTAGCACGTCTCCAGTGACCTCTGTTCTCTGAAATCTTTTGAACCTGGCTCCACGACAGCCCACAACCTCTCATTTCCTCATCGCACGACCTCCTCCATGTCACCCTCGGACGTCCAACTCGTCGCTTCCCATGGTGATTCCACTCGAGGGACTCGACTGGCACGTGACGTCCTCAGTCGGCCTTCTCAGTGCATGGCCAATCCATCTCCACTTCCTCCTGCATATTTGTTGGGTGATAGGTTCCTGGTTGGTTTGTTCCCAGAGTGAGTTCCCTGTTGCTTATTCTTTCTGGCAATCCATCTGATCTTCAGTGGCGAGCCAGCGTAGGCAGTTGTTGATGAATGTCTGTAGTTTATTGGAAATCCCTTGAGTTGTCTGATAACTTCAGTATACTTTTATCACAACGTCTTCTCATTACTTCATCACCATTATTCTGAAAAGTTCAGTCTAAGCTTGGTTGGAGACTATGGACAGAATAAATTCTAGGATGTTTAACTTGTTCATGTGATAAGCAGTTTCCGAGTTGCATGACTCATTTTAACGCCAAGTAACCATAAACAAATTTCTTTCAAAATCTTTTTGAAAGTATTTTTTACGATAAACATACCATTAACATAGGCAAGATATACAAAAGGGGGGTATTGAGTGAAATGAGATGTTTTACATTACCCACTCTGATCTGCGGTACCTGCTAGTAACATCAAAGTAATCCTAACACCGGAAGGCTATTTGGCTGCCTTTTGGCGGAGCCTATCTTTACCGGATCCGACTTGACTTAACCCAAGGAGTAAAACTATCCAAATTGCATTAACTTCAGGCTATCTAGAGCTGAATACAGCATTCATAAAATACTTCAAATACACAGTTTTCTCACTCTCAATCTTGACACCAAATGTGACAGTCAGCAGAGCACACTGTGTGGCTTTGGACTCTTGAAAATGTATGATCCAAGTTGTATACACATGTAATACACAACTTATGAGTGATATCACTTGGTAGGTGACTTTTCACTGAAAGGCTTGGAGTCATAATGTTTAAATGATTCAAGTAGTTGGTGACGATGAACCGGGTGACCAAATGTCTGCTTTCTTCTTTCATGGTTGCAATACTTAAGACACTAAGCAACTCTTTTAAGTAAGTAACTGAACAAACATTGCTATTAAAACATACGTCATGAATAACTCTGCGGAAGGCATATTCAGATAAAACCGTAGATGGTCAGCTGTTACACCCTGTACCATATAGAGGTCGATCAGCCAGATATCACTTCTCATGGTTTCCGATGTACTCGAATGTCAGAATTCTGTAAATTCTAAGTGCTTTTGCTTCATGAAGAAACTGAGTGGTGAAGACTGAAATATATCAGCTAAGAAAAGGAGTGGAAATATAAGCGTCAACAAACTTTGGTTATCCTGAAGTATCACGATTAGCTTCTTAACTAGTGATAGAAGGATCCTCATAACAAGCTAGATTCTGATTTTTTACCCCGTTAGGCCTTATAGGAGTAAAAACCAGACTTTCAGGGGTGAAATTTTATTCCATTGAGCTGCAAACAGTCCATTCTGTGGTGCAAATATACTGCTGATCTCGTAAAAAATGAAGTTCCACGTGAGTATTTGAAATCACTTGTCAGGAAAGTCTGATAACATGATTTGCGCTTGTTGTCAGTCACCATCAAGGCATATCTGAAAGTTAAAAACTTTGCAAAATGCTTATGAAAGCCCTTCCAAGCTTTCTTTAGAAATGGTGGATGTGTAACGCTTTCGAAGTCTTATTCATTCACCTTCCACTTTCAGTTTCTAGACTGTCTCACCTCCACGTTTTCAAGCTGTACCAGTTGTCAGTTATCTGTTATGAATAAATGTAAGTACATCCTGTATACTTGTTGAGTCGCCGGTTCACCTTTTTCTTTTTTTCTTTTCCTTTCAAGATTTTCGTGTTCACCACCAAACTCACAATGCTGTACACGCCCCTCTGAAACAATTTACCTACCTACAGGCTAGACGACAACGTATCTACAACTGACTGTTACAGATTTGCATAAACTGATTAAAATTTGTGCAGTGACTTGGAACTACTATCGGTTTTGTATTTGAACTCAATAAATACCGTCATGCATTTTTTGGGCCTTGACAAATTCTTAGACAAATCGCCGTTCGGCAATATGTTACTATCATCATGGTATATACGATCAATTATGTAGAGTATTTAGGTGAAGAGTCCCACCAAAACGTATTATTCCAATAAATTCTACTTTAAATGCATTCATTGTCTATTTTAGGTTTGTATCGTGAAAGAAATTCTTTCAAAATTTCCATCCGCAAACACTCATTTGATTTCTGATACATGGTGCATAGAAAAACCTTAAGAAAATTACACTAAAACAGGTTTTAGGCTTTGAAGGAGAAATATTTGCCATAATCATTTACCAGTGACAATCTAGTAAGGCAAACAATCATTCTGAAGTTTGAGACGAATGAATATTCATGATATATATAGACTTGATACAAAATATATATTAGATTTTACATGCGGGAAACCAATAAATGTCATGAAAGTCACTAGATTAATATAGATAAGGTCTGAAGAAATCCTGTCGTGTACAGTGAAACTATATTGTAGTTTCAAGTTGTTATTCATCGTAGACTGACATCAGCTGGAGGAACAAAGGAAACCTGGGAGCACTGGACAGCTGATTCGTCCTAGTATGGGACTCCTCAGCAGTGCGCACCAACGACCCCGCCAGGGATCGAACCGACGACCTCCAGGTTCCGTGTTCAGCACGTTACCATTGATCCACTGGGTCAGAATCCATTGGTCCATATTTCTAACTTCTGTTGGCTCATGATTCAGCACAACCGCCACCCAATGTCATTATTGAATAGCTGTCCCTACGACCATCAGGCTTTGTCAGTGGTTCAATGGTAATATGCTGGCCATGGAAACTGAAGGTCGTGGGTTCGATCTTTGGTGGGGTCATGAGTGCGCACCGCTGGTGAGTCCCATACTAGGACGAAACGGCTGTCCATTGCTCCCAGGTTTCCTTTGATCCTCCAACTGATGTCAGTCTACGATGAATATACAACTTGGAATATTTCCAAATCCCCACAACTCCCTCAAAATCCTATATTGTAGTTTGACAGTTTTCCCTTTCATCTGAAATATATACAAAGACTCTGGAGCCATTCGTTTGAAAATGAAAAGTATATTTTGCGTGTTTTTGCTTATGAATTTGATCAAACAGTATATTTGGGAAACCAATAGGAAGCAGCCAATCACATTATGAACAACAGTTAACCGTCGCTTCAGACTAAAACATAAGCAGGCAAAATGAATTTTTTCAGTTTCTATGAAGCCATAAGTTAGTAAGATCTGATAGCTAAACAGTGATGAGCCCTTAGAACATTTTACACTAAGTGATACCTAAACTGTAATTGAGATGAAGGCTGAGACTCATACGGATGTACTCCCTTCAACCTAAGTGGTCTAGATAAAAAAACAATATACTTTAACTACTTTTTAAACCCTTTTGGTTCATTTGAACTACAAATTAATGAATTCTGTTCATAACGGTATCGGAAATAAAAAGACATTAAACGAAACAATAAGTGCACACTGATTGATTCAAGTTCACTATGAAGTATATTATAGATATCGGTAAACTAATACCATTGACCGGGAAGTTGCATAACATGACTCGCCTTTTAGTGAATAGTAGACAAAGCGTTCCTTTGAATTTAGAGTCCTACAGATGCTTATACATCGAGTATGCGCTAAAAGTCTCTCATCGATACTCATACCCATCAGACAACACAGAGAACGAAGTAATATCAAATCCCGGTAGGTTATTATAGTCTATTTAAATACAAGATGCTTAACTGTCAGCTTACTGAAGGCGAAACACAGGAAATGTTCACCTTTATACAACGATATACAGCAATTAAAGCGAGTCTATTTGGTGAAAAAATTGATCTCTATAGCGGAACTCTCCAGAAAGCTGTGAAACAGTTTGTTATGGTAGATGGTAAGTGGTCAGAAAAGTCTGAGTAGGTTCCAATATGTGTATATGATACTAGTAGTTTGCGTATTTTATATTTCTATATGATAGTCAAACAATAAACGAATGCCATCCTCGTGGAAACCTAATCTCTGATACTGGCGTCCGAAGGTAATGCAATTAGTGCATTACCAGTGATTCGGTTGGAGAAATATCTAAGAAAGACGCTCCAACTCCTTGAAGTATGTATTGGTCTTTCAAAATGATTATTATTGCTGCAATGCACTAGGAAAAATTGTTGACGATGAACACTTAAGTGATTCGGTATTAGCCTAACTGTCCTGATAGACAGAGCTAGTTGTCTGGGACACACACAGATATCTTTATCCTTGCACATACGTCAGTATGTATTAGTTTAATGTGGTAATGGATTGATTGAGTCTATCCATATTAGAATTCGTGGTCATTAGGCCACTACTCGGTCTTGCTCATGATTTCCGACAGGTAGGATATCCTTACAAAGTAGGGCTTCATAGATATTTGCTCCGAACACATAACCAGAGATTATTATTATTACTATTACTTTTCCATTGGGTTCCTAGTGGAACATAGGGATTCAGTAGCATGCCCCCATTGCACTTTGTTCTCTGCAGTCTTTTCAGCCTCATTCCATGACTCCCCACAAGCTTTCATTTCTTCCTCACATGATGTCATCCATGTCACCTTCGGCTCAGACGCCAAACTCGTCGTTTCCTGTTTGAATTCCACTCGACTGTCTGGCCTGGCGTGTGATGTTCCCAATCTGCCTTCTCAGTGTATGTCCAATCCAATCCATCTTCACATCCTTCTGCATATTTATTGAGTGATAGGTTGTTGGTTGGTTCATTCCCATTGATCCTTGTTGCTTATTCTTATTATCCTGGCCATCTGAGCTTCAGTAATGAGCCAGCGTAGGCAGTTGTTGATGAATGTCTGTAGTTTGTTGGAAATCTCTTTCGTAACGCACCAAGTCTCTCAACCATCACATAGAAAGAAGCACTGACTGACTTGACTGATAATAGTGTTGAAAATCCGGATCTTGTTCACGCTTTGTGGCGATTGCGGGAGATCTCCAAATTAGTTTCAGGTTAATGAATGCCTATCATGCTGTCTTTGCGATTCCGGCTTTGACGTCCTCATCTGTGTCTGTGCCACCTGTAGTTGAAACGATGCTGCTCAGCATAGGTAGGTGAAATAGACAACTTCGTTTAAGTTTCACCCGTTGATGGTGATTGAAGCTTTTTGTTATTGGTGGCGTTGCTTGGGTATCTTCATCACCATTTTTGTATGATAGCTTCTTGATTATTCGTAGCTAAATTCATTCACTTCTTGATTATCCCTATAGTGTAGAAATATAAAGATGTTTAGGTAATTATTCAGAACATTTTAGACCTAGAAATAAAAATATTTTCAATTTCATGGAAACTAGGAAACTAGACAGGGGGATACGCTGGACGGCGGAAAAGAACCTAGAAGACTTGGATTTCGCCAGCGATGACTTGTGCCTAATGTCACATAAACTTTAAGATCTGCAGGCAAAAACTAACAAGTTGATAGAAGAGGCAGCGAAGACGGGACTTCAGGTGAATATAGAGAAGACAGAAGTGATGAAGATACCGCACCACCACCATCAACAACAACAACAAACTCCAATCACCGTCAACGGGAGAAACTTAAAGGAAGTAACCTCCTTCACTTATCTAGGAAGCACTGTTTCAACCACAGGCGGGACGGACGAGGATGTCAAAGTCAGAATCGGAAAAGCAAGACAGGCGTTCATTAGCCTGAAACCAGTGTGGAGATCTCCTGCACTCAGCATGCGGAACAAGATACGGATTTTCAACACCAACTCAGTCAAGTCAGTGCTTGTGTATGGTTGAGAGACTTGGTGCGTCACGAAAGGGATTTCCAATAAACTACAGACATTCATCAACAACTGCTTACGCTGGCTCGCCACTGGAGATCAGATGGATTGCCAGAAAGAATAAGCAACAAGGAGCTCTGGGAACGAAGCAACCAAGAACCTATCACTGAACAAATATGCAGGAAGAAGTGGAGATGGATTGGCCATGCACTGAGAAGGCCGACTGAGGACATCACGCGTCAGGCCCTCGAGTGGAATCCATATGGGAAGCGACGAGTTGGACGTCCGAGGGTGATATGGAGGAGGTCGTGCGAGGAAGAAATGAGAGGTTGTGGACTGTCGTGGAACCAGGTTCAAAAGATCTCAGAGAACAGGGTGGAGTGGAGACGTGCTACTGAAGCCCTATGTTCCACTAGGAACCCAAAGGACTAATAATAATAATAATAATAGGAAACTAGACTAAAGCGTAGTGACGTCATCTAATTATCAAATGATGAGAGTGACTAGTGAATATACATGGATGTGTGGAAATATACTCTGTTTGTTATATTTCCAGTCATATTCTTTGCTTGTCATTTATTCAATAACGGTAAAAAATCCATATGATTTGTTACCATTAGCATTGATTTGATTTATATGTTGTTACAACGTGTTAAATATTGTCATATTTGACCATGCAAGCCATAGGAAGAGGGCGTATGAAAGTATGTTGCCTCATTTATCATGTACTGAGGATATGATTATGGTTCACTGTCTACTACATATCTTACCTATTTACTGACTGACATACAAGTTAACTTACTATCAGAAAAACGTTTATTTTTATAAATAATAATACTAATAATCCACTTTACTCCAAACAATTTGAGGTACAATTTGGAATTCTCAGTAACAATAACAAAGTGAAGGCATGTTGATACTTCTTTACAACATTTCAAATTGTGTTATCATAAAAATTTAATTAATGTAAAGAATATTAAAAACGAGGACATTTTACAGTGTTAATTAAATTATTGAAATGAGATTGTTAACTGTTACAAAATTGATATGTGAGTTCTGTTTTAACACCTTCTTCCTTATATAATATATGTGCTAGCTAAGAGGTAAAGTCGAATTCTTGTACTTAGCTGTACGAGTTTACAGTCTTAAGTAATTTCTTCTTGTCTTCCCTGAAGAGATACAAAGAGTGAACTGTGAATGAAGTGGATGCTCAGTGTAAGATAAAATTATTGTGGTTAGTTGCTTGGTATAATTTAAATGTCTATCAACTACATTGGTAATGAGGTGAGGCAGAGGCACAGCACTTACCCTGCTAACGGCTTTCAAAATCATACAGAATAATACGCAGTCCTTTTTCAGGAGACCAGGAAAGACCAACGACGAACAATAGAGAAAAATAGTTAAAATTCAGAAATTATTAGATTGTTAAGGTAGAGGCTCAATTATACAAGAAAGTCTCAGTCTCTTTACGTGATAGGTTAAACGAAAGATTTGTTACAAGTCAACAAGATATGGGACAACCAATGAGGATTAGAAGTAAATTTCAATCCAAGATAGTTAACACTTGATTTACTTTCTGCAGAAATACTACCAGTGCAACAGGGGTCATGAGACTTAAGCAGCTATATTCGGCGGCCTGCCTAAACTCTCGGCTACCTAATTTTATCACAGAACACATTCCACCAAATTTCTCCGTTATATATATTGTTTTAATCGTTTAATTATGTCAATTAATCCCACTATAAACTCTCAAGCCTTTTCAAAATCATTACAACCTATTGATTTACAAGTTGATAAGCAAATTAAGAAGAAGCACAACGGTGGATGGTAATATGCTCTCAAGCTTATAACCATAGATCAAATGACTATTCCTGAATTACTTAGCACACACTGCAGGTCGTTACCTAAGAGAGTTGATCACCTTCAATCACTTTCATCCATAAATGTTTATCGAAATATTGGTGTAGTAATGCTACAGAAAACATGGCTTCATAACCTATGTGATGAGGATTTAGTCTACTTAAATAGTTTTAAATTATTTCGACAAGATTGAAGCTATTCCGAGAAGAAATGTGGTGGTGGTAGTGGTATAGCAACATTTACCAATGCAAACTGGTCCCCCTTCAATCATGTATGCTTTTGCTTATCTAACGAAAAAAACTGAGTACATTACCATTAAATGTCGTCACGAACATTTGAGAAAATACAAACTATACATAACAAACATTTATGTCACACTTGACTGCAGTTTCTCAGATTTGTTAACTTTTACTGATTAATTCACTGAATTTTGTGCTCTGATTCTGGGTAACACCTTGTGTATAGTCTGTGGAGATTTTAACTTTTATGACTACAGTTTACTGTTACCATTGGTGATGAAAATATGGTTAACTTTTCTACTTGTCTTGACAACACCCTAGACTTAGTGTTTACAAATAAAACAACTTGCATAATTGAAATCCTTACGGTCAGTCTTCTTTTGATTCTAAGAGATGTTTAGATACAACCAATTTTATTCCATTTAATCCTATTGCTTTGTTCCCACTAGCAATCTTCGTTGAAAGACAATGAAATGTGACTTCTCTTGTATCTAACTGTGATATTTATTGGCTTTTTTGTAACTACTGTGCAACTTAAATACACAAGTGTTACAGTAGATTGGAAAAATGATCTTATTTCGTTCACATGTATCTCACAAATTATGGTACTAAAAGTACTTCTTTGAACATTAATCAGCTTTACAGGTTGGTAAGATGTAATGAAAAGTTAAAACATGATTCTCACCCGATTTACCTGATGATTAACATGAATTCAGTAGAAAGTGATATTATCCTTTCAAAAACTGTAGTCACATAACTTAAATTAGAAAACATGATTGTTTCTTGATGCACTGAATGATAGTAGAGATGATAATACCTTTGAAAATAAATAACATTCATATAATCTCTAGAACGAACGGAAACAGAGATAACTGATGTGTAATATGTTTTTAAAAAGGTGTCCTATACACCAATGACTTTGGCTAAAGAACCGACACAGTGTGAAATACACTAGTGTTTTATTTCATGTCAAAAATGTGGTTAAACATCCCTGTTTTTTGAATATTCTTATGTCTGCCGTTAATTAAACTCACGCTCACCAGTAAAAATGTTTCTTAGTATATAATAATATGTAATCTCATTATCACACTTACATGTTGAACATACAACCTTTCAGTATTTTAGTAAACAGTATACTTTTAAAAATAGTGTTAGATGACACTATTCTGATGGTGAGATTCTGTTTCGGAACAGAACTGGCCGAGAACTCGCTGGTTGGATATTACAAATATCTCATTTCAGTACTTCTACGAAAGGCATCAACTCGAGGCTGTTCAGATTCAAAGTACTTCCAGTATAATGAATTGGTTTTGATTTTCCATACTATAATATAAAAAGGGATTCGAAGTCAAGTGGTTAGATAAGACTGGTTTAATCATATCAAAAGTATACAAGTATTCAGTCAGTATGGATACATTATGAGATTGTGTACATGTATTAGAGTAGAGGGGCATAAGATCAGGTAATGAAAGTAGACAACATTGAGTTGATCTATAGTGGTAGTCCAATTCTTAGGTGGAATTCATGACAACATGAGAAAACTTCGAATAGAATCTTGGTGAAGTACTTAGAAGGTGAAGTATGTCAACAGTATGATTTGCAGCTCATAAATTTCAAGTAGAATCTCATTACAAGTCCACTTATCAGTTTAAAACCGAAAAATAGGAAGAAAACCAGAAAAGTCTTCATGACGTCAGATTAAAATCAGGCAAGATAAGAAACGAAGAATGTCATATTTGATTCTGATTTTGAATATAAAAACAAATTTAACCATGTTGGTGTAGTATGAGAACAAATTACGGCGATACTCACAAGGATGGTTTTGATGTAAATATGTCGATTCTCATGAATAAACTATCTATGCATCGTTAACTGTTTCCAATTAAGACTTTGTAAGCTGTTCGGTTATAATTTCGGTGAAGCGTAGCCGTAAATGAAGAGGGTTGTTTCATAACAGAGCTCATCAAAGTTTTGTGCATTAACTCTTTTAGAAGCTACTTAGTACAGATTTTTGATTGCTCCTCCCTATGTATGTTTTTATACACATTTGTAAACTGATAAACACAGTAAGATGTGAAGCACGCTTAAGAGTATGCCTTAGTAATAAACAATATTAGTCCTTGTCTCAAAATCACACTATTCAACTCCCCGTTTATATGGTCCAGTGATATGAACACTTTTTCACATACAAAAATGATTCTGTTTTATGTATATGAGACAACCTATTTACTAAGACGAAATTGAGTGGGCTTTGATGCTCGCTGACTTCTACAACGCCTAATCAACTTCAAAGGATATCAGCTGCAACTTTATGATTTTTGTCTGTAATCTGATATCTTTATCCATTGCATCTGATATAGAGATATAGTAGATCCTAATCAATAGATATTTTATGAGATTTTAGTTTTATTAGATCAAACAAAAGCTGTGAACATTCAGATTTTATCCCGGGTTTCTTTAGATGGATCATTTTATTGAATCATAGGCTCTCGGGGTCACTTCGAATAGTGGAACATAGGAATTTAGTCAAACATACAATGACAGGCCACAGCAGTTTCAATAATCTAGAAAGGTCCCGGCTATTTTAATGCATGGTTTAACATACAGTCACACAATAGGGTAGAGATAATTCAGTGAAGAAAATTTTCTTTTTCGACATCATTTTCTAAAGCTGTACAATCGTACATATATATATATATATATATATATATATAAATTTTCTTCGCTGAATTATCTCTTCTCTGTGATACAACAGGGTGCTATAAAACCACTTTGTTTACGTACAATACGATCAGGTAGACAGACAGATTGATTACTGTATCTTTTTCCATCTAATCAACCAATACCTAACACATGTGACAGGAATGACGCAACACTTGTACCAGAGGTATGAAAAATTTTATCACGAATAGAAGAAAAGAATGTGAGGTAATAGGATTATAAAAAGTAAACGTCGAAAGAAGTGTAGTAACATTGATATGAATGTGAGCATTCATAATATATGCTCGGAACGTGGTCATTAAGTGAATAATACTGTATCACCATTGTGTATTATAAATCAAATAAATGTAATATAGAACAGTATTCTAACAATCAGTATTCATTGACGTGTAACCAGCATTATGGGTTCACAAAATCAATTCCTTATTCGCAACCCTCAATTCAGCCATATTTCATCAAATCACTAACTTTGTAAAATAACTGAAATCGACGTTTATCCGAACAGTTTTCAAAGTTTTATTTAACAGGAATTAGAGGCATATATGTAGATTTGTAACCTCGCCTGGTTAGCTAGTCCACTAGTTACTAGCCGGTCCTAAGCCCGGGTAAAGAGGGAAGGTCGGGCATAGGGCTAGCAACCCTACCCCGTAAAACAAATCTAACCGCTAAAGAAACTTCAAAGCACAAACAAAATATAAAAAATAAAAACAAAGTCATTCCTAGCTGGAATCGGAGAGGCGAAATGACGCCAGTTGGTGAAAGCCTTCGGGAAGCCAATTGGCCGGGCCGAGGTGTCTTCTCTCGATGAAAGCAAGAGTGAACGTGGGGACATGGAATGCCCACACCATGTTTGAACCCAGCTGGTAGGGCAGCTCAGATTGCAAACGAGGTGAGAAGGTAACACATTGAAGTGCTTGGAATTTGCGAAAGCAGATGGAATGGGAGTTGGCTCTTCAAACTGTCAACTGGAGAATCAGTAATCTACTCCGGTCACCCAGACGATAACCACGAGCACACTGAGTTATGGAGTGGCTATCATGATGTCCCCCTCCCAACAGCATAGAAGGCTCTCATGCAGTGAGAACCAGTCTCCTCCAGGATCATGAGAGCAAGGTGTAACTCAAAAGGAAGGAAAGTCACAATCATTCAATTCTACGCACCTACAAATAATGCAGAGAAAGAGGAGAAGGAGGAATTCTACAGACAACTGTAATCAGCACTAGACAAGACAAAATCCTTGTTGGTGGCATAAAAATTCCAATGGGCGACATGAATGCAAAACTGGGAGCAGACAACACAGGAAAAGAACACATCATGGGTAGAGAAGAGCTCGGTGAGGTGATGAACGAGAATGGAGAACTGTTTGCAGAATTCTATACATTCAACGATTTGGTGACTGGAGGTGAGGCAGTATGTTCAAGCACAAGGATATCCATAAAGCGGTACGGACTTCACCAGATGGACTTTATCTCAATCTCAAGAAAATGGAAACGCAGTCTACTTGACACAAGGTCAAGAAGAGGAGCAGATGTAGGTTCAGACTGCGCATCATCTAGTGCAAGGAACCTTCCAAATCAAGTTGAAAGCCTTCAATTCAAGGAAGCTGGTGATAGACCACAGTTCAAGTACGACACTCGGAAACTGAAGGACGAAACTACACAGAAAATCTTCACGACAGCCATCAAAACAAAATGAGAGATATCGAGGAACATCCCTGAAGAAACCTGTGTGAAAGAACACAGGAAGAGCATTCTTTGAAAGCTATGTGGAAAGAAACCTGCACAGCCGTATTAGGAAGGAAGTTTAAAGAAGATAAGGAATGGATTTCAATAGATACATGGAAGCTGATAGCAGGGAGAGGAGGATGGTGAAGCAGAAGATAAACCAGAGTAGTGCAAGGATGCTCAACGACAAGAGGAACTGAGTACAATGTATGAAACACTGGACAAAGAAGTGAAGAAGAGTGGGTGGAAAGACAAAAGACAATTCTACAAAACACTGACAAGTGAAGCAGAACAGGCTACTGATAGGAGAGACAGAGACCTGACAATATTGTATCAGATAACCAGGTTATTATCTGAAAGAATAGAGATCAACAAAGATGAAACCAATAAAAGATAATGAAGCAAATCTAATTACCAAAGAAGAGAAACCAAGTAAACGACGGGCTGACCACTTCAAGAAGCTCTTGAATCGACCACCACTAGCGCCTGCACTTCGTTCAGAAATACCACCTACAGCCCTCCTGCTGAACTACAAGTGAACATAAATCCTCTAACAGAGTTCTGAACGCCATAAAGCTACTGAAATGCGGGAAAGCAGCAGGACCAAATGGGATCCCGCCAGAAGCACTAAAAACAGACACAGAGACAACAGTGGACATGCTCACACCACTATTGCAGAAGGTGTGGAAGAAAGGGAAGGTACTTGCAGATAGGAAGATGGGCTACCTTGTCAAACTCCCGAAGAAGAGCGACTTAAGTCATTGCAAGAATTGGCGCAGAATCACTCTCCTGTACACACAAAACAAGCAAAATATTAGGCCGCATCATCTTGAACAGACTAAAGAATGTGTTGGATTCAAAACTACGACCGAGACAGGCTGGCTGGCTTCAGGAAGAACAAATCATGTGCGGATCAAATTGCAACGCTTTGCATCACAACAGAATAGAGTACAGAATGACAGTCGACTCTCGACTTAAAATTCATTGACTTTGAGGAGGCCTTCGACAGCGTCGACCGAGAGGTAATCTGGAAACTGCTTCAACACCATGGAATACCACAAACCTTTATCAATTTCATTCAACAACTATATGAAGATGCCACATGCCAGCCAAGTAATTCACAATGGGAAGCTCAGTGACGCCTTTGAAGCGAAGCAAAGACAGGAGTGAAACAAGGCTGTCTACTATCCCCCATGATATTCTTCATTGTGGTCGACTCGACACGATCATGCAGCAAACAGTGTGGAGCTGTGAGAAGAGGGGGATACACTGGCTGGACCACGGAAAAGAACCTAGAAGATTTGAATTTCACCAACGATGACTTGTGTCTGATGTCACACAACCTTTAAGATCTACAGGCGAAAAGTAACAAGTTGACAGAAGAGGCAGGGCAGGGCAGCGAAGACGGCAATTCAAGTGAACGTAGAGAAGACAGAGGTGATGAAGATGTCGCACCAACAACTCCAACAACAACAACAAACTCCAGTCACCATCAGTGGGAGAAACTTAAAGGAAGTAGCCTCCTTCACCTATCTAGGTAGGCAGCACTGTTTCATTTACAGTCGCCACAGGCACAGACGAGGATGTCAAAGTCAGCCATGATCGGAAAAGCAAGACAGGCGTTTATTTGCCTGAAACCGGTGTGGAGAATTTTCTGCACTCCACTTAGCATGAAGCGTGAGCGAGATCCGGAATTTCAACACCAACTCAGTCAAGTCAGTGCTTGTGTATGGTTGAGAGACTTGGTGCGTTACGAAAGGGATTTCCAGTAAACTACAGACATTCATCAACAACTGCCTATACTGGTTTGTTACTAAAGCTCATATGGCCATGAAAAGAAACAATCAATAACCTATAACTCAACAATTATGCAGAAGGAAGTGGAGATGGATTGGGCATATACTGAGAAGTTCGATTGGGGACATCACGTGCCAGTCGAGTCCCTCGAGTGGAACCCAGATGGGAAGCGACTAGTTGGGCTTTGGAGGTGAGGGTGACATACAGGAGATCGTGCGAAGAGGAAATAAGAGGTTGTGGGTTGTCGTGGAGCCAGGTTCAAAAGATTTCAGAGATTAGAGTGCACTGGGGACAAGCTACTGAAGCCCTATGTTCTATTAGAAACCCAAGGGACAAGTAATAATAATAAGAACAATAATGATAATAATAATAATAGTAATGTAGATTTGTGGGAGCGATCGCCGTACATAAATTGAAACCACTATTGTACGTGAACTTCATGTTCCCATTACACTTTCAATGTTCATAAAAGTAATTGTATTATAGGTAGAAATGTCTAAAAGTTATGATTTGTTCTAACTATGAATAACTAATCGGTTCACAGTATAAAACTCCTGTTGTTTGCTGTCAAAGTCTTTGCCCAGGTGATGAAGACTTACCTATTCCTATATGGCAAACATAATACAGTATAGAAGCGATCATATCATTTCCCACGTTTTGTTTGGGATGATAAAATAAAACGTTTTATAAATGTTAGTTGGGTGCGTACAATCGGTAGGCAGACCAGGACCTACGTTTCGTGCTTACGAGGGTAAATACCTTTGAGAAGGTGAAACTCAGTTTCTAACAGGCAACACAGTAGAACATTGGTGCTCACATCCATCATGAAGTTACATGCTTTAAGGTATTAACGTGGCGGACATTTCAGAATACATTCTGAGAAAGGATGCATTTTCAACAGTTTCCCATGCAAAACGGATATTTGATACCATAGAGATTAATGAGATTTGAGGTCATACACACAAATTAGACGATAATTAAGCGAATCGTAAAGATCATAGCTACATAATCCTAGAAGTGAGTAAGTAATCTAAATGTTATACCTTGTGGAACAATGTTGAGATTCTGCGTATTTGTGGATCAAAATCTAGTATTTTTTGGAATTCCCAGTAAATTGTGAAATTGTTGACAAAATCTGAAATAATAAACCAAATAAATATATGAGAATAATGATTCGCTATTAACCTCGCCTGGTTAACTAGTTTACTAGTTACTAGCCGGTCCTAAGCCCGGGTAAAGAGGGAAGGTTGGGCATAGGGCTAGCAACCCTACCCCGTAAAACAAATCTAACCGCTAAAGAAACTTCAAAGCACAAACAAAATTTAAAAAATGAAAACAAACTTATTCCCCGCTGGAATCGGAGAGGCGAAATGACGCCAGTTGGTGAAAGCCTTCGGAAAGCCAATTGGCCGATGTGTCTTCTCTCTCGATGAAAGCGAAAGTAAGGATGGGGACATGGAATGTCCGCACCATGTTTGAACCCAGTAAGGCAGCCCAGATTGCAAAGGAGATGAGAAGGTATAACATCGAAGTGCTTGGGATTTGCGAAAGCAGATGGAATGGGAGTGGAGTCTCCAAACTGTCAACTGGAGAATCAATAATCTACTCCGGTCACCCAGACGCCAACCACGAGCACACTGAGTGGAGTGGCTATCATGATGTCCTCAAGAGCATCGAAGGCTCTCATGCAGTGGGAACCAATCTCCCCCAGGATCATGACAGCAAGATTCAACTCAAAAGGAAGAAAGGTCACAATCATACAATGTTATGCACCTACAAATAATGCAGAGCAAGAGAAAAAGGAGGAATTCTACAGGCAACTTCAATCAACACTGGACAAGACGTCAGTTGGCGATATCAAAATTCTGATGGGCGACATGAATGCCAAACTGGGAGGGGACAACACGGGAAGAGAACTAACCATGGGTCGAGAGGCGCTAGGTGAAATGAATGAGAATGGAGAATTGTTTGCAGAATTCTGTGCATTCAACGATTTGGTGATTGGAGGCAGTGTGTTCAGGCACAAGGATATCCACAAAGCGACATGGACTTCACCAGATGGACACACTAAAAATCAAATCGACTTTATCTCAATCTCAAGAAAATGGAGACGCAGTCTCTTAACACAAGGTCAAGAAGAGGAGCAGATGTAGGCTCAGACCACTATCTAGTGCAAGGAACCTTCCAAATCAAGTTAAAAGCCTTCAAGGAAGCTGGTGATAGACCTCAATTCAAGTACAACACTCGGAAACTGAAGGATGAAACTACAAAGGAGATCTTCAAAGCAGCCATCAAGACAAAATGGGAGACATCGAGCAACATCCCTGAAGAAACCTGTGTGGAAGAACACTGGAAGTCTTTGAAAGCTATGTGGAAAGAAACCTGCACAGCCGTATTAGGAAGGAAGAAGAAAGAAGACAAGGAATGGATCTCGACGGATACCTGGAAGCTGATAGAGGAGAGGAGGATGGTGAAGCAGAAGATAAACCAGTGCAAGGATGCTCAACGACAAGAGGAACTGAGCACAATGTATAAAACACTGGATAAAGAAGTGAAGAAGAGTGCACGCAAAGACAAAAGACACTTCTACGACACACTGGCAAGTGAAGCAGAACAGGCTGCAGGTAAGAGAGACCTGACGACATTGTATCAAATAACCAGGTTGCTATCAGGGAAGAGACCAACACAGATGAAACCAATAAAAGATGAAGAAGGAAATTTAATTACAAAAGAAGAGAAACAGAGGAAACGATGGGCCGACCACTTCAAGAAGCTCTTGAATCGACCACCACCTGCACTTCGTCCAGAAATACCACCTGCAGCCGCTGAATTACAAGTGAACATAAATCCCCCAACGAAAATGGAAGTCCTGAACGCCATAAAGCTACTGAAATGCGGGAAAGCAGCAGGACCAGATGGAATCCCACCAGAAGCACTGAGAACAGATGCAGAGACAACAGCGGACATGCTCACACCACTATTGCAGAAGGTGTGGAAGGAAGGGAAGGTACCGGACGATTGGAAGAAGGGTTACCTTGTCAAACTGCCGAAGAAGGGAGACCTCAGTGTTTGCAAGAACTGGCGCAGAATCACTCTCCTGTACACACCAAGTAAAATATTAAGCCGCATCATCCTGGAGAGGCTTAAAGACGCACTGGATTCAAAACTGCGACCGGAACAGGCAGGCTTCAGGAAGTACAAATCATGTGCAGACCAAATTGCAACGCTTCGTATCATCATAGAACAGAGCATAGAATGGCAATCAGCTCTATACCTCAACTTCATCGACTTCGAGAAGGCCTTTGACAGCGTCGACCGAGAAGTAATTTGGAAACTGCTTCAATACTACGGAGTACCGCAAACCTTTATCCGCCTCATTCAACAACTATATGAAGATGCCACATGCCAAGTAATCCACAATGGGAAGCTCAGTGATGCCTTTGAAGTGAAGACAGGAGTGAAACAAGGTTGCCTACTATCCCCCATGATATTCTTGATTGTGGTGGACTGGATCATGCAGCAAACAGTAGGCAGCGAGAAGAGGGGGATACACTGGACGACGGAAAAGAACCTAGAAGACTTGGATTTCGCCGATGACTTATGCCTAATGTCACATAAACTTGAAGATCTGCAGGCAAAAACTAACAAGTTGATAGAAGAGGCAGCGAAGACGGGACTTCAGGTGAATATAGAGAAGACAGAAGTGATGAAGATACCGCACCACCACCATCAACAACAACAACAAACTCCAATCACCGTCAACGGGAGAAACTTGAAGGAAGTAACCTCCTTCACTTATCTAGGAAGCACTGTTTCAACTACAGGCGGGACGGACGAGGACGTCAAAGTCAGAATCGGAAAAGCAAGACAGGCGTTCATTAGCCTGAAACCAGTGTGGAGATCTTCTGCACTCAGCATGTGGAACAAGATACGGATTTTCAACACCAACGTCAAGTCAGTGCTCTTGTATGGCTCAGAGACTTGGCGCGTCACGAAAGGGATTTCCAATAAACTACAGACATTCATCAACAACTGCTTACGCTCGCTGCTGAAGATCAGATGGCCAGAAAAAATAAGCAACAAGGAACTCTGGGAACGAACCAACCAAGAACCTATCACGCAACAAATATGCAGGAAGAAGTGGAGATGGATTGGCCATGCACTGAGAAGGCCGACTGAGGACATCACGCGTCAGGCCCTCGAGTGGAATCCCCATGGGAAGCGACGAGTTGGACGTCCGAGGGTGACATGGAGGAGGTCATGCGAGGAGGAAATGAGAGGTTGTGGGCTGTCGTGGAACCAGGTTCAAAAGATCTCAGAGAACAGAGGTCACTGGAGGCGTGCTACTGAAGCCCTATGTTCCACTAGGAACCCAAGGGACTAATAATAATAATAATAATAATAATAATAATAATGATTCGCTATTATTATTATTTGTCCTTTGGGTTTCTAGTGGGATATACGGCTTCAGCATTACTTTGCCATTTCACTGTGTTCTCTTCAGTCTTCTCAACCTGTATCCACTACTGCCGAAAACAATTCATTTCTTTCTCACATGATCTCCTCCATGTCACCCCTGCCTCGGACACCCAACTCGTCGTTTCCTGTGTGTATTCAACTCGACGGCCTGGTGCGTGATGTCCTTAAACGGCCTTCTCAGTGTATGTTCAATCCATCTCCACTTTCTTCTGCTTATTTCTAGGTCGATAGATTCTTGGTTGGTTCGTTGCAACCAGGCCACAGTCCGTATTATTCTGGCCGTCTGATCTTCAGTACCAAGTGAGCGTAGGTCACAGCTGTTGATCAGTGTCTGTAGTTTGTTGTAACGTAACGCGCTAAGTCTCTCAACTAGCACATAGAAGCACTGACTCGACTGACTTCTTCATCCTTTATGCCGAGTGTAGTGCAGTGCAGTAGATATTCACATTGATTTCAGGTTAATGAAAACCTGTCTTGCCGCCCTTCCGATCCTGACTTTGACATCCTCATCTGTGCCGTCACCTGTAGTTGAAACGATGCTGTCTAGTTCGGAGCGTGAAGGAGACAACTTCCTTAAGGTGTCTCCCATTGATGATGATCGATGATCGTTGCTGATGATGATAGTAGGCGGCAACTGTGTGTCGCTCCTGTCTTTCCTTCAGAGGCACCACTCAGCCTTCCGTTGTGAATTACTGGGCATGTGAAGTCATCATACAGCTGTTGAATGAGATTGATAAACGTTTGTGGTACTTCGTATTGTTGAAGCAGCTGCCTGCCAAATGACTCGTCGGTCGACGCTGTCGAAGGCCTTGTCAAAGTTGATGGAGTTAAGGTGAGATAGAGAGTTGGGTATAATTCTATGCTGTGTTATATGATGTGTAGCGTAGCGTTGCAACTTGATCCTCACATGATTTATTTTCCCTGGAACCAGTTAGACAGCCAGCCAGCCTGTTCTGGTCGTAATTTTGAATCCAGAGCATCTCATAGTCTCTCTAGGATGATGCGGCATAAAATTTTGCTTGGGGTTGAGAGGATCATGATTCCATGCCAGTTTGCACACGTACTTCAGGTCTCTCTTCGTTAGAAGTTTGACAAAGCAGCCCTTCTTCCGGTTGACAAGTACCTTTTCTTCCATCCTTCCTCGCAAACCTTCTGCGTTACGAAAGGGGTTTCCAACAAACTACAGACATTCATCAACAACTGCTTACACTGGTTCGTTACTGAAGCTCAGATGGCCATGCAGCGAAACAATGGTGTGGTATGAGCATGTCCACTGTTGTCTCCACGTCTGCTTTCAGTGCTTCTAACGGAATTTCATTGGGTTCTGCTGCTTTCACGGATTTCAGCAACTTTATGGCGTTCATGACTTCATTCCTACTTTTTCCGGAGTGTTTGTGTTCACTGGTAGTTCTGCCGTTGCTGGTGGTATATCTGGGGTGATACTGATGGTGATGGTGGTAGATTCAAGAGTTATTGGAAATGTCAGTCCATCGTTCCCTTTGTTTCTCCTCTTTGCTAACTAGGTTTCCTTCACTATCTTTCATTAGTTTCATCTGCGTTGATCTCTTCCCTCGCAGATAGTATTTTGGTTATTTGATAGATTGTTGTCAGGTCTGTGCTACCTGCAGCCTGCATCCTGTTCTGCTTCACTTGCAAGTGTGTCGTAGAAGCCTCTTTTCTGTTTATGCTCAATCTTCTTAACGTTTTTGTCCAATGTAATGTTTTCTACGTTGCGTTCAGTTACATTTTTGGCTGTTCATCCTTGCACTATACTGTACTGGTTCATCTTCTGCTTCACCATCTTCCTCTCCTCCATCAGCTACCATGTGTCCGTTGAGGTCCATTCCTTGTCTTGAAAATATTGTTACTAGGTTAAAATACAGATCATATTTATGGGGGCAATGTATGATTGTTATTTTCAATATTTGTAATTCTATGTGATATATCTATTTTATTGTCATAATCAATTTTATTTTTCTTCCTTATTATGCATACTTGACCTTTTTATTCTGTTAACCGTAATCGTATCAAATATCATTAGACTTGAAATCATTCAGTAAATGATAATGTTTTCAGAGACTTCATTTTAAAATTTTAAAGCTGCATAGGTTTTGAATAAATTTAAGAGTGGAAAATTTTGAAAAAATTTCAAGACTATGCTTCTTTGTAAAAGATATTAGCGTAATGAAATCAAAAGACTGGAAGACAGTTCCCAGGATTCGAGAGTTAAAGTTTAATTTTAAGTTATATCACTTCTGGAATTGTACTATACAAACACCAGTATGAATGAATAGATATATAAATTTTAGATCTTCATGAGAACCTCTTCAATGGTTTCATTTCTTCACTCTGGATTATCAACTATATAAATGTTTTCTCTTGGAAATATCAATCGTTTTAGATTAGATTCATTTCTTAATGAAACAGATAAAAAATGGATGGGAAATGTAGGTATACAAAGATCAAGATACAAATTCACACAGAAATAAATTCATAGATACCTTTCATGTGCCTTTTTCTACCAAGGAAATCTTTTTATCACGGTTTCTTAAGTGATGTCGTCTCTTTCAGTTGGTTGTGTTAAAAATCTTGAGGATTTCAGTATGTACATCGTCTGTACCATAATTAACCAGTTATTAATATATACGAAGCAATTTTCCCTTTTTCACCTTTCACTATAAACATGCAGATTACAAAGTGATTTATTAAAGAACTCACTATCATACTTTTTATTTGACAGTTAATTAGGGAATCGAACTGAAGCCGGACATAGGTTACTTTCTTGGCACCAAAATACTGTTAGTTTATTTGTTATGGCCTACTATTCTCCGTCAATTAGTGGACCAAATTAAGTGGCCAATATTAGCATAAAGCGTTCTGTTCGGATACCTCGATACTGTTAGTATTTTGTAATGCGACAATATTGACAGGTAAAGGCTAGCAGTAGAATCCAGGACTCCAGGGTTTCGCCTTATTTTAGACTCATCAATATAAACGTACCTACCTTCCAGTGAGTGTTGTTCCCATGAAGTCTAGAACCTAGGAGGAAGTGCTAGAGGGTCAACGACGGAGATTTACAAACTGTAACATCAAAACTATGCTATACCCTCTGCACATGCAGTAGTTATCTTTACTAAATGGCCTCATGAATAACACTCTGACGTTTAGGGCGATTGGGTCTAGTATATTATTCTAAGTGGGTACAAGATCACTCATTAGGAGGCAGAACATGTAGCTGTCGAGTACCGAAGGGGATGAAACGCGCGTTTGGGATCCCATCACCAGCCAGTATTCATCATCACTATCAAAAATACCAATAGCCTAACAATTATTAGGTGGATGTTAAAAATATGTAAAAGGTGAATTAATAATCTTCTAGGTCAACAGGCATTGCTCTTGGTCTTAGAAGCTCCATTTTTATGTATTGGCATCGATCATTAGAAACTTTGTATCCTGAATTTCTTTTTTGCTGGTCGGTTTGGTCGTGATGCACTTCTTTAGCACTGTATCCCTCCAATACAAAAGGAACCTAGTAAATTACTTAACATACTGTGCCTCAGCTATTTGCTCAGATGCCATAAAGGAAGAGCGCGCCATCATCCATGATCTGCTTAATAAGAACGACTACCCAGACAAGTTTGTAAATAGGCACATGAATACTATGAAGGTTAAGACAACGATGCCAACAGTTCCTAAGAAGCAAATCTTCTTGAAGCTGGAATTTAAGAGTGATATTGCCAGTGAGATCATCACACAACGCATAAAAAGAGACTTGCATAAAGCATTCCCAGCCGCTAAATTATGTCCCGTCTTCTACAACCGCCCGATTCTAGGTGCAAGAAATAAAGACAAACTGCCTGATTCCGCCACTTCCATGTGCATTTATCATTTCAACTGCTCCTGTGGAGCGAGTTACATTGGGCGTACAATGATGCAGTTCCATCGTCGAATTTCTGAGCACTACCCATCATGGTTGAACAAGCGACAAATTAGAACTATAAAGAGCTCTATACTTGCACACTTAGTTGACACAGAACATCAAGTGGTTACTGGAAAAGCCTTTAAAATTATCCATCAGATTCCAGTTACTTTGCCATATGGATTACGCACCCGGTTACTTCACACAGCAGAGGCAATTACAATCCACCTCCACAAACCTAGCCTTTGTCTCCAAAAGAAGTTTGTTCGACCACTTTCATTACCGTGGCCGTCAACATGATGTAAGTTCTAGGTCTACTTTGTACACCTTTTCCCCTTCTTGTTTCTATCAATATTCATATTTCCTATTTTAGTAACTCTATTGGTTATTTACATCATTATTTCCGAAACATCACCAAGTGATTGATAATTTGATTAAATTGTAAACCCCCTATATATTAGTGTAGAGTCCAAGATGAAGACCTAATTGAAAAGAAATATATTTCTTCGCTCAACCAGTCTTTTTCTAAATGTCTCAATGGGAATATTCAATGTATTAATTCATTTAAGGCTGGTCATGTGCTAACTAATAGCAGTATGAGCGACAACTTACACGTATGCAGTGCAAAAAAGCACTATTCTTGAGTTTTAGGCAATAAACTTGCTTCCATATTCCTACATCATTGTATCCTTGAAGCAAACTGCTTTAAGAGATTCACATTTGAAGAAGGTTAGGATCATTTTTAAAGCAATCTACTGGACAGAACCAATTATATTTTAAGTAGCTCTGTTTTTGTTCGCAGATATCAAAGTTCTAAACAATAACCCAATTTGACTGACTCATTTAACCTTTCACTAACTAAAATGAATGCTGCATTCTACACAGTGCTGTTCTAAACTTTTTTGATTTGACTGTGTGAATTGAGACTAATAGTGTAACACCATGACTTTTAATTGTCATAGTTTAGAATGCATTGGGCAACATATTCAGTCTAACCTGGAAAAGATGGTTTTGGATGATCAGGCTCTAGCCTCATCATTTATGGTAGAATTATTCAAAGAATTGCTTGAGTGTGTTTTCCAGTTATTGTAAGATGACTTTTCTTCCAATAAGTAATAAATCTTTAGGGTTCAGAATTCACTGGCAATGTATATTCCGAGAGTAGACGGTCTGAAGAGGCACTCATGTTTGTTACTATCCTATACATTAATATGTAGACCTTTTCATCCGTACAACTCTACATAAAGAAAGAGGATGTGCTTTATGCTAAAGTGACTAAAACTGTGAAAACTAGTTCTATTTACTGTAGGAAGTACTTAAAACTCGGCTGAAAATGAAATGAAGGTGTACTTTATTTGATACCCTGCTAAAAAACTTTTCTTTTACTTATTTGCTTCTCCAGTTTATTTCTTAATGAACGAAGGTGTTTTATTGCATTTCAGTGGTCAATGTCAACTAGTTTTCAAAAATATGTGACATGTTGAAGAAACTTTTAAAGGAGGAAAAACAGAATTGTTTATGAAAACATCAATAATGACTCGAGAAAAAAAACGTAAGTGTTTCATGTTCAGCCTTTCAATTTATATTTGTGCATTCATGCAACTAAGGTGTGATTGAATTTTACATAACATTACTTATTAATTCTGTTATCTTGGATGATGATGATGAGGTAGTTTTGATAGGAAAATGTGACTCATTCATCATGGTCTTATATCAGTTGGAGAATCATTGAAAACCTGGGGCTAGTGAATAGTCGTTTCGTCCTACTACGGGATTTTTCTGCTTTGAGGATTCACAACAATGTCAAGAAACGAACTCAAGACTCAGAAATTCAATGGTTCACAAATTCCTACTTCTGACACAGCCTAATGTAACGCAATCATCATTCAATCGTTGAGTATTAGTCTTCATGTCCGACTTGTTTTACCTAATCAGTCGTAACTTCTTAGAACACTGAGGAAGTCTCATTTGCAAGCATGTAAATAATTCTAGATACTAAATTATGTCTTTCCGGTTATTCAAACAAATATTTGGATGTAGTTTAATGGATAGGAAAATGAATAAACACACGATAACAAAAATTGGTATAAATTTATCTATCAGAGAAATAATGAAGCTTTTTTTATCAGAGTAATGGAACAAGTAGACATTCAACAGATATATACAAGCTTTTATGAATGAGTGCAGGAATGACGCAAATAATTTTTATTAATCTGTATGTCAATTATTTTGACTGAAAAAAAAAGTCATAAAAATCAGTCTGAGTTAGTCTAATCAACAGAAGTATTGTTTATTTAATAGGGAAAAAAAATTTTCATCTTTGTATAAAAAAACTTTTTTCCTCCTAGTACTGAGTTTTGAGAATTTGGACAGATGTAAGGTCGTCTTTGAAGCCTATTCAAGAAGATAAGCAGGGAATACACTTGAGTTATACTTCATATCAATAAATATATTGTAGAAACAGATGCTAAGAAATTTACTATCAGAGAAATTACAAAACATGGTTCAACTCACTACACTTCACTTTAATATAAGAAATTAATTTGAGCAAAAGGGAGTTAGGTAGATAAAATATTGATATCAGTCGTGTTATCATTTGACTATCTGAGATACCCGTAGTTTAACAGACTATTATTTATACTGGATGATGATTGAAGGTGAAATGAAAATCTAGACCGAGGCCGGATTCGAACCAGTGACCACCGGGTCACATTGATAAACTAGATGGTGTAAGTATAAGAAACTGATAAAAAGATGAGTAGATACGCTGAAGTTAAGATTTGGAGAAAAGTAAAGCTTGAATGCATCTTCTTGAGTAAGATAAATTCTATGCTACATACCATTGAGTTTTGAACATTAGATTTCAGTTTTTTAGAGAATGTTAATCAACAAGTTGCACGTTGATTCACCATTTAAATAAATACTTGAAGTTCTCATTCTCTAATGTACGTCGTCTTTTCCTGGTCCTAGTCTAGCTGAATAACGGCTCTGAGTTGGAAGATATCGCTACCTCATCAACTTATTTACCACTCTTGCCCAGTAATCAATTGTGAGTGCATGATTTAACCCCGTGTTGGAGATGTTTTGAAGGATATAAATGTTTCAACATCTGTAATAACTATATACCTTCTAGTATAAATAGTTATGTTTTAAATCAGTATAACAGTACATTTATCTCTTACGATTATTATTATAATTAATAGTCCCTTGGGTTCCTAGTGGAACATAGGGCTTCAGTAGCACGTCTCCAGTGCACTCTGCTCTCTGAAATCTTTTGAACCTGGTTCCACAACAGCCCACAACCTCTCATTTCCTTCTCTCACGATCTCCTCTATGTCATCCTCACCTAGGACGCCAAACTCGTCGTTTCCCATCTGGGTTCCACTCGACGGACTCGACTGGCACGTGATGTCCTCAGTCGGCCTTATCATTTTATGGCCAATCCAATCCATCTCCACTTCCTCCTGCATATTTGTTCAGTGATAGGTTCTTGGTTGGTTCGTTCCGAGTGAGTTCCCTGTTGCTCATTCCTTCTGGCAATCCAACTGATCTTCAGTAGCGAGCCAGCGTAAGCAGTTGTTGATGAATGTCTGTAGTTTATTGGAAATCCCTTTCGTAACGCACCAGGTCTCTCAACCATACACAAGCACTGACTTGACTGAGTTGGTGTTGAAATTCCGGATCTCGTTCACGCTTCATGCTAAGTGGAGTGCAGAAGATCTCGACACCGGTTTCAGGCTAATGAATGCCTGTCTTGCTTTTCCGATCATGGCTGACTTCGACATTCTCGTGTGTGCCTGTGGCGCCTGTAGTTGAAACAATGCTGCCTACCTAGATAGGTGAAGGAGGCTACTTCCTTTAAGTTTCTCCCACTGATGATGATTGAAGCTTGTTGTCGTTGGTTGGTTGGGTATCATTATCTTCTCTACGTTCACTTGAAGTCCCGTCTTCGCTGCCCTGCCCTGCCTCTCCTGTCAACTTGTTAGTTTTCGCCTGTAGATCTTCAAGGTTTTGCGACATCAGACACAAGTCATCGTTGGTGAAATTCAAATCTTCTAGGTTCTTTTCCACAGTCCAGCGTACCCTCCTCTTCTCACACCTCATGGTCCAGCTGACCACAATCAGGAATATCATGGGGGATAGTAGGCAACCTTGTTTCACTCCTGTCTACACTTCAAATGCATCACTGAGCTTCCCATTCTGAATTACTTGGCATGTGGCATCTCTTACGATATGTACACAAACCTGTCCCATTTCATGCCATATAAATGAATGCTTCGATATTTTTATGAGATGAGAAAACTGTTATTCAGATTTCATTCGTCTCAGCAGTTTTAAGGGATGTTCTTACCACGGAATAGTTTGTTCAATCCTTACGGATCAGATTTTCAAACTCTCTGACACTGTCACTGTAATGCACGTGTGGCCCTGGACAGACCTGTTATTGATAAATTTTGTGCAACAGAAGGGGATACGTGATACGTTTATTAATTCTATGAGATACATGAATCTTGGGATCAGCTTAATGTTTTGGAAAAAGAAAACTCAAGTCAGTGAGAGTTCTACTGACTTCAATTCCTTCTTTCTAGTGTGATTAAAATTTTGCATACCACAGGAATACGCTTCCGTCACTCCTTATTACAAGTACTGAGTGACATTTGTATAAACAGTCGAGTCTGATTTCAACCAAGTAAGTTGTATAATTAACTTGATATGATAACAAACAATAAATTAGGTTTGAAACGTCATCCGGTAAAATGTTGCTCCATGTGTTAAGCGAAAAAGTTAACTAACTGAGTTGCAAAAGCATTCATAGCATAGATGACTTACCTTTCAGAATAAGTAAATTAATGAAAAGGTGAAACGCTTACAACTTGAATACAGGTTGCGTATCACAAAACTACAATCAAAATATTCAGTATCTAAGGTAACCATATTGTAGGTACCAAATACGAAAACCGAAGGAAGATAGATGGGATTTCATGAGGTACGTTTATTCGACAGACTATAAAGATATCTAAGAACATCTTAAAAAGTTACTACTAGATAGTTTGATGTCATACTAGACAGTTACACAAGATGCCTACTAGTGACCATGTCTTGTTCATAATTCCATCTTACATGGGGTTAATCATTTCATGAGTAGCACAGTCGTTTAGCATGTCAATTCAAGACTGCGTGACACAGCTTCGAACCACCACGGTAACACCTGTCCCAGCATAGTTACAACTAAGTTCTGCTGGTGAGTGCCATCTAGGACAAAATGTACGTCCAGCGCTTTCTACAAACTGTTTTTAAGTGTCGGATATCAAAAATAAGATTGTTCACGTTGTTCATGGAATTGCCTTGGTTCAGTATCAATAAAAATTCCTTTCTGTGAAAAATGAACCCTGCGCATAAATTAAGCAACTAATATTTTATGAGAATAACATAGGCTTAATGGCCAAAGAATAAAAGGAGGTGAAAGTAGATTGAAAAAAAGCAGAAAGATGATATTAGCGGAAAGCCAAAGTTAAAGTTCGCTTCCATTATTTTTTTTATGTTAGTTAGGATACGGGAATGATAAATTGCAGGTTTGGATGATAGGCACCAGAAACGAAGTCGTCTATGATTTTATAATAAATGATCTGTTAGATACGGACTTTTTGTCTCGTGAACCACCTGCCATATTAACGTTTCATAGTGATCATTTGGAGACACGTTAATGATCCACATTTAAGACTGCTGAAGCTTGTGAAGTTAGTTGGTTATAGATCTGTTGCGGGTGCTGATCATTTGATTTTGATAATTTGAAGATTATCACCAGCTTCTTTTTTCCATCTATGTACTTGAATGTATTTTTTATATACTTAAAATCTTGTTAAAAGTTACCTAATTTCAGTTACTGGCTGACAAAATGGTTTTCGGCAAAGGACTACGTAGTTTTCTTTAGGTAAATGAATCGGTAAAAATCCAGATCTCAGCGAAAAAAATTTGAATAAAGACAAGAATTGATAATAGGTGATGATTAATAGTGAAATGAAAATTTGAACCGCGGCAGGATTCGAACCAGCGACGATTGGCTCGGAAACTCGGTGGTTACCTGTTTGAATCCTGCCACGGTTGAAATTTTATTTCACTTTCGAATACCACTTGATATCAATGGAGGTTTCCCAAACCACAGCGGGAACAGGTAAATATGGGTTGGAATCAAGAATCGAAGAATTTGTAACGGTGTGGGTAAATAATTGACAGTACGAAAGGGAATGAAGAATCAGGAAACTGCTCATGTGGAGGTAGGTACACAGGCCGTCAGTAGAGACAGATGATTCAACATTGACGACATTACCACTACCAGAAAAAGTCACTGCATATTACAACACTTAGTTGACATTCAGCAGGCAGTTTTAGAGGATTCATTTTGCGGCAGTCAGTAGGACATAACATACTCATCCAAAGGATGTCAGAAAGCGTTTGTCTGGTATTGCTTATATCGATGGTATTTCAAAACTGAGACCAAAAGTTGTGTATCCTGAAGAGAAATTGCCACTGGCTGTTCTTATTCACTGGAAGCCGTTTACCTACTTTGTTACGAACTCTTCAATTCCTTATTTAAACCAACAGTCAGTCATGTTGAGGAAGATTTTCATGTATTTGTCTTACCTAATTCCTATTTCTTATCTATTTGTCAGGTTATAACCCAACTTGGAACTGATCGATGGAAGGAAGGGAAGGTAACTGCAGATTGGAAGATGGGCTAGGTTGTCAAACTGCTGAAGAAGGGAGACCTCAGTGTTTGCAAGAACTGGCGCGGAATCACTCTCCTGTCCACCCAGAGTAAGCCAAATATTAAGCCGTATCATCCTGGAGAGACTAAATGATGCGTTGGATCCAAAATTACGACCGGAACAGACAGGCTACAGGAAGTACAAGTCATGTGCAGATCAAATTGCTACGCTTCGCATCACCATAGAATAGAGTACAGAATGACAGTCGACTATCCACTTCAACTTCATTGACTTTGAGGAGGCCTTCGACAGCGTCGACCGAGAGGTAATCTGGAAACTGCTTCAACACCATGGAATACCACAAACCTTTATCAATCTCATTCAACAACAATATGAAGATGCCACATGCCAGCCAAGTAATTCACAATGGGAAGCTCAGTGACGCCTTTGAAGCGAAGTGAAGACAGGAGTGAAACAAGGCTGTCTACTATCATCCATGATATTCCAGATGGTGGTCGACTCGACATGATCATGCAGCAGACAGTGGGGAGCTGTGAGAAGACGGGGATACGCTGGCTTGACCACGGAAAAGAACCTAGGAGATTTGAATTTCACCAACGATGACTTGTGTCTGATGTCGCAAAACCTTGAAGATCTACAGGTGAAAACTAACAAGTTGACAGGAGAGGCAGGGCAGGGCAGCGAAGACGGGACTTCAAGTGAATATAGAGAAGACAGAGGTGATGAAGATACCGCACCAACAACAAACTCCGATCATCATCAACGAGAGAAACTTAAAGGAAGTAGCCTCCTTCACCTATCTAGGTAGGCAGCATTGTTTCAACTACAGGCGCCACAGGCACACACGAGAATGTCGAAGTCAGCCATGATCGGAAAAGCAAGACAGGCATTCATTAGCCTGAAACCGGTGTCGAGATCTTCTGCACTCCACTTAGCATGAAGCGTGAACGAGATCCGGAATTTCAACACCAACTCAGTCAAGTCAGTGCTTGTGTATGGTTGAGAGACCTGGTGCGTTACGAAAGGGATTTCCAATAAACTACAGACATTCATCAACAACTGCTTACGCTGGCTCGCTACTGAAGATCAGTTGGATTGCCAGAAGGAATGAGCAACAGGGAACTCACTCGGAACGAACCAACCAAGAACCTATCACTGAACAAATATGCAGGAGGAAGTGGAGATGGATTGGATTGGCCATAAAATGATAAGGCCGACTGAGGACATCACGTGCCAGTCGAGTCCGTCGAGTGGAACCCAGATGGGAAACGACGAGTTTGGCGTCCTAGGTGAGGATGACATAGAGGAGATCGTGAGAGAAGGAAATGAGAGGTTGTGGGCTGTTGTGGAACCAGGTTCAAAAGATTTCAGAGAGCAGAGTGCACTGGAGACGTGCTACTGAAGCCTTATTTTCCATTAGGAACCCAAGAGACAAATAATAATAATAATTATTACTGACATTTCATTTTGCAAATAAATAAGTAAACTGGTAATATTTTAATGTGATTGTGTATGAAACCGAGGAAAACATGTTTGTTTACTAAAGAATTTTCTTTAGAAAAATGATTGTTACTAAGTTTTGAAGCAATTATTGATTCATCTAAACGTGTTGATATGCTGAGCACAGAAAATATCTCCCTATTACTAGAATTAACTTGTAAAGTTCATATGACCTAACTCTACTGGTATTTAGACTACTTACACAGATATCCACCTAAATGGTGCTTGTGATGAAATGGCAGCGGTATTTCGTAGCACTTATCCATGAAATCTGTGATGAGTGCTTCACGTTATTTAGAATTTAATCACTAGCCATCTTTTTATTCATTTTGAGTTTTTTATGAAAGTTAATTTTTTGACGTGCATATACACTTCCCTAACAAGTCCTGGAAAAGAAAATAGGCGAACTTCCAAGTTCTCTACTTAAGGTAATGTCTAGAATGGCACGAAAGCTTGGCGATTAGTCTGTTCGGCCTAAAAAAACATAACACCCTTACCTCTGAATCCCAACTCGTCGATTCCTATTAGGGTTCCACTTAATGGCCTGACCTGGCGCGTGATGTCCCCACTCGGTCTTCTCAGTGTATGGCCAATCCAATTCATTTCCAATTGGTTCTGCATATTTTTTGGACAATATGTTCTTGGTGAGTTCATTTCGCTGCCAGGCCAGAGTTTCTTGTTGCTGACCGTCTGATCTTCAGTGCCACAATCGAGTGAGGGTAAGCAGTTGTTCGTGCACATCTGTAGTTTGCCGGAAATGCTTTTTGCGACGCGTAAAATTTCTTAACCATCACACAGAAGCACTGACTCACCTGACTGACATAAGTGTTGAAAATTTGGATTTTGTTCACGCTTCATGCTGAGTGCAGTAGATCTCCACACTGATTTATGGTTAATGAGGGCCTGTCTTGCTGCCCTTCCGATCCTGACTTTGACATCCTCATCTGTGCCTGTGCTGCCTGTAGTTGAAACGATGCTGTCTAGGTAGCACGGTGAACGAGATAACTTTCTTCAGATTTCTTCCGTCGATGGTGATTAGTACCTCTTGTTGTTGACGATGTTGGTTGGTTGGTTAACTCATTCATCTCCGTCTTCTCTACATTCACTTGAATTCCCATCTTCACTGTCTTGCATCTTCTGTCAGCTTGTTGATTTTTGCATGTACATCTTCGAGTTTGTGCAGCAAGACATCAGACATAAATCATCATCATCATCATCGTGGGCGAAATCCAAATCATCTAGGGTATTTCAATCGGTCCAGCCAGCCTATGCACATCTTCTTACGACTCACAGTTTGTTGCATGATCCGGACCATTCGAGTCGACTACAATGAGGAAGATCATCGGTGATGATAGTAGGCGGCAACTGTGTCGCTCCTGTCTTCACTTCAAGGGCATCACTCAGTCTTCCATTGTGAATCACTGGGCATGTGGGGTCATCATATAGCTGTTGAATGAGATTGATAAACGTTTGTGGTACTCCGTATTGTTGAAGCAGCTGCCTACTAAATGACTTGTTGGTCGACGCTGTCGGGGGTCTTTTCGAAGTCAATGAAGTTGAGGTGAGATAGAGAGTTGACTGTTATTCTATGCTGTGTTATATGCTGATGTGTAGCGTTGTAATTTTATCCCCATATGATTTGTTTTTCCTTAAACAAGTCAACCAGCCAGCCAACCTGTTCTAGTCGTAGTTTTGAAAGCAGAGCATTTTTAATTTTCCCCAGGATGATGCGACTTAATATTTTACTTCGGGCGACAGGAGCATGATGCGGCGCCAATTCTTGCAGATACTTGGGTCACCCTTTTTTATGAGTTTGACACGGTAGCCCTACTTCCAATCAGTGGGCTGGTACCCTTCCTTCCTTCCAAACCTTCTGCAATAGTGGTGTGGTGTGAGCATGTCCACTGTTGTCTCCACGTCTGTTTTCAGTGCTTCTAGAGGAATTACATCGGGTTCTGCTGCTTTCCCACATTTCAACAGCTTTATGGCGTTCATGACTTCATTTCTACTTTTTTTGGAGTGCTTTTGTTCACTGGTAGTTCTGCCGTTGCTGGTGGTATATCTGGGGTGATACTGATGGTGATGGTGGTAGATTCAAGAGTTATTGGAAATGTCAGTCCATCGTTCCCTTTGTTTCTCCTCTTTGCTAACTAGGTTTCCTTCACTATCTTTCATTAGTTTCATCTGCGTTGATCTCTTTCCTCCCAGATAGTATTTTGGTTATTTGATAGATTGTTGTCAGGTCTGTGCCACCTGCAGCCTGCATCCTGTTCTGCTTCACTTGCCAGTGTGTCGTAGAGGCGTCTTTTGTGTTTGTGAGCACTCTTCTTCACTTCTTTGTCCAGTTTAGTGCTTTGTAGGTTGTATATGAAATTGAAAAAGTACTGGCTGTGAACATTGTGACCAAAGTTGGTGCAAGACAAATAAGAAACAATATGCAAGTAATAATCAGGACTTGATTCCACTCAAGCGGCTTAGTAATGAGTCGAGTTATACAAATGAGAGATATTCAAAGGTCTATCTTTCGTTAAAGCCAGACAATATTTTTACATCAATTATAAAGGCTTGATTAGGAAGCAAGCTTGGTAATGGTGGAGAATATTTGTAGTTTAGGTGGACGACCTTGGTTGTATTGTGTTCTCTGAGCTGGAGTGTTTAGTCATGGAGCCTTCATCCTCTCTCTAGATGTCGTCTAGAAAGACAATGAAAGCTCTACGACTCAACAACCAGACTCAAAGAACACAATGTAACCAAAAAGCAAGTTTGGTATTTGCCTCAAGGTCTTACATTACCACTGAATTCGAGTCAGCTGTTTCATTACACAGGACATCACGTTAACAGCTAAGCAACCTTCAGTATCTAGCAATCATAAAAGATTTACTCATACCATCAGGAATATTCTTATCTTTGACATTCTTTGTTCAACAGAAACTGTCGCAGGATACTGATATCAGTGTTTCCTAATTTCACTTAGACTAGGCGAAATGAAAGGTTTTTATTCTAAATAGTCTAACTCAACAAGCAAACAAAAAAAAATACTTATGCGGAATAATTTGATAATTCCTCTTGTGACATTAAGAATAAGATATTCAGCATAGATATTCCTTTCAAAGAGTTTATTCTCATGTTATATATTCGCAGTTTATGTGATATATGGGAGATCATATCCCTTGAGGAAATTTATACAATGGATGATTATTACAATGATGATAATAATAAAATGATAATAAAAATAGTTATAGTTCTAATAATTACTGAGATGTGAAAAAAATAATAAAGTAGATTATATCTTGAATAGAACTATTCATAAAATCGAAATGAACGAGGATAAAAATGGCGAAAAAAAATACAACTAATTTTTATGGTTCACTGACTATTATTGGAAAATTAAATTTTATCCACTCTATTTGCTGTCTAACAGGAAACATCTTTAATGAAAATTATTTTGAAGTAGAACTTTCCTTCTTTAAAAAACACGTCTATTGAAAACGATTACGTCAACTGTTTCTACTGATTAAAATGTAAGAGATGAACATACAAGAACCGATCACTAACTTGTTTTCTTAGGGAATATTGTTTATGCATATGGAATTTGAAAAGAAAACATGTATAATATGCACTTAAAAATTCTATTTCTATGTCAATCGAATGAATCTTCTTCTCAGTTAAACTTCAGTTGACTTTTACTAGCCTTAATTTGTTCAATTTCTGCATGAAACATCCGCTTAATTGTCTGACTATTTGGATTTACCAATTCACCTACTGCCATGGTGCTAGGTACATGGTGCATAGCCAGCAATTACTTTCTATAAAAACAGGAGAGGAAACCTCAGATTTGTTTTACCAAGGTAATCCAAAGAGGAAACGACAAGTTGAGCGTCTGGGGGTGGTATGGAGATCATGCAAGGAAGAAATGAGAGCTTCTGGGCAGTCGTGGAGCAGGGTTGAAAAGACTGCAGAGAACACAGTGCACTGGAGAGGTGCTACTGAAGCCCTATATCTCACTAGGAACACAAGGAACAAATAATAATATAGTAAAAATAATAAAAGAAAGGCTATTATAAGTTCTATGCTTAAACGCTTGATCGATTTCCATCGCTCAATACATCTAGATAATGACTAAAGTCGTTAATCGAATGTACCATATTTTTATCGTTCTCAGTCTTTTTTTTAAAACACAGAGGTCTAAGCACTTCAATAATCTCCGTTGTGTCACCATATGAGGAAGGTACATCAGAAACCTGATGTAAGTTTCTCAACAAATCTGGAATTAGGGTGGGATTTAAATCTGAGAATTCACTCAGAGATAAAATTTATCGACTAAGGAATCGGATAGAACTAAATAAGCAGAATAATCTAATCTATCAAATTCCGTGGAATGATTAGGAGGTCAAGTACATAAGTCAAACCTCAGCTATTTCAGTGCACAGTTTAACATACAATCACACGATACGGTGGGACAAAGCAACACCCTAACCGTGAAATGGAAAACTTTACTACGAATAGAAACAAAGAATAAGAAGTGACAACGCTATAGAACTCGATTGTTGAAAGTGGTTTGATTATATTAATATGATTATGAGCATTGATAATTTATGCTTGACACATCATCAGGCATCTTGACTACAAGTATTATCACATCCCACTGGTGGCAAAGACTCAACCAATGGCTTTTGATTCACTAGTGTAATGCTCTACACACTCAGATATTCAGTCTTCAGGAATAAGGATATTAGACCGATGACTTGCATAAATTATTGCTAGTTGTAGTACTGTGAAAATCTAATCTTGTTTTGAAAGTATCAACGGATGATGAAAAACAGTGTGACAAACGAATTTTAAGACGAAGACGATCCTACCATGGTTTGATGATATCCTCTGAAGTATATCTATCCTACGTTCAGCTAAATTTCTATATTCTACTAATCTAACTGACCCTGACACCAAACAATTAGTTTGACATATGTTAGTTAGCGGGAAATGGAAATTTGGTTGAATACAGAACGATATTGGGTGATGATATGAAGGTGAGATGAAAATTTAGACTATAGCAGTATTCAAACCAGCAATCACCGGGTTTCCGGCCAGGTACTCTACCATCTGAGCTACAAGGCGTTGCCAAAGGAAAGACATTGTATTCCTTGTATGAAAACTTATTTACCAACGTTCCCCTAACTAAGGCTATCGACACTGTTTGTGAATCTATACTCTCAGGTAAGTTTTTTTCTAGTTCCTAAAATGTGTTTGAAGGAGAGGCAACTGTTATGCACTTTTAAATTTCATTTCATATTCGAAGGGAAGGAATTTCACTGAGCCAACGGCGTGTCGTGTCATACACTGATAGTATAGCCAGTGATCTGCTTAGAAAAGTTACTCTTTATAAAAGCCTTGTTGATGAGGTAGTTATTATATATGGAAAGCATGAAGAAGCGACATGAGTACTAGTAAGACTTAGCACTGAACAAGACCATATCGTTTTCACTGGTGAAGAGGGAAACGTTAATCACATTTAAAAAAAAATATACTTCGAAGTTTCAGGGATCACAGTTCAATAGAATGGTCGTCTAACAAGAAAGTAATTTGAACAAGGGAGTATTTAAGTTCTTATAGCCTTCTTTCAATAGGCTGTGAGTGATAAATCACCAATTTAAAGTAGTCCAAAGGATTTTTGCAGATAACTGACGGGGTAGTCATATCGAAACTATAACTTACACACAAACAGAAAAAAATATCCACTGAAATCCTTAGGCTGCTTTAGAAGTTTATCAATGTTGAAACCTATTCTTTATTGTTTCATAATAAAAGCGTTTTAACTACTCTGCAAAAAAGATGGGAATTTCATAGAACAATTTTGAAATGACTCATATATTATGTATATAGGCTTATCATAGTGGAAAATACTGAACATATCTTGTAGTACAGATTTCATCACTATACAACTAATTGTTTCACGTCACCATTCTTTTTTTGCTTAGGATGTGGATGTGCATGTGTACCCATTGAAGACCAACGGGGGATGTGAACTTGAAGATGATGGCACAAGAATCAAATTGCCTATTACAGCAGCCAAACTCAAAAAAATCAGTTAGTGTAGAAGGGAGATAGTGACTGATATTCATCGGTTGTAGAACACATCAATGATGAAAGTTACAGGACCGGTGTAAAAACAACCTCTGCAAAATTGATTTACTAAAACGTTAACGATACACCTTCTAGTGCCTACAAAAACAGACTTTTGTTTTACACTAAACCTACACTTTTAATATTTAACTTATCTGATAACAAAGGTCGGTATCAGAACTTGTTTTATCCCTTATCAGTTTTCTTATCATTACACTCCTTATAACGATATTTATTCTGTTTCTGTCTCAGTTTTTCATATAAAACGTCTTAAAAAGTAAATGTGTAATTAGACTGTTCACAGTATATGGTGTAAATACAACACACTTCTGAGATAAATTACGTCTTCTAACTGCGTTATCAAAATTCGAAAAATACCACTAAATTTACATTTGAGGTTACCAGCGATTCTAATGGCTACCCTGGCAAAACTCAAGTAGCCAATTACAGATTTTTTCTTGTGAAAATCTGCCTTTGCAGACAAACTAAAAGAACCCAGTTGGTTATTTCAATCGTTTCTAGGATGACCTTCAAAGTCCCTTGAAATTTATTTCTTCACTACGTTCATCAGTTTTAAATCCATTTCCAGGTTATTGCTTGTGGTTGTTCAATAGTCTAGCGGATAACGCTATGACGTTTGATGCAATCCTGGTGGGAACAACATCACTCACTGAGAGGTATGTACATCTGGCTGACAACTCCCAAATAGAAAGAAATGGGCATCCTAGATTCCACTGCTAGACACTAATTTGTTGTCGTTCACAATTCAATTATTGATACAACTGTAAGTCTGTAGACTTCAGGACTGAAATTCAACCCTGATTGAATTGGGTAAATTGTATAAAGAGAAAACATATTTCTAAAATCGCATTGAGGTAAAAAATTGAATTTCTAACCTTTTTCGACCCTGAGAAACTTCTCAAGAGAATAAAAGCTATATACGTTATCGCATGATTGAGTAAACGAAAACGAATCAGATCACTTCGCTGAAAATAACAATGGGAATAAATGATATCGTTCTTAGCTATTAATCCGTGAGCTCAAGATGAAGATGTGAGAAGAATTATATGAATGAGAAACTCACTTTACTTGTGCTTTATGTACTTAAGTTATGATTAATGTGTACAATGGGTTGTTTTGCATATACCATCCAAGCTGATTGGATAGTTAGGCCTTCCTTCCTGTTGAGTGAGTCATGCTTCAACAATATATCTAGCTATCCGTCTCATTTTGTAAAATGAAAATCCTTCCTGAATAATTTTGATATTTTCAGCTTTAGTTTTCTGACTGTGAAAGATGGTATGAACAGCAGTTATAGATTTGATTCGTAAACGTTTCTGTCCTACAAAATTAATTGGAGGTTGTTTTATACAGCTTGAGTGCGCTTCGGCTTGAATAAGGATTTCGTGGGATGATTCTCAAATATAATATGCATCATAAACGACTATATAATCTGTATACATAATTCTGAGTAGAAATAAAAAGAATTCTATCCTATAAGTGAACTAACACACTCCTGAAGCTGATGACAGTTTTGTAGTCTTGTTTTCCTAAGATCCTTTGTAACTCATTGGTTGTACCTTAACAGAATGTAAAAACTAATTTAAAGGATAGAAGACTGATCATTTGGTTGTTTTTTTGGATCTTTATGCTTTTCATTTGCACTCGTCTATCAATTTCACTCATGACAAGTTTCGTGACCCTCCAGAACAAATCCAGAGTGAGTGAAAGTTTAGGGGATGACTGGATCCGCTGAGTTGAAGTCCAGATATCGATTCAAATGTGATGGTTTTCGATAGACTGATAAACATTTGATTCCATCATAAAAGCTCTTATATAAGTTTTCTTAACCGACTTCTGCAATTGTATAATATTATTAACCAACTATTAAGCAGAATCTCAGTACTGCTAATGCGTAATTCCTCAATATGTACGTATAACTGTAGAACCAGAAGAAGTAAAAGTTATCGAAAAGAATGTTCTTTGTTCACCTAAATGTCTTTTCAACAGGAAAAGATTGTGGCAGTAGTCTTTGCAATATGTGCAGATATGGATTACCAAGGTAAAATAAGTGGAACAATAAATTGTTTTTGTACATAAAACGGGGGGTTAAGTTAACGAATGGATAACGCAGCAGAAAATTTTAGCTTGCACCCATAAATGTAAATTAATCGTTTTGTTCATTCGTCTGCCCTCCCATACAGAAGTATATCAAAAAAGCATGTTGATGATCATTCTCCTCCTCACATATCAAGCTGATATGATAGTGTATCGCATTAGGTCTTTTAAAAACAAACCCATGGCATTGTTGTCTGTGTCACATATTAAAATAATATCATCAAAATTCGCTCATCAGAATATTATATTACTGATTAAATCCTGATCAATTAGTTCAATATGTGACAGTAAATCTACTTTTTGTAGGTAAAAACATCCCATTGATGTGATTAAGCAAGATAATCTGATTTATCAAATCCCTTGCAGTGATTGTGAGGTCAAATACATGGATCAAAATAGTCGACTAGCTAGGGTTGATTAGAAAAACCCAGCACAAAAACTTAACTAAATCAAGATTAGTAGATCCTAATAAGATAAGAAATCTAGAGGAAACCTCGACTACATGTCTGCATGCAATGACACACAATCACACAACAGAGTGGGATTGAGCTACAGTGTTGAAAACTAACTTAGTTGGGTAGAGGAAGAGATTGGTAACCGACTGAATCTTTGTTAATCGAATCAATACCAAATACATTCGTTAATGGAAATGATTCTGAACCTGTCCCAGATATATGGAGTATTCTACTACACTTGTCATCACAGAGGAGGAGAGAAAATTCGGAATATATGAAGTCTGTCTCGAAGTTGTAGAGTTGGTTACCTGATATGAATATGGACAATAAATTGTGTTTGTAACGTTATCCAGTAAATGATACTGTTTCACTGTGTGATATTTCTAGTAAACAGGCTAAAATGGAATAACAATGGACCACAGTGCCTAAGGTTTACTCTTACGTTGAAAAGTATACTTTCTTATTCAAAAGTATCTTTCAATGAATACTTATATAAAACATTGCGAATCGGGTTCTGTATTTTGGCTAACCATTTTAAGCTGTTTTCTTTGTTTGTTTATTATCCTAATGCAGTTCAAGACATTCACCTGATGTCCAAAGTAAATCTGATAGTGTTTTCTTGGTATCAAATAGATTAATTCGTTATTTGACATTTCTCTTGTGATGTTATGATTATTATTTTGGTAAAAGTCAGATTAGTTTTCTTTGCAATGACTGGTTGGTCTGTTCTAGTCAACTTATGATAAAATGAATAAATGATGTTTTAAAGTTATGCTACTTATCTGCTACTCTACATTTCTCACTGTGTATATAATTAATAACTCTAAATTAATTTTTTTATGTGCTTTATATTCCTTGTTTTATCGTTAAATAAAATGACTAACTCATGAATATTAGAATCTTCTTGCAGAGAACATTGTTGTGAAGCTAAGTGTTAATATGTGTTCATCAGACTTGTGAGATTGTGTATGAAACATGATAATACATTTACAACGATGTACATATTAACCTAACTGTCAGAAACCGATTTTTGTATAAGCTAAGAAAAGTAGTATAGTACAGAGATCTGTAACCTAACATTTTACTAACTTTGTTTTGCATAAAATGCACACGAAAAAAACTTCACTAGCACACTAGCTGTTAAAATTCTAGGCTATTTGCTCTATGACAACATCTTGTTCAAGTATCAGAAGAAACAATATAAGTATGAAAGCTTTTCTAATATACCTTCTTGGTATTCAGATAATTGCTTCCCTAACGAATCTTCTTAAGCACCTTGCTTTTTCAAATTTCCAAGGTAATAGAGATTAGATTCGAGATGAAATTGAAAACATTATATTGTAAGCCGATATAAGTGAAACATTCCTGGAAAATTCCAGTTTAAAAAGATTGACAGTCTGCTATTATTGTCATTTATAACCGTCTACAGTTCACTAAAACCTCAAATTGTATCCAATGAATGTTGCAACAACTTAACACCCAAATGATAAGTTTATAAGAGTCTTACTGTAGTTTCTTCCATGATTAAGTGATCAGTTCGTAAGTGATAGAAGAGTGCAACCAGCGGATAAATTTATTTATTGTATTTAATCTTTCTATAATTCGAAAAATGTATTCTTGTTATTTTTGTGTCTATATATCATGGTGCAAGCTTTTGCCAGTAACACAAAATTCCTCAGAGTTTATGTTTTTAGAGATATGACAGACTCGATATTTTAGAAATCGGGAAATATTAGGCAATAGATGTCAAAAACACCAACATATACCAAAAGGAAAATATGAATTCTGATGTAGTTGGTTGAAAACTTAGGGTTTTTATCAGCAAATCTTTAAATGTGATGAGTTATCTAGAAGAAGTAATTGCAGAATAAATGTTATATTATACAGAACGTATCTGAATATTCTAGTACCATCTATTTTTCTATATATTTTCTAGTTGAAAACTTTATCCAAATTGTATTATTATCAAGAGTTAATTGGTTTCAATTACATATTGACATCAACTATAGAATCATTGTAAACCCCAAAGTACTAATCAGCTGTTTCATAGTTTTTCGTAGTCTTTATTGACAAACACATGGGCTGTACAATCCATTATTTACAAGTCTTGTTCTTCTACATTTTGTCAATCATTTACAAAACCAATCCGCAATTAAAATTCCTCTAAAATCAATCAATTTTGTCATAAATCTCCAAACTAAATAAGAATCTCATATTGGCTAGCAGATTACTTGTAAATTAATTTCTTGGAGTTCTGAATAGAAACTGTATTCTGTGAGAAAATACTCACTAATTGTATTGGTCGATCGTCAAACCAAACGGAGACAATGGATTATGATGTAGTGACTTGGTTGCAAGTTATACGCCTCATAGCTTAAAGCTTCTTGCTTTAGTAGTGTATGAAGTTGTCAGGGCACACATTTTAAGTTTCTCAAAATACGATGAAACAGCCGTTTAATTCCTCCGAACTCTTAGTAGTTCTGTAGCGGATATCAATTTGTAATTTTGGAACATTTTAAATAAGTTAGCCAACCAATTCTATTTTCATGCTACTTAACAATTTTTGCATCAGGACACATGCAATAAAAAAACAGGTGGTACGTATGTTCAGGGATGTTAATTAGAATTCGCGCTTAAAAGTATTAAAAAAACGCTCAACAATGCCATCCATCATCACCTGTGTAAACTAGGTATGATTTCTGTTCAGAAGTCGTTTACTTTGATTAATAGTCCGACGAAGTTGAATGTTTAGTTTCTAGCCAATAAGTTACCGTGCACCAAAACTCGAATGTTGTATTCTCTATACTCATCTAATAAGATGGTGTGCTTGGTTTCGAACGAACATCAATCAAAATTCCAAACAGTGATGCAACAGTTGGTCATCATGTTTCTATTCAGTAGCAGAAGCTCATGCAGTATACTTTTTATGACTCGCTAAAAGCTGAGATATTCTTACTAAGAATACACACCAATTTTGATATGCTGTGATATAGAAACGTTTCATTTTGATGTCAAACAAACTTTGGCTTTGTCAAGATACCAAATATAAGCTTTGCTATGTCCATTTGTTTTGCGTAGATAAAATGTGGTGCCATTAAATTCTTCTTAATCTAAGCAGATTATTCTTAAGGAGATGGTTTACACTCAGTTTTGAATGGCATGGCATTATCTTACACATGGATGAAACATATCCAAATTTTAATGATTCCACTGTAATTAAGCTCAATTGTGATGTCCAGTCTTGTTATGAATAGGTGGTTTAAAAAATGAATTTACAAGAATATAAAAATTGATAGCCTTAGGGAACGTAGTCACATGCAAGTAAGAAAACCTTATCTCAATACAAGACGTGGGAAAAATATCATATGGAACATAGTTTCAACATGTGAATCGACATTTTCAAGAAACTAGACCAAAAAACAACTTTCACTCCAGTATTTACCACCCACAAGATCTTGGTACACAAAAGTTGTTCTAGTGAAAATGTTATCAGCTAAGAGACGTTGCATTTACGCCATTATACAAATAGCTACAAAATACTGTAAATGTTTCACAAAATTTTAGGTAAAAATAAAGCAGAACTCATGAGACATTCAGAAGTAGTATTCTAAACCAATCAGCAGATAGCAGTGACTGCCAACATACCCAGTATTGTCAAGTTGTAAGAAGAAGCTTTATGAGACCAGCTCATTCAATGGCGAGGTTAAACGTAGGTCAACATTTCATCAGTGACTTCATCAAGATGGAATATATGAAGAAGCAGAAACACTAACGCATAAAAACAAGTTAGCTTTCTACGTTTTCGGTTTTCGACATTATCAGGAGTTGTCAACTCGCATTTTTCTAAGTCATAAGAGGTAGTTCCATCTAATCAGTCAAAATATGTGACTCTCCCATCTACGAACATCTTTCGTTCTTCATAATGTACCGTCACACCAATCTGAGTTTAAAATAAATGAAAAAGAGGAAAAGTCTCTATCCGATCATTAGTAAAAACGGTGGATGTTTCACCAGAAAACGTTACCCTTTGATTCACAGCTCTTACGTAAGCGCTGAGATATACAGTAATATTAGGCTCTGTTAACGACTAGTTTTTTACTGAACTTCCTAGAAAAGTTACATAAGAAATCATCAGAATTGTAATGTGGAGTACTAGATAGACAGATATCTGTGAAGAAGACCACTGAAATTGAAATCTTATTCAACAAATATTCTTTTATGTTTCTACGTTGATTATTCAGGCAACACTGCAACAGGTTGATTCATACATTACTTCGCTTAATGGTTGCAACTACACACTCTAAATGATTTTTTCCAGCCCACACAAATAAGGCATCTGTCGCATATTTTTCCGATGCTAGATATCTAAAGCGTTAAAGAATATCATACTGTTCAGCAAGGTGTTTTGAGCCATCGAATTCACTGGACAATTTCTAGGATAACTTGATAGAAGATTATTGGAAGAGACAACGGTAGATAGGGATATATTAGTACAAGACTAAACATTGAGCTCTGTGTTAGAATATGATTATACTATAGTTAATTTACTTGATATATCTTGTTGCGTGGTTGTGTGTAACTGTGCGCAAAGAACTATGGCTAAGCTTTTTTCAACATTCTTATCTTACCGGGATCTACTTCTTTTGACTTGTCTAGGTTGTTATACTCATCAACAACACCAACATCAAGTCAGTGCTTCTGTATGGCTCAGAGACTTGGCGGGTTACGAAAGGCATTTCCGACAAACTACAGACATTCATCAACAACTGCTTACGCTGGCTCGTTGCTGAAGATCAGATGGCCAGAAAGAATAAGCAAAAAAGACCTCTAGTTGGCAACGAACCAACCAAGAACCTATCACGCAACAAATATGCACAAGGAAGTGGAGATGGATTTGGCATGAACTGAGAAGGCCGGCTGGGGACATCACGCCTCAGGCCAGTCACTCGAGTGGATCCCAGATGGGAAACGACAAGATGGGAGTCCGAGGGTGACATGGAGGAGATCATGCGAAGAAGAAATGAAAGTTTCTGGGTTGTTGTGGAACCAGGTTTAAAAGACTGCAGAGAACAGAGGTCACTGGAGACGTGCTACTGAAGCCCTATTTTGGACTAGGAACCCAAGGGATAAACAGTAATGTAATAATAATAATAACAAATACCCTTCGAAATTATTTAATAATTTCCTGAATAATAGTAATATAAATGCAACTAATTTTATCAATACAGGTGTTCATAGTAGTAATAACAGTGTTAATAGTAGTGATGGGAATACTGAGAAGAGACTAAAGGCCTCTACGGTAATTCCATACAAAGAAGGACCGTCACAGCGATTGCGTTTGATTCTCAATAAGGATGGGATTAGAATGACCTTGAAACCCACAACCACATTTCTAAATAAATTTTGTGGGCTAAACGGTACCTCTAATCCATCTGTGTAGAATTATTTACGCTACCAAATAGCTTTCAACGATTGCAAAGCTTAAAACATAGTTCAGAGTAGTTGATCAGGTTTAATTTGCCTATCCCAGGACAAAAGCCTAGCTAAGTCAAAATAAGTAGATCCACGCTTAGCTGGGCATGCAATGAAACATTACCACACAACAAGATAAGACAGGTTGAAAATCCTTAAAATTAACCTAGCCAGGTAGATGAAGCGATTGGTAACCAAATCCTTCTTTATCGAATCAGCACCTAATATATGTAACAGGAATAACTCAGCACCTATTCCGGAAATGTGTAAAACCCCACCACGTATATCATCAAGGAAGTGAGAAAATTGGGATTATGCAAACCGATTATCAGAGTTGTGGAGTTATCTTGATATATCTATGGACAACATAGATTGTATCTGAAACATAAACCAGCACAGAACACTGTGTTACTGTGTGAAATATCAAGTAAATCAGCTACAGTAAGAATATATTTCGCTAATTTTTATATGTTGAATGAAGAGTATGGCCAATACCCTAGAATGTAGTTTATTTCTTCCATTTTAAACCAACAGCATTGAAAAAAGCAGACGTCTCTCTAAAACTTGGCGGCTTGCTTTAACTTTGGGCTACCAATGAAATTTTCTACCAGGTATATCAAATCGAATTTCCCCCTTTCAATTTGTTTTTTTATCTTCCAGTTAACACCTCAAAGAGTATCACGTACTCTTGTAGATTTTTTAAATACTCTGAAGTATTCATTTTTCGGAGTAATAACAAAACGAAGGGGGAATGTCACATTAGACCGAAATGGACTTTTATATGCAAGAAAATACATCATATTCCTTTTCTTCGGATACCCATCTCGAATAGTACATTATTCCACTGACTGTATGGACAACCACTGCTATACACCATTGGGTAATCCGGAACAAACCATTTTCTTCACATTACGACCTCTTACGCTGTTATTATAAACATCATTCAGATACAGTTACCACTTTGTTTGAAAATATCCTTTTTGGAGGTGAATTTGTTGAGTCATTACACACTGAGGATTCTACACTGTATCAAATAAACCGTCTGGAATAAAGTTATCATTGTTATTATTACTATACGATATACATTTGTTCGCCATGACTAATATATACATATATATATATATATATATATATATATGTATATATATATATATATATACATAAAATAGTAATAATTATTTTTCCCTTGGATTCCTAGAGGAACATACGGCTTTAGTAGCACATCTCCATTCCACTCTCCTCTCTTCAGTCTTTTGAACCTGGCTCCACCACTGCCCAGATGCTTTCATTTCTTCTTCACACGAATAACTCTATGTCACCCTCAGGTAGGACACCCAAATCGTCGTTTTCCTTTGAATTCCACTCGACGGCCTGACCTGGCGCGTGATGTCCCCAATCGGTCTTTCCAGTGTATGCCCTATTCAATCCATCTCCACTTCCTTATGCATATTTGTTCACCGATAGGTTCTTGGTTGGTTGCTTATTCTTTGTTGCTTATTCTTTCTATCAATCCAACTGATCTTCAGTAGCGAGTCAGCGTAAGCAGTTGTTGATGAATGTCTGTAGTTTGTTGGAAATCTCTTTCGTAACGCACCAAGTCTCTCAACTATACATAAGCACTGACTTGACTGAATTGGTGTTGAAAATCCGGATCTCGTTCACGCTTCATGCTGAGTGGAGTGCAGAAAATTCTCCACACCGGTTTCAGACTAATGAACGCCTGTCTTGCTTTTCCGATCATGGCTGACTTTGACATCCTCGTCTGTGCCTGTGGCGACTGTAGTTGAAACAGTGCTTCCTAGATAGGTGAAAAGGCTACTTCCTTTAAGTTTCTCCCACTGATGGTGACTGGAGTTTGTTGTTGTTGTTGGAGTTGTTGGTGCGACATCTTCATCACCTCTGTCTTCTCTATATTCACTTGAAGTCCCGTCTTCACTGCCCTGCCCTGCCTCTTCTGTCAACGTGTTAGTTTTCGCCTGTAGATCTTCAAGGTTGTGCGAAATCAGACACAAGTCATGGTTGGTGAAATTCAAATCTTCTAGGTTCTTTTCCGTGGTCCAGCCAGCGTATCCCACACTTCTCGCTCCTCACTGTTTGTTGCATGATCCAGTCCACTACAACCAGGAAGATCGTGGGGGATAGTAGACAGCCTTGTTTCACTCCTGTCTTCACTTCAAATGCATCAATGAGCTTCCCATTGTGAATCAATTTGCTGGTATGCGGCATCTTCATATAGTTGTTGAATGAGGCGGATAAAGGTTTGTGGTATTCCGTAGTAATGAAGCAGTTTCCAAATAACCTCTCGGTCAACGCTATCAAAGGCCTTCTCAAAGTCGATGCCATTCTATACTCTGTTCCATGATGATGCGAAGCGTAGCAATTTGGTCTGCACATGATGTGTACTTCCTGAAGCCTGCTAGCCTGTTCCGGTCGTAGTTTTGGATCCAACGCATGCTTTAGTCTCTCCAGGATGATGCGGCTTAATTTTTTGCTTGGGGTGGACAGGAGAGTGATTCCGCGCCAGTTCTTGCAAGCACTGAGGTCTCCTTTCTTCAAAAGTTTGACAAGGTAACCCTTCTTCCAATCACTAGCCAGGTACCTTCTCTTCCTTCCACACCTTCTGCAATAGTGGTGTGAGCATGTCCGCTGTTGTCTCTGCATCTGTTCTTAGTGCTTCTGGAGGGATCCCATCTGGTCCTGCTGCTTTCCCGCATTTCAGTAGCTTTATGGCGTTCATGACTTCCATTTTCGTTGGGGGATTTATGTTCACTTGTAATTCAGCGTCTGGGCTGCAGGTGGTATTTCTGGACGCAGTGCAGGTGGTGGTCGATTCAAGAGCTTCTTGAAGTGGTCGGCCCATTGTTTCCTGTGTTTCTCTTCTTTTGTAATTAAATTTCCGTCATCATCTTTTATTGGCTTCGTCCCCGTTGATCTTTTCCCAGATAGCAACCTGGTCATTTGATACAATGTTGTCAGGTCTTGTTACTCCTACCTGCAGCCTGTTATGCTTCACTTGCCAGTGTTTCGTAGAAGAGTCTTTTGTCTTTGCGCGCACTCTTCTTCACTTCTTTGTTCAGTGTAGTGTTTTATACGTTGTACTCAGTTCCTCATGTCGTTGGCCATCCTTGCACTACACTGGTTTATCTTCTGTTTCACCATCCTCCTCTCCTCTATCAGCTTCCATGTATCCGTCGAGACCTATTCCTTGTCTTGTCTGTTTCTTCTTTCTTCCTGGTACGGCTGTGCAGGTTTCTTTCCACATCCCTTTCAAAGAGTGCTCTTCCTGTGTTCTTTCACACAGGTTTCTTCTCGCATGTTCCCCGATATTTCCCATTTTTATCATGATGGCTGACGTGGAGATTTCCTTTGTAGTTTCATCCTTCAGTTTCTGAGTGTTGAACTCCAACTGTGGTCTATCACCAGCTTCCTTGAATTGAAGGCTTTCAACTTGATTTGGAAGGTTCCTTGCACTAGATGATGCGCGGTCTGAACCTACATCTGCTCCTCTCATTGACCTTGTGTCAAGTAGACTGTGTCTCCATTTTCTTGAGATTGAGATAAAGTCGACTTGCTTTTTAGTGTGTCCTGGTGTCTGATGGAATCAAATCCATTTCGCTTTGTGGATGTCATTGTGCTTGAACACACCGCCTCACCTCTAATCACCCAATCGTTGGATGCACAGAATTCTGCAAACAGTTCTCCATTCTCGTTCATCACCTCACCGAGCGCTTCTCGACCGATAGTTAAATCTCTTCCTGTGTTTTCCTCTCCCAGTTTGGCATTCATGTCTCCCATTAGAATTTTCATACTGCCAACCGAGGTCTTGTCCAGTGTTGATTGCACTTGTCTGTAGAATTCCTCTTTCTCCTCTTGCTCTGCATTATTTGTAGGTGCATAGCGTAGCATTGTATGATTGTGACTTTCCTTCCTTTTGAGTTACACCTTGCTGTCATGATCCTGATCATGGAGGAGATTGGTTCCCACTGCATGAGAACTTTCGATGCTCTTGGGGACATAATGATAGCCACTCCATAACTCAGTGTGCTCGTGGTTGTCATCTGGGTGACAATATCGAAGTAGATTATTGATTCCTCTCCAGTTGACAGTTTGGAGAGACCACTCCATTCCATCTGCTTTCGCAAATCCCAAGCACCTCGATGTGATACCTCCTCATCTCGTTTGCAATCTGGGCTGCCCTACCAGCTGGGTTCAAAAATGGTGTGACATTCCATGTCCCCACGTTTACTTTCGCTTTCATCGAGAGAAGACACATCGGCCTGGCCAATTGGCTTCCCGAAGGCTTTCACCAACTGGTGTCATTTCGCCTCTCCGATTTCAGCGAGGAAAAATTTTGTTTTTATTTTTTATATTTTGTTTGTGCTGTGAAGTTTCTTTAACGGTTAGATTTGTTTTTTAAGGGTTAGGGTTGCTAGCCGTATGCAGAACCTTCCCTGTTCACCCCTGTTGAGGACCGGCTAGTAACTAGTGAACTAGTTAACCAGGCGAGGTTCATGATACAATTAGGGATGTAGTAATCGATCTGAGTCTGTACAATATGAATGAAACTGTCATTTCCATATTTAAAGTGTCATAGGAGGATAGTCATCAACCTTTAGCGATAAAATATGACAAAATGAAACTAACCATAATTCCTAACCCTGAAAAAGAGTGTTCTTATTTTCAAATAGTTCTTCATATTAACTAAAATGAAGTACAATGACGAGATTATTTCTATCAAAAACTGATGCCTTTTAGGAGTGGTAAATTCACTGAATTTCACTCTGTTAAGTAAGTAAATTTTTAAAATCTTGGTATCTCTTCGTAAAAGTTGTTTATTTATGTAGAGCATTTCGTATTCAATATTTGTCTTCTTCATCTTAAACAGTCGCTGAAACTCCCGTAAGATGGATTTTATTCTCAAAAAGACAGAGCGATATTGGAAGTTCTGGATATTTGTCCATACCCTTCTATGATAACCAGAAAAAATTCGTAAAAGCAACCCTACCTCGGAAAACCAATCCAATCGCTACAGAAACTTCAAAGCACAGACGAAATATAAAACATAAAATTAAACTTATTTCTCACTGGAATCAGAGACACGAAATGATGCCAGTTGGTAAGAGCCTTTGAGAAGCCAATTGGCAGATTTGTCTTCTCTTGATGAAAACGAAAGTAAACATAGGGACATGTAGTGTCCGCACAATAATTGAAGCTTGCTGGCAAGCCTGTCAGGATCGCAAAAGAGATTAGAAGGTATAGCATAGAAGTGCTAGGCTAGGAATCTGCAAGAAATCTGCAGATGGAATAGAAGTGGACTCTCTAAACTGTCTGTCAATTGGAGAGGAGTTGATAATCTACTCCGATATTGTCACCCAGACGACAGTCACGAGCACACTGAATTTTCAAGTGGATATCATGATGTCCCCAACAGAACCAAAGAATCTCTCTCATGCAGTGAGAACCAATCTCCTCCTGTTTTGGATCATGACAGCAAGATTCAACTCAAAGAGGAACGAAAGTCACAATTCAAAGGGGAAACGACGATTTCGGTATCCTAGCTGAGGGTGACATGGGGTTAATCGTGTGAAGAAGAAATGAAAGCATCTGGGCAGTGGTGGAGCCAGGTTCAAAAGACTGAAGAGAGGAGAGTAGAATGGAGATGTGCTACTGAAGCCATATGTCCCACTGGGAATCCAAGGGAAAAATAATAACTAAATGAACCAAATGGAAACACACAAAGTTGGTATGAATTCGTGTGTAGCTATCGCCTTCACAAATCCACATATGCAGAACTTATTGCTACTGTTATATACTTAACAGTTTTATTTGAACATAATTTATGTTATATATTTCCGTAATATATTTAGCTACTGATAAAATGTTGGGCGAAAGTGTTAAAATCAATTAGTAATGAATTCTGGAGGTTTTCATTGGCAGTTACCTTCGAACTTTTTAAGCATTTTAGTGACATGATTATCAAAAACAAGGCTATCCATTCTTTCGATGTAGATTCTTTATTCGTTAACATTCTCTTATCAGAGTTGTTACCTTTCTCTGTTATTGTATAGCATCGATTATTACCATCACCATTCTTTATTTCTCTAAACTTTTATGAGGAGCTGTGACTGTTATGTACTGATAAAGTTCATTTCATATTTGAAAGTCAAGTTGATGGTGTATTCATGGAGAGTCCCTTGGAATCACTACTAGTTGAGGCGATGGTAGGTGGCAACCTTGTATAACTCTCGTCTTCACTTCAAAGTCATCACAGAGCTTTCCACTGTGAATCACCTCGCATGTAGCATCATGTGGCATATAGTTGTTGAATGAGGTTGATAAAGGTTTGTGGCACTAAAACCGTAGTGTTGAAGCAGCTGCCACCTAAATTAGTTCTTGGTCGACTCCTCGATCGATTGCCTTTTCAAAGTCGATAAAGTTAAGGTGAAGATCTAGTTGACTGCCATTCTATACCCGGTTCTATGGTGATGCGTAGCGTTGCAATTTGATTCTTACATGATTTGTTCTTCCTGAATCGAGCTAGACAGCCAGCCAGCCAGTTTCGTTCGTAATTTCGAACCCAGTGCATTGGTTTGTCTCTCCAGGATGGTGTGGCCTAATATTTTGCTTGTGGTGGACAGGATCATGATTCCGCGCCAGTTCTTACAAAGACTTAGGTCTCCCTTCTTTGTGAGTTTGACAAGATAGCCCTTCTTCTAATCAATAAGCAGGCACCTTTCTTTCCTTGCAAAACCTGCAGTATTAGTGTGAGCATGTCCGTTGTTGTCTGTGCGTAATGTATTATTTACTGAGAGCGAATTTCGCTGGCAAGTGACTAAGGTAAATCGATGTGAAATCAATGAACCCCATCTTAACAAATTACTCCTCAACTGTGCTGTAAATGTACAGTTTCTCTCTCTTTCTCTCTCTCTCTCTCTCTCTCTCTCTCTCTCTCTTATATATATATATATATATATATATATATATATATATATATATATATATATATATATATATATATATGGAATCGTCATAGATTTACCTGTGTTCTCATTTCTAGTATAATTTTCTCTAGCTCAGTTATACAACTGATGGCTGATGGATGTTGTAAAAAATGTAGATATTTATCATTTTCCAATCATAGTTTTATAGTCATAAGCAAGAATAGGACATTGTTATATTTTGAAAACTCACTACATTTTTAAAAATGCTTATTTAGCTAAAATTCTTTTAGCATTTTCAAAACAAATGAAGTATAAACAACCCTACTCTTACGCACATTCCCCTGACCACCTGTTCTTGTGTAGGCAGTCATTGTCATTGTAGTAAACATGTTATCGACTGCCTATCTTCATCCTTGGATAAAAGACAAATTAATTACCTGCAAACTTCTGTTTTGACTCATTCTGTTGATAGTGAGCACTCAGTTGACATGATAAGGAGATATAAAGAGACATTCCGTATTCCACTGAAAGTTTTCAGCGAATCGGAAATTTTTCATTAATATTTATCATAGAACGCTAGCAATCCGATAGTTCCTCACTCTTGACCTCTTTTGTAAATACATAGCAAATACAGTAATAATTATACTCTTAAAATTCAATTTAGACTATATAAACTGTACACTCACGTTTGATAGTGCACAACATGTCAAAGGTAGATAGCCGCACAAAAAAAGCAATCCAGGAGCTTTTTTATGACGCATACTTTAGATCAATAATTCACTTTACAATAAGATACATTAGTGACCATATGGAAATCTCACTTGTCTGTACATATACTTCGGAAACCACGTGTCCTATAATATCTGTCAGTTTGATTGAAATGTTATTCATTTGTACGGTTACGGCGCGTATATTCTGCCTTTTGAAATTTTATTTCTACAAACGCAACAATTGGTTTCATGTGGAAAAAATACTTTAGTATCTCTGTTCAGTGAAAGAGCACCTAATAGCACTTGAATGGTCACTTGTCTTATCGAATTGATTGTGCTTCCACTCTGAGCTAACTCATTTCTGTTGAAACAAAATGCTAGCAACTTGAAAAACCTTATGAAGTGGAGAGATGAATACCAAACGTAAGCGGAAGATATCATATTGTATACGAAAGCAGAATTGAAGCAGAGTTTAAGCTCTTATCATTTAGGCCTCTTTCTCTTTGACGATTAAACATAAAACTAATGTAGCTTCAATACAGTTTGTTAAAGCCCTGATATCGCAATAAATATGGCTTAAAAGCATATGGAACGAATATTCATTCCGTTTTACTGTTAAATATGTAGAAGGTGCTAAAACATCGATTTTTTCGGTTAACCAGTTGAAGGTAGTGAGACGCTTGAACTAGGTGGGTGAAGGATGAGGATAACTTAATGTGCTACTCAATACACCTCTTTCAACACTACCATAGTTCTACTTTGCAACAATTTAAAATTCGTCTATCTGTTTGCATATGTTTGCAGAAGCAGATGTATATGATATATTAGAAGGCTTTTACACATTACTGAACATCTACCTGACTGTATGTAGCATGTAGATACTTTTAAGCCCTTTGAGATTTTCATTGGACAGCGGAACGAAGACACATGTTTCATATGTTTAACGAGACGACTGTGTACACAACACATTGACGGTTAGATTGAATTTACAACGGAGGTAACTTGGAAACTGTTTCATACTGTCTGTTAGTACCTAACACACATTCCCGCCACTTACTACTCCTCTTTTGTCCTAAGCATTGTTCGCTTGCTGTCTGGACTTTTCAGTGAACTTACTATTACCTATGTTTCTGTTACTGTCTTCATCCACTAAACAGTTTTCTTTTGACTGCTCATCTCTTCAGTATTAGCAATTCTCTATTTTACCAATAACCGTTTCTTAGGAAAAGGTGGCATAGAGAAAAGAAGAGACAATCCAGAGAAGAAAATTTTCTTTACTCGACGATATTATATCATAAAACTATACAATAGTATTCACCGTATTTATCATAAACATATAACAGTGTATTATGAAATAATAGTGTCTAATTGCATTATTAAGCTATTACTGAAAAACCGGAATCATGAATGGAAAGTAGCTGCGTAATAATCTTTCAGACAATGGAAATAACGATAAAGGTAAGGAGTTTGAAAGGGTGAAAATTGTTGGTAGATGAGAAATATAATGAGTGTTCACTTAATAGGTAGATGTAAATAAGGTGAAGAATCAGATAAGGATCATAATGAAGGTGATAATAATGAACTAAATAATTATAATGAAGTCGGAAAAGTGTGAAAGTGTTAAGAGCATGTTGAGATAAGAGGCTGGGCATACTTCTTCTGCATGCAGAGACAAGACTTGAATTGATGAACTACCAGTGATTCTACTGTGTACAACTGTCGACGGCGTACTCCTTTTGAGCTATCCCATTTAACACTGAAGGAGGATTCTGGTCGAGCTATATGTCAAGAGTTGACCAAATGTTCAAGAATCGAACCGTTAATTGATTTACATTCTCCTCTCGACAACCATTCAGACTAAGGCTCAGAGATATGTTTTGAAATCGCACACTTTTGCGACCTTTATTTAAATAGCTGTACAGGAGCAAGTAAATTTGCAGACACACAGTGGGGTGAACACAAACTCGCAATGTTTCCTTAACACATTCCTGAACTAAATGCTGACTACAGAAGATGATCTGTGGCTTCACAGCAAATAATGTTTTTTCCAGCGATGTGAACCGGCGATTCTTCAGGGTCTCAGTATCACCTTCAACCAAAGTTCGCAAACAATGTCATCTGTGGAACTGTGAGTACTTGCTATGTGTTGTTTTAATTTTCAGTTTTTCTCAACAAATCCGCAAGGGTACCTATTTTGCATGAGAATCTCCTGTAGTTTGTCTGATTCATCGTCGATAGTATCACCCGTGCAAATCCTTCTGATTCTTGAAGATAAAAAATAGATTAGATTCCTCTTTTTGCTAAGAGGCAACCAGCTGTGGAAGTTCAGGTATTGTTCATCCCATATAGGCGTCCTATAAATTGATCTCTGAAGAGAACCATATAGTCTCCTCAATAAGACATCGAGAAAATAGAATTCTGAGTTCTCTTTGAGTTCTGTTGTGAAGTTGATAGATGGGTGACGATCAGTGAACCTTTTAACTACAGTCCCAGTGTCTGTATTTTGATCACATATGATGAATGTATCATTCATGTATCTTTTATAAAGGTAGGAACGATCAATTGTTGAGTGAAGGACACTATTTTCTAAGTTTTCCATAAAGCATTCAGCCAGCAGAGGTCTGGGTAGCTACCTTATCCTTTTGTGTGTATAGCTCACTGTTAAATTTGAACTTCATTTTGAAGTACATCTTAGAAGTAATTCCTTTAGAATGTGCGTTGGGAAGTTCACGTGAAAATTACTACCTTCCATGACGTCATATAGAAAATAGCCTTTCCGTGAGGGAGACATTAGTGGCGAGGGAAACCACATACAAATCATTTGACATTAATAATTGAGTCGACAAAGTCGAAGGAGTCCGGTAAGCTGTGTGTATTTAGCTGTTTTCTGTCTGGTTGAAGGACGTCCGACAGCCACTTGGCGGTAGAATGGTATGGTGAATTATTCATCTCTTCTTTTCTTTACAATTCGATGGGCATGTTTCGTCGTCTAAAGTTGAGAAAACGTGTCGACAAGGCATGTATATAATCTCGAATGAACTATTATCCCCTCAGTTGGTTACTTCCACGTCAACCAATGCTGCAGTCATAGACGTCACCCATAAACTAGCCAAGTTGCGATTGTATAAAAGTCATCAATTTTTTACCCCTTATATGATTAGTTTTGAGTGTTGCCTACTATCTCCTATGATATTCCTGATTGTGGTCGACTGGATCATGCAGCAAACAGTGGGGAGCGAGAAGAGGGGGAAACGCTGGCTGGACCGCGGGAAAGAACCTAGAAAATCTGGATTTCACCAACGACGACTTGCATCTGACGTCACACAAATTTGAAGATATACAGGCGAAAACTAACACGTTGACAGAAGAGGCAGGGCAGGGCAGCGAAGACGGGACTTCAAGTGAATGTAGAGAAGACAGAGGTGATGACGATACCGCACCAACAACGACAACAAGCTCCAATCATCATCAGTGGGAGAAACTTAAAGGAAGTAACCTCCTTCACATATCTAGGTAGGCAGCACTGTTTCAACTACAGGCGCCACAGGCACAGACGAGGATGTCAAAGTCAGCCATGATCGGAAAAGCAAGACAGGCGTTCATCAGCCTGAAACCAGTGTCGAGATCTTCTGCACTCCACTCAGCAAAAAGCGTGAACAAGATCCGGATTTTCAACACCAATTCAGTCAAGTCAGTGCTTGTGTATGGTTGAGAGACTTGGTGCGTTACGAAAGGGTTTTCCAATAAACTACAGACATTCATCAACAACTGCTTACGCTGGCTTGCTACTGAAGATAAGTTGGATTGATAGAAAGAATAAGCAACAAGGAACTCTGGCCTGACAACGAACCAAGCAAGAAACTATCACCCAACAAATATGCAGAAGGAAGAGCAGATGGATTGGATTTGGCATACACTGAGAAGGCCGATTGGGGACATCACGCGTCAGTCCAGGTGGTCGAGTGGAATCTTCGTGGGAAGCAACGAGTTGGACGTCCGAGGGTGACATGGAGGAGATCATGCGAGGAGGAATTGAGAGGTTGTGGGCTATCGTGGAGCTAGGTTCAAAAGATCTCAGAGAACAGAGTTGACTGGAGACGTGCTACTGAAGCCCTTTGTTCCATTAGGAACCCAAGGGACTAATAATAATAATAATATTATGATTAGTTTTTGAGTAAGTCAACTGCTGTAGTTTAGATTAGTTCACTCTAGTTCCCAGTGACTAGTCTTTAACTGATTTTGTTTGTCTTATTTTAAGAAAAACATTAGATCCAATTCTGTCCTAGAACTGAGGGAACTTTGTTGAAATGATAGGTAAAACAAACTGATAGCTGATGAAAAAAATGTGACATCTTAAAGAGAAATTCACTTACTTCAAGCTGACTTTTTGAGATAACTTAGAGGCGCTACAATAACTAATACACTGTTTCAGCCTGTACACGGTAGATGAACTGATAACTGTACGTGCACCTTCAACATTGTCACATGATGATGATTATGTGCACGCTTCACTATCTGAGTACTTCTGTATTAACTCACTACCCTCAAATTTTGTGTCACTGGGTGAAACTAAAAAGAGAAGAGAATTTCTCAGCAATCTAATAATCATTATTTTTTGCAACTAGTGCACTGATATAGCTTATTTAAAGCTGGAAATCTGCATTCTCTTCACTGTTTAGGAAATACTAATTCGTTTGTATGTCTTTCTTTTCTGATGACGTGTCCTACTACTTACAAACCTCGATTTCAGTAATCTTAGATCCAGTGACATTTATGACTTGATCTAATCATTATTACTTCCAGTTATATTCTTCTTGGTTGTATTGTGTTCTCTGAACTGGGTTGTTTAATCGTAAAGCTTTCATTGCCTTGCTACACGATATCATCAGCACTAACTTCAGTATGAAGTGAGCTGTCACGGAGAGATATTGACAGCTCACTTCATACTGAACTTAGTGCTGATGTCGTGTAACAAGGCAATGAAAGCTTCACGGTTAAACAACCCAGCTCAGAGAACACAATACAACCAAGTCCATTCACCCGAGCCACAAATATTCTCCATTATTTCGAAATTATATTCTTCATATCATGAACAATGTTTGATGCAGTGGATTTTTAATGGCTATAAATTAGTTCAGTATCTAACACGCTGTAATTAAGAACGAAAGTGTTTCATACGCTGATTGTACAGCTAACAAAATAAAGTAGCTTTGCATCGACATTTTCTTTGCATCAATTTTTCATTTTACGCAGTACAACTAATAAATATTTTCTTAATTAGATGAATATGTCAAAACTATGACGGATGCATACTAATGTTAGCTTTAACATCGGCGCAATTCTCTCCATTCTGTTAACATTTACTGATTACAGTAGCCGAATTTGTAGTTAGGAGGAAATAAGAAATTCACTATTTTGTTGCTAGGTTATTACCCTTGTTTTTGCCTCTATGTCGTTTGTCAGTTCTTTACGAATGCATGTGTTCTAGAGTTGTCAGCTGATGAAAATTAAGATGTACTTCACAATCGTCAAGCACAAGTGGAGCAGTTTACAGTATGGTTATCAACTCTACCTCCTTCAGAGAGAAGTTATGAAGTATACACAAACTGTTTCAAGAAACATAGTCTGTTATGTTTTTTAATGACTTTTACAAGACGTGATTACTTCAAAAGTTGATCGCGTTTCTGCCTACTGTCACTTGTATTCCACAGAGTGAAGCCTGCTGCATTTCAAATGCTGCCTTATTAATGAATCTTTATATTAGACTTTTTTTAACAGTTACATCTCCTCATCTTTTGGTGGACGGAACATGTTAGTTGGGTTGACCTTCATGTTCACATTTCATCGTGCAACTATTCTTTGAGTGCACACTGTTAAACATGTGGAATAACTCGGCATGAATCTTTGGATGTAAGTTCAGTGCCTGATGGTACTCGCTGTTAAGGTTTGTCTGTGATCCTAAGAAAAATGGATACATCAGAAAAAAATGTATTTGACGCAATCGCGTAGACTGAAATCATGCTAACACTGATATATTTGTTTAACAATCGAAATACAATAGAAATTAACTTGAAATTCAGACTGAGCACTTTAGAAAAGATAATGTATTTCTGTCCGGGTCGTGGATCCATTCTTGTTACGGGTACCATCAAACGTGAAATATAAATCCAGATCTTTTGTCGATTACCTTAACCATCCAACATGATCAGTTGTGTGCCAATATGATTAGCTTCCTGATTCGGTGACCTTGAATGAAGATCGATCGATGGAATTCTGCAAACACTTCGATCAAGACAAAGTATAACCGCTTTAGTTCTTTTGAACAATTAATGCTTACTATATATTCACATCACATTAATATAAAATGGCTCAGCGCATGACATAGATAACTAGCTCTGTAGCAGCAACTAAACTAGTATTCACCAACATTTTTAGTGAATGCATTGTATGAATACTGGCCTCGTTTAAAAACTAATACATAGTCTTTTTGAGTTATATACCTTTCTAAAAGATGTCCTACAACGGTAAAATAATCTTTCACCAGGAGCAGTATCTTCTAATGCCTAATCTATAAAACGTAGTTGTCACAGTGGCAATCTGAACTTTTATTCATTCATCTGACTAAATGAAGATCCATCTTGGAAAGAGGCTTTCTTGCGTGCTTACTTCGTCTTATGCTGACAGTCTCCTGGAAATGTGTACTTTACTTTGTGACTAAAATTTTGAAGTGGATGTCTTTAAGAAGAACGTGTACACTTCCATTAATGCCAACCATTGAATATTTTCCACTCAATCTCACTCTGTTTCTATGTTGAGAATAGTATTAAAGAATGAAACCTTATTCTCTTCTACTGTCTTACAGATAAAGTTATTCACAATGTGGAAGTCATAGAAGGATTTCAGAAGGTGTCACTTGTTACATTTTCTGTCAAATAACAGAAATTTATCTGTTCCGTATTGGTTCATGTCATATACCCAACATGAATATGGAGAATAAAATGATGTCCGGAACCTTATCCGGTTATTAATACTGTTTCTCTGTATGACAGTTAAAATAAACATATTAAAATGGGACTTACTTCACAGTAATGTCATTTTGGTTACGCATTTTCAACCAGCCAACTTATGCACATTACTCAGTCGTATGGGAGGTCGTATCAGAACACAGTGACTAAGTGATAAAGTTCCTGAATTCAGGGCTCAGTCACGTGGCTTTAAGCGTCACTGTTAACGTCTGCTTACACTCAAAAAGCGTAGCTGAAGTAGAGCTTCATACATGTTAACGGTGACCACATAAAAATAGGTATCGAATAATAAATACTACTCAGATTCAGGCAGGTAACCGTTTGTTTGTTAGCAGTCTATCACGGTACCCATATTTTACTCCTATGTGAATAAAAATATCAGCTGCATAACGACACAAGTATTTATATATAATTACTACATTCCATGGCTGGTCACTGCTTCAGTTCGTAAATCAACAAGTAAGCTTAAAGATATCGATTCCAGTTCATGATAATATTGACGGTTAAACCTGGTGTACATGTTCCTTGAACACTCATTTCAACAGTAATTTCATAATGCAATCCATTAGATTAGGAATTTTACACACTTCGCTGGCAATCATTCGTGTGTTCGAAGAGATATGATGAATTTCAAGTTGTTATTCATCGTAGACTGACATCAGTTGGGGGAACAAAGGAAACCTGGTAGCACTGGACAGCTGTTTCGTCCTAGTATTGGACTCCGCAGCAGTGCGCACCCACGACCCCACACCAGCAGGGATGAATAACAACTTGAAATATTTCCAAATCTCCACAACTTCCTCAAGGTATGATGAATGTTAATTATGAGGCTTTTAGTCCATTTTAAACGACATCTGTTCCACCCTTATACATCTTAAAGCTGTAAGAGATTACAACTAACCTTTTGTGTTACTTGCTGCATTCTCAATACTGGTCCATTCAGGAAACATACTCCAAGTCATCATATATTCAGTTGCAAATTTCTTTAGTTTATAGTTTTAGTGTTTCTTCTTGAGTAATATAAAAGTTAGGCAACTTGAAACTGATGAAATAATAATAATAACTGAGAAAAACTTTACGTCACTTACTCTCAGGTGACATCTGACAGATTTGAACAACAATAGGAAAATCCCTCTTACATCAAACATATTCTTTCAAGGTGAAGTAGATGAAGTGCAAATGGTATGTTGTATTTCCGTTTCTCAAAAAGTAGTCCATTGATATCATTCTTATAGATTACAGTGAACTTTAATTTTCGATGTATAGTCACTCACCATTAAGCTGGATGTTCATTTATTCGAAGTTGTGCTTCGTATAAAGAAAACAGGTATTTGGATCCAGAATTAACTAAGTGGGTTGGAAAAATTATTCGTGTATGTTTTTATATGCAATCTGGATCCTTCATACTATGCGAACTCTTCGTATAATAATGCTGAAAGTGATGTATCATAGTTTGGGTATCACCGTAGAACTTATCACATTTTAATTTCCTTTTTGTATAAGCTAACCTTACAGAAACTAAGAAAGGTGCTACCTACCCTTAATTCACAATGAACGGTTGTTATTAATGTGTTTATTCGTCTCTAACTGGCTTCCAACATGGACTTACGTACGTCGTCCGATCAGATTTTGATGCACAGAAGTGCGTATTTCCTTTTACGACTTAAAACCTATGCCTAAAACAGACGGTTTTTAAAGGATAACGTGGTTTTTCACCATTCAGCCTAATGATACTATAGCTCCTTTGATACTAGGAATAACAGAATTTTCAGGTTTTAACTTTGTGAAGCTTCAACTAGACTTTCAGCATATACATATATACGTTTGTGTAAATGATTCCATTTCAGACTATCTGGAACGACTAGATTACTCTAAGATATTGTCACTGGTAAAAGTGTGTTGCAAATGATTTTTTAAGCTTTTATAACCAATTTTCTTCTTATCTTTTCATTGTCCTTTATGTCACATATTGAAAATTGATCGAATATTCACAAAAAAATGTTTTGCTAGTGAGAAAATGGTTCAGGAGAATGTCAACGCATGAAAAAAAACGCAGTTCTAGAGGATGCATTTAGACCGCATCACATCGAAGGAAAACTGATAAGCAGACTTATATTGACACCATTTATTTCACTTCTGACGTGTTTCAGAGATAATGACCAGAATACTTACGTTACCGATTTCGAAAGGAAGTGTATAATTGATGAAACGCTTAGACGAATGACTGTCATATCTTTTAATTTACATATAGACGCTGTGACTAAACAGTAGTTTGTTTTGGTATGGGAAAGCACATTTTCAACGCGCAGATCACGCACAACTGTGGAGATCCATCCCTTAACTAAATCAATCTGTGTTTAGCAATTCTTCTGTTTAATTGAAGTGATGTAACTGGGCCGCACTTAGGACTCAATCATACACAAAACAGATTTCAAAAAAGCAGAAAATACTGCAATCCAGTAACATAATACCTGATTCACTTCAATCCTTCAGTTAGCCTTAATGCTAACCAGTCCCAAATAGAACGAAATGCATATCCTGAACTCCGCTGCTAGTCACCAAGATGATTATAACACCATGAATATCCGTCAGTAATGAGGCCACCGCATAGGAGCCCATCTGCCAGAAGAGGTCGGGTCTTCCAGCCCTGTATAGATACGGGGAGTTACAAATATCAAAACAACAACTGATAAACTATTGCACAAAATGTGGCTTTCCTGCCTCAGTGGCCTAGTGGATAACGTTCTGGTATTCAGAGCAGTCGGTATTAGGTTCAAATCTCAGTGATAACATCACACACTGGGGTACATCCAACTGACAAGTTATAATTAGAACGAAACGTGCATCCTGAATTTTAATACTAGTCAGCAAGGTGAATATGACTTAATGCTAAGTACATTATCATTTACTAGAAAACTGATCACTATTTACTATCCATTTACCTCTGTATACACGCACATACAAACTTACGCGAGCTTCTAGTAGAGCCACAGTGACTTAGATAATTCTGCGGTTATTATCATTATCACCTACGTAATTATCTTGTAATCTATATTCATTGACCTCAAATTCCATTACCAAGATGATATTAAATGTGTGCTTTTTTAATGAGAAATTGTTGAAAATACGTTTCTGTTCAAACAGTGTCCTCAAATGATCTTGATGCAAATATTCAAAAGTATTTGTTTGTATGATTTCGTGTTATGTATTGAAGATTGGTTTTCACTTTCACAGGGATGATAAATCTGATGTTTCATTAAAACTGTTATGACATACGTCTTATAAATGAGCTTACTGGCAGTAGCAAGTTATATATTCACGTCAACAGATGTTCACATACAACTATGATGAAATAGTAGTGGTTTTCTACAGTTACCTTAAGTTATACTGTCTGTAAGGATATTGGTGATTAAGTGTTCAAAGAAGATTCAAAAACGTAGTGTTATCATCTCTAAAAACAATCCTACTCAGTATTATTGTTTGCATTATACCGTCGATGACTCGACTGAATTGGTTGTTTTAAATTAGTATATAGGTTCCTAAGTGGATATCTCGATATGCCTGTTTTAATTATATACAGTAATGATGGATAGTGGCTAGCAGTAGAGTCCAGCAATAAACCAAGCAGTAATACTAAAACTATACCCGTCTCACAAGAAGTGGGTATCATGGCTCTGTGGTCTAGTGGATAACGCTTTAGCGCTTAAAGCGACCTACCCCGAGTTAGAATCTCGATGCAAACAACATCACCAACTGGGAGGCAGGTACATCTAGTAGACTAGTCCTAAATAGGACGAAATGCTCATCCTGGTTCCCACTGATAGCCACCATGCATCAATCCTACTCAGTGTAGAAATGATCTTACTCTCTTATCAAGGAACAATTTTGTCTACAAGGGGAAGTATAACAATAGGCATACACTTACACAGACATTCATAGCTGGAAGCTAGCAAGATGTTTCGGATGAGAGTCGGTGTCCTTTTTGTTTAGTACTTCTGCATTATTTTCTTAAACACTGTTTCACCTTGAAAACCAAATCAATCTTACGTATCTTTTTCACCTCAATTGCTGATTGTGCTACAGTTATATTTTGCTGAAGGCATTTTACAAATATTTTCTCAGATTAAGGATGTCTATATCAAAGTACTAACAGCCATCTTCATTTTTGGATGCATATCATTCTACCAAAGACTTATTACGAAAAAGATTTCCAACAAACTACAGATATTCATCAACAACTGACACCTACACTCACTCGATACGTAAGATAAGATGGCCAGAACAATAAGAATAAACAACAAGGAACTGTGGTTGGCTGGCTGGCAACAAACCAACCAACGACCTTTCATTCAACAAATATGTAGAAGGAAGTGGAGATGGATTGGCCATATACTGGGAAGTCGGACTGTGGACATCACGTGTCAAGCCAGTCACTCGAGTGTAATCCAAATGGGAAGCGATGAGTTGGGCGTTGGAGGTGACGGTGACACGGGGGAGATCGTGCTAGGGAGAAATGAGAGGTTGTAGGCTGTTGTGGAGTCAGGTTAAAAAGATATTAGAGAAGAGAGTGGAATGGAGACGTGCTAGTGAAGCCTTATGCTCCGTTAGGAACCCAATGGACAAATAATAATAATAATAATGACTTAAAATGATACATTTTCGCTTGTTAGTTGTGATCACTCGAAATCGTGTATCTAAACTACACTCGTAAGCGAAATTTAAACTGTTTAATTATATACAGATAAGTATTGTCAAGTAGTACAGATTTTTAGCCTTATTTTGGACATGAAGTAAAGCTAACATGGATTGTAGACCTTATCGGTTACTAAACAAAGATCATCACTTTACTGAACATATATTTTACACTCTATAAACTCTTTGTGATGATTTTCATGTTTTTCACATTTGGCTAACCAATAAAATAAATGTTGTCAGAAATAGTTACATCGTTTTTCTAATTCCTGTTTCGTTAAAACTGAGTGAATGTTGCAAAGCAGAGATTATTATTTATTTGAAAATGTAGCATACATTTATCTTTCAATTTCATTAATCACTAGGCAAATGAGTTAAGGATAACATTTTTGAAGATAAATTGTGTGGTTTCATACTGTATTTATCATACAACCATCTTGTATCTCTAATCAATTGATAAGGCTGTCAATTTTCACAAAAAGACACTTCCAGTGAGACTATTCAAAAAAGATATTTGTATAGCATAATTCTATGTTTGTTAATTACCCATCAGGCTTATGGAATTTCCGTGTGCATTTGTTTCATATAAAATTATCAGAGTGATACATAGTAAAAGCATAGATGAATACTTTCAAACAAATCTGTGTCTGGAAATAAAACAATGGCGTTTTCAAGAAATAAGATCGTTCCGATTTCGTCCATAGGAACGAAAAAAACTGGAAGTGAAATAAGAAAAAAAGTTTTGCAGAATAAAAAAGAACATGGATTTGTTGTATATTAATTATGCCATTAGTAAATAGGCAGAAAATATTCTGTATTGATAAAAAAGATAATAGGAAAAATTAATACCACCACATTTACTCAATGATGACACTAAATGGAGATCGCGCTATCTTGTGAACTGACAATCAAACATCATATAAACTTTACTTTATGTGCACATATATGTTAATATTCCACAAATTCATGGCATTTCTTAATCTTCTGAAAGTTGAAGTCACCGAATTATTTGTAATTATAAAGGAAGATATATAATGACATTAAAATAATGAAAACGATATTCCAGTAGTTTAAAAATCTTTATAATGTCATAATACATAAGACGTATACCTAAGAGTCACTATTCCTAGTGATATCATTCTGTAGTTATACAATCACATATCAATATTCTATTTAAATAATAAAAGGAAACCAATGTTACATGAAATATTTGGATTATAAGTCAGGAGGTAGAAAGAAATGAAGGAGTTACGTAGTGTGTGAAATAGTAATGAGAGGAAGAGTTATCAAAATGGAATTATTATTTGGTTTCTTAGTTAAATTGTTTAACATGATGAATTTAAATAGCAGTCAGAATTATAGAAGTGGAGGAATGCAAAGTATAAGAAGATATTAATGAAAGAATTTTTGAAGATAAAACTCTTCTTATGAGTTATACCCCTGGCAACTTAAGTAACTGGACAAATTTCTTTTTAAGGCACAGTTTATTATTATTATTATTCCGTTGGGTTCCTCGTGAAAAATACGGCTTAAGGAGCACTCCTCCATTCCACTCTCTTCTCTCATATCTTTTCAACCTGGCTCCACAACAGCCTACAACATCTCATTTCTTCATCACACACCATCTCCTCCATGTCACACTCACCTCCAACAATCAACTCGTCCCTTCCCATTTGGGTTACATTCGAGTGACTGGCCTGATGCGTGATGTACACAGTCCGATTTCCCAGTGTATGCCCAATCCATCTCCACCTCCTCCTACATAAATGTTGAGTGAGAGGCTGTTGGTTGGTTCGTTGCCAGCCAGCCAACCACAGTTCCTTCTTGTTTATTCTGATTATTCTGGCCATCTTATCTTCCGTATCGAGTGAGTGTAGGTGTCAGTTGTTGATGAATATCTGTAGTTTGTTGGAAATGCTTTTCGTAACGCACCTAGTCTCCTAACCATCACATTAAAACACTGACTTGATGTTGGTGTTGAAAATCCGGATGTTGTTCACGCTTTATGCTGAGTGCAGAAAATTCTCCACACTAGTTTCATGTTAATCAACGCCTGTCTTGCTTTTCCGATTCCGGTTGGCTTTGACGTCCTCGTCCGTGCCTCCTGTAATTGAGACGATGCTGCGTAGATAAGTGCTGGAGACTACTTCCTTTAAGTTTCTCAGACTGATGGTGATTGGAGCTTTTTGTTGTTGTTGTTGATGATGGTGGCGTTGGTTGGGTATCTTCGTCACCTCTGTTTTCTCTTCGTTCACTTGAAGTCCCATTTTCGCTGCCCTGGCCTGCCTCTTCTGTCAACTTGTTACTTTTCGCCTGTAGATCTTCAAGGTTGTGCGACATCAGACACAAGTCATCGTTGGTGAAATTCAAATCTTCTAGGTTCTTTTCCGTGGTCCAGCCAGCGTATCCCCCTCTTCTCACAGCTCCCCACTGCTTGCTGCATGATCGTGTCGAGCCGACCACAATCAGGAATATCATGGGTGATAGTAGACAGCCTTCTTTCACTCCTGTCTTTACTTCACTCCAAAGGCATCACTGAGCTGTCCATTGTGAATTACTTGGCTGGCATGTGGCGTCTTCATATAGTTGTTGAATGAGATTGATAAAGGTTTGTGGTATTCCGTAGTAATGAGGCAGTTGCTAAATTACCTCTCGGTGGACTCTGTTGAAGGCCATTTCGAAGTCGATGAAGTTGAGGTGGGGGGTTGACTACCATTCTATACTATGTTCTTTGATGAAGCTAAGCGTTGCAATTTGGTCAGCACATAGTTTGTACTTCCTGAAGCCTGTCTTTTCCGGTCGTAGTTTTGGATCCAGTACATCCTTTAGTCTGTAAATTATGATGCGGCATATTATTTTGTTTGTTCAAGGTGGAGGAAAGCATGATTCCTCGCCATTTCTTGAAAAGACTTAAGTCGCTCTTCTTTGGAAGTTTCATAAGTTAGCCCATCTTTCAATCGCTAGGTACCTCACCATACTTCCTACCAAATATTCTGCAGCAGTGGTGTGAGCATGTCCGCTGTTGTCCCTGCGTCTGTTCTCAGTGCTTCTGTTGGCATTCCATTTTATTCTGCTGCTTTCTCGCATTTGAGTAGCCTTATGGCATTCAGGACTTCGACTTTAGCTGGATTGCTTTTGTTCACTTGTAGTTCTGTGGTTTTAGAGTTTAGGCTTCAAAATATAAGTTACGGTGGTTTTCGTAGTTTAAAAACGTTTTAGGTGTATAGGTTCGGCGAGATTTGCACAAACTCTGTGAATGACAATGAAGTTATTTTTGTGTATTTATCGGGCTGTCATAATTCATCAAATGTTCTAAAATAGTGCTGTGAGCTTCTGTCCTTTCTGCTTTGCGAAACGAGGCTTGTATATGTTCGGAACTGCGTTTGGGAAGCAAACGCTGAGTAAGACCAGTATACCTTACTTCACAGGAGCCGGTAAATTGATAAAAACATATCAAAGTGACTTATCCATTAAACATAGGTGAGGCATTAGGCGGGTGCAGAATGTTAATCTGAGACTGGCACCATAGAAAGGCTTTCTCAATAAGCCTGCCAAACGGTTTCTCAATATATTTGCTAACGTATCTGTTGAACTATAAGCTCACCAAAAGAGGCCTCTTAGGAGCCATGGAATGGCTGTTTACCTTCAGTTTTATAGTTTTAGCAGTGAAACGCTGAGAATACTGATTTTCATTCAAAACATTTAACAAAATCAAGTCCATCCTCCAAAGTATCAGGACTTCAGATGGTGTGCATCAAGTGCCACACAGAACGCCTTGGATTTCATCTAATGAATAGTGGCATCCATTTATGAAAATTCTTACGTTGTCCTTTCCATGTAGATTTTCCGTGGATAGATCTTTCAGGTAACCCCTTGTCTCTTCTTTTAAGTTGCACAGCTAAAAAGGAAATCTTATAATTCAGTTCTTCCTTTGATGTGAACCTAATTGGCAGGTAACAGTTATTAAATTGAGATAGGGTATCTTCTAGGTTATCCGTCCTCTGGAAGATGATGTAGGTGTCACCTATGTATCGATTGTAATGTTCAGAGCGTTTGATCATTCTGCTAAAGTGTATATCCTCTAGTCTGATAAGAAGAAATCAGCAAGCAAGGGACCCAGATGTGAACCCATAGCTATTCCATCTTTTTGTCTGAATACTTCATCACTGAAGGAGAAGTGCACGTTCAAGGTGCAACTCAACAAAGCCTTCTTCGGATCATATGTAGGTTTTGCAGCATACAATCCATTAGGATCAGTACGGTCACATATGTAACATTGTCTCAGTCAATGAAACATTTACAAATAATGAGACCACTTCTTAAGAGAACACAACTTTGTTATAGCAACCTTCATCATCAATAAGGCTGACGAAATCAAAAGAGTCATGAATTATATGAAGCGAGACCTGCTTTCTTATGGGTTCCAAGATTTTGGCTAACCACCTGGCAGTACGACGATAAGGCGATCTTATTATGTCAAAAAACTATCGTAAAGGTGTCTGCTTGATGAACTTTTGGCAGTCCGTGCAGACGGTGGATATTTGAGCCGGGCGATTGAAGGGATTTAAATAATTTGGAGTCTATGAAAGAATCAGTCACTAATTTTCGAAGTATGTTGGTTAGTTGTTTTTCAGCTTATTTCGTTTCATTCTTAAAAGTGGTGGCTTTTATATACTTCCTTTCATCAGGGAAGATAGATAACTCTTTGTCTGTGTATATTTGGTGATTCCTCAATACAGCACACCCATCTTTTTGTCAGCGCGCAGCACTATAATCTCCATTCTGTTCCTTAATTAACTGGCTTCTTCCAGCGTTTCTTATTCAATGTGGATTGACATTTTGGTTTTGTGATGTTAAGCTTATGACACCTATCAGTTACTGTTGACCTGAAAGGTCCCAGTTGCTCTTCGGATGCAGGTATCAAACAATGAGTTTGGTTTATAAGATTTTTAAATTGCACCTGTGTATGAAGTTTTCTGAGGCTTGGAAACGTAGTACAAAATTTAGGATCCAGGCAGAATGCTTCCAGTTGAACTGTTGACAATTCAATATTTGATAAATTGAAAACATATTTCTCCAGTTTGCTTGGAAACTGTCTTGTCATAGATATAATTACTTTAAAAATGTTTAATAATTCCAACTTTTAGGCATATTACACTGTCTGTCTAATACTTCCATGACATTCTACGAGAGATTGGCGTAAATCTGATTGCAGATGATGGAAAGCGTGCAGTGGCTGAATGCCAGTACGTCTGAGTGATTTCAGATACAGTTTAGGATATTCGTGTTGATCTAAGTAGTTTAGTTTTGGATATTCTTGGTTGTATTGTGTTTTCTGAACTGGGTTGTTTAATCGTGAAGGTTTCATCGCTTTGTTACACGACATCATCAGCACTAACTTCGGTATGAAGTGAGTTGTCAATATCTCTCCATGAGTGATTTAGTGGCTTGCTCTGACGCGCTACTAAATCACTCATGGAGAGATATTGACAACTCACTACATACTGAAGTTAGTGCTGATGATGTCGTTTAGCAAGGCGATGAAAGCTTCACGATTAAACAACCCAGTTCAGAGAACACAATACAACCAAGTCCATCCACCTGAGCTACGAATATTTTCCAATATTTCGGTTTCGGATATCTATGTGCAAGTATGACATGCAAGTTGTGTGTCTCAAACCTTTACTAATGCAAAAAAGTGTGTCTCACAAATTTGTGTTAATATTTATGGCCTCACATGTGGCTCAATATTCAACAAACGTACGTTTGATGATTTGAGAGAAATACTGCAAACTGAATCTGTAATTATTATTTTTTTTTATTATTAGTCCCTTGGGTTCCTAGTGGAACATAGGGCTTCAGTAGCAAGTCTCCAGTGCACTCTGTTCTCTGAGATCTTTTGAACCTGGTTCCACGATAGCCCAGAAGCTCTCATTTCCTCCTCGCACGACCTCCTCCATGTCATCCTCGGACGTCCAACTCGTCATTTCCCATGGGGATTCCACTCGAGGGCCTGTAATACTTTCAGAATAACGAGGTAGTGCAGACATTGGCCTTTTAAACGTTTGACCCCGATTGATAAGAATCCAAAAGAACATTTTATCACGAAGATATGTGGGACCACATGGTGTTTGTATGTTTTCTTCCAGCTTGTAGGGACGTGATTGCAGGGATCGCACACAGAAGAGATCAAGTTTTGAAGTCACCACAAGAATCTGGAAGAGAAAATAAAAACGCGAATTAACTACTTAACAGGAACACAGGATATACTAACACTCCGTGATTAAAGGAAATCGACAAACTGTGATTCATTACTGCAAACAGATAAGACAATTTAGAAGCGAAAACTAAAAAGGGTACCAGTAAGACTTCTGAAGCGCTACATATGATCTTCACTAAAAATGACCGATCACAAGACACACGTAATCTATATTCTTGTTATGTAATTCCAGTCTTTCAGTGATGGAACATAAAGAAGAGGAAGGAAGTTACAGTGATTAGGAATAGATTGACTTACTAGTTTGTTATTAAAGCACATACGCTGTTAACAAACTTCGTTTTTTTGATCAAGTTGTTATTCCTTTTTTTTCAAAGTGTTTCACTTCAGGTTCTGTTTTGATAACAACATGATGCTCCACACATTTATCAGGTTAAACTGTAAAACTTGGGAAACCATTGGCGTTAACTTTTTGACTATTGGATTATTGTGAATCACCTACACTATTTAAGTGATGTGACCTGATAAACCCATCAGATTCTCATGAGATTGTAATGGAGTAAAGGCCATGATACTTAACTGCCGATATACTCGTGCATGAACAAATTCAGAAAGGATTTCAATTGTTTATGTAACATTTTTTAAATGAATGTCAGCTTTTTATTTCATATAATAAGAGTGGATGTAATCATCCTCTGGTTTCTTCTAGAAATACACCTTTATTATCATATGTAATGAAGCGTTCAATTGCTATTAACTGGAAGGTATTTCAAAAATAAAATATGTTGACACAGAACTTAAGTGAGGCTCTTGAATACATTTTATATAAATTTCATCAAATTTGACACAAAGTGATATTGTTGTTGAAATTGTAAAATTATTTCAAGATAAGTTATTTCCTATCATCTTGTCAATGGCTGAAATTCAAATAATCAGAGATTGGATAAGTGAATCCCAAGGCCATCTTAGTAACTACTAAAACAACCAATGAGGATCATTTACTTTCACGAACAACAAAATGTTAGGATGAAATAGAAAGATGTTTTTGATTATTTAATTTTTCCCGGGATGAATTATGGAATCGATATGCATAAGAAAAATAATTTCTACATTCTTTATCCATTTTATACGTTAGGCAATATGACAGTCTATATCGAATGTCTCATATCTTTTTACGAGCTAGTGTAAACCAATTGATTTCTTCACACCTACTTCTACGTCTTGCGGAAACGTTCCAGGTCTTTGATGGATTCCAGTGTAATAGGTCTACCCACTCGACTGCTGTAGCACTGGTTAGCCCAACGGGCGGTTGGGTGTTGGTTGAATTTGCAGGGAGTGTGTACTTTTCCAAATGACTGTGGTGCAGATGGGTTCCTCAAGTGTCGTGCCAGCAGATGATGACTATGCCGAATAGATTGTAAATATAAATGTAAGGTTTGATGAGAATTTACCAAAAATACGTATTGCCTGATGACTTGTTTCTAATGTCACACATTTCGAAGATCTCACAGGCAGAATCCACCAAGTTGACAGAAGAGGTGGGGCAGCGAAGACGGGAGTTCAAGTGAACGAAGAGAAGACAGAGGTGATGAAGATACCCAACCAACGCCACCATCAACAACAACAACAAGCTCTAGTCACCATCAGTGGGAGAAACTTAAAGGAAGTAGTCTCCAGCACTTATCTACGCAGCATCGTCTCAATTACAAGAGGCACGGACGAGGACGTCAAAGCCAACCGGGATCGGAAAAGCAAGACAGGCATTCATTAACATGAAACTAGTGTGGAGAATTTTCTGCACTCAGCATAAAGCGTGAACAACATCCGGATTTTCAACACCAACATCAAGTCAGTGTTTTAATGTGATGGTTAGGAGACTAGGTGCGTTACGAAAAGCATTTCCAACAAACTACAGATACTCATCAACAACTACCACCTACACTCACTCGATACGGAATATCAGATGGCCAGAACAATAAGAATAAACAACAAGGAACTGTGGTTGGCTGGCTGGCAACGAACCAACCAACAACCTCTCACTCAACAAATATGTAGAAGGAAGTGGAGATGGATTGACCATACACTGGGAAGTCGGACTGTGTACATCACGCATCAGGCCAGTCACTCGAATGTAACCCAAATGGGAAGGGACGAGTTGGTCGATGGAGGTGAGTTTGACATGGAGTAGATGGTGTGTGATGAAGAAATAAGAGGTTGTAGGCTGTTGTGGAGCCAGGTTGGAAAGATATGAGAGAAGAGAGTGGAATGGAGGAGTGCTAGTGAATCTGTATGTTTCACTAGGAACCCAACGGACAAATAATAATAATGTACTGATACATTTACGCTTCAAACATTGTTTTGTACATGACCCTTGACATTTTTGTGCACAGCTTAGGTCATTTGTACTCTGAATATAATTTGCATACATCGTTTACTAGAAACATCTTAGAAGTGGTTTATTTCACTTAGAAAGGGGGAACGTTTGTGTATGAACGCAGTTGGTAGGGTAAAGTTTATGAATGACCTGCATATTGTTACAAAATAGGCATCTTAACCATAGAAATATTTGTGTGATACTATGATGTGTGGTAAGTCCATCATTTGAGATGGCAGAGCAGATTCTCTTACGGGATCATTATTTTGGTTGTGCTGTGTTCGTGAGGCAATAATTATTATTCTAAAAAACAGCTTTATGAGTACAAATTGTAAAAAGAAGTAAGCGGTTAGAATTTTGTCTAAAGTGCTTACGTAGCTTATTCTATTGAATGCAGTTGTGCAATGAGTTTTTTCCTATGTTGTCGTTATAACCGTTTTAGGTCTTTAGAGGTGATGTTTCTCCAACCTAAGCCCTAACCTTAACATCGATTTCAAGTTTCCTGTTAATAAAAATGTATCCAAAGAATGTTTTAGACTACCGAAGTATCTGGTTGACGGTGAAACCGCCCTATCAACACTATAGGATGATGTTTGGAGATGGAGACTGTTTGTCCGAAAAATGAAAAATTCATATGGTCATACTAATCTGCTGTTCCATATATTTAATATGACTGGAAACTGACTGAAAGTAGATCGTGTGACTTTATATAAGAAATTACAGTATTCTAAGTGAATGGTTTGTTTCTTGTAAAACATTTTTCATTCAACTACAAACAACTCAAATAAATCAAATAGAAATCGAGAACAACTTCCATGTGAAGTAATTGCAAAAGCAGTAAGGTATAATCAGAGAGTGTGTTCTTCTTTCTGATGATAGGTTCTTGGTTGGTTCTTTCTTAGAGCACCATGTTGCTTATTCTTTCTGGCAATTCAACTGATCTTCAGTAGCGACCATAGGCAGTTGTTGATGAATGTCTGTAGTTTATTGGAAAACCCTTTCGTAACGCGCCAAGTCTCTGTACCATACACAAGCACTGACTTGACGTTGGTGTTGAAAATCCATATCTTGTTCCGCATGCTGAGAAGAGTGAAAAAGATCTCCACACTGGTTTCAAGCTAATGAACACCTGCCTCGCTTTTCCGATCATGGCTGACTTTGACATACTCGTCTGTGGCGCCTGCAGTTGAAACAGTGCTTCCTAGATAGGTGAGGGAGGTTACTTCCTTTAAGTTTCTCCCGTTGATGGTGATTGGAGTTTGTTGTTGTTGTTGATGGTGGTGGTGCGGTATCTTCATCACTGTCTTCTCTATATTCACCTGAAGTCCCGTCTTCGCTGCCTCTTCCATCAACTTGTTGGTTTTTGCCTGCAGATCTTCAAGTTTGTGTGACATCAGGCACAAGTCATCGGCGAAATCCAGATCTTCTAGGTTCTTTTCCACAGTCCAGCCAGCGTATCCCCCTCTTCTCACAGCTCCCCACTGTTTGCTGCACGATCCAGTCCACCACAACACAATCAGGAATATCATGGGGGATAGTAGGCAACCTTGTTTCACTCCTGCCTTCACTTCAAAAGCATCACTGAGGTGAGCTGTCCATTTGAATTACTTGGCATGTGACATCTTCATATAGTTGTTGAATGAGGTGGATAAAGGTTTGCGGCACTCCATAGTAGTGAAGCAGTTTCCAAATTACTTCTCGGCCGACGCTGTCAAAGGCCTTCTCAATGTCGATAAAGTTGGTGTAGAGAGCTGATTGCCATTCTATGCTCTGTTCTATGATGATGCGAAGTGTTACAGTTTGATCTGCAAATGATTTGTACTTCCTGAAGCCTGCCTGTCTCGGTAGTAGTTTTGAATCCAGTGCATCTTTAAGCCTCTCCAGGATGATGCGGCTTAATATTTTGCTTGCTCTGGGTGGACAGGAGAGTGATTCCTCGCCAGTTCTTGCAAGCACTGAGGTCTCCCTTCTTCGGCAGTTTGACAAGGTAATCCTTCTTCCAAGCAATGGGCAGATACCTTCTCTTCCTTCCACACCTTCTGCAATAGTGGTGTGAGCATGTCCGCTGTTGTCTCTGCGTCTGTTCTCAGTGCTTCTGGCGGTATCCCGTCTGGTCCTGCTGCTTTCCCGCATTTCAGTAGCTTTATGGCGTTCAGGACTTCCATTTTCGTTGGAGGATTTATGTTCACTTGTAGTTCAGCGTCTGTAGATGGTATCCCTGGACGAAGTGCAGGCGCTGGTGGTGGTCGATTGAAGAGCTTCTTGAAGTGGTCGGCCCATTGTTTCCTTTGTTTATCTTCTTTCATAATTATATTTCCGTCATCATCTTTTATTGGTTTCATCTGTGTTGATCTTTTCCCAGATAGTAACCTGGTTATTTGATGCAATGTTGTCAGGTCTCTCTTATCCGCCTCCAGCATGTTCTGCTTCACTTGCCAATGTGTCGTAGAAGCGTTTTTTGTCTTTGCAGTCACATTTCCTCACTTCTCTGTCCAGTGTAGGTTTTTATACATTGTGCTAGTTTCCTCTTGTCGTTGAGCATCCCTGCACTGGTTTATCTTCTGCTTCACCATCCTATTCTCCATGCTCTATCAACTTCCATTTATCCGTCGAGATCCATTCCTTATCTTCCACCTTCTTCCTTCCTAATACGGCTTTGCAGGTTTCTTTCCACATCCCTTTCAAAGAGTACTCTTCCAGTGTTCTTCCACACAAGTTTCATCAGGGATGTTCCTCGACATCTCCCATTTTGTCTTGATGGCTGACGTGAAGATTTTCTGTGTAGTTTCGTCCTTCAGTTTCCGAGTGTTTTACTTGAACTGTGGTCTATCACCAGCTTCCTTGAAGGCTTTTAACTTGATTTGGAAGGTTCCTTGCACTAGATGATGCGCGGTGTGAACCCACATCTGCTCCTCTTCTTGACCTTGTGTCAAATGGACTGTGTCTCCATTTTCTTGAGATTGAGATGAAACCGACCTGCTTTTTAGTGTGTCTATCTGGTGTCTGGTGAAATCCATGTCGTTTTGTGGATATCCTTGTGCTTGAACACACTGCCTCACCTCCAATCACCAAATCACTGAATGCATAGAATTCTGCAAACAATTCTCCATTCTCGTTCATCACATCACCGAGCGCTTCTCGACCCATGGTTAGATCTCTTCCTGTGTTGTCCCCTCCCAGTTTGGCATTCATGTCTCCCATTAGAATTTTCATACTGCCAACTGAGGTCTTGTCCAGTGTTGATTGCACTTGTCTGTAGAATTCCTCTTTCTCCTCTTGCTCTGCATTATTTGTAGGTGCATAGCGTAGCATTGTATGATTGTGACTTTCCTTCCTTTTGAGTTACACCTTGCTGTCATGATCCTGATCATGGAGGAGATTGGTTCCCACTGCATGAGAGCCTTCGATGCTCTTGAGGACATCATGATAGCCACTCCATAACTCAGTGTGCTCGTGGTTGTCGTCTGGGTGACAATATCGGAGTAGATTATTGATTCTCCAGTTGACAGTTTGGAGAGTCCACTCCCATTCCATCTGCTTTCGCAAATCCCAAGCACTTCGATGTGATACCTCCTCATCTCGTTTGCAATCTGGGCTGCCCTACCAGCTGGGTTCAAACATGGTGTGGACATTCCATGTCCCCACGTTTACTTTCGCTTTCATCGAGAGAAGACACATCGGCCAATTGGCTTCCCGAAGGCTTTCACCAGTCGGCGTCATTTCGCCTCTCAGATTCCTGCGAGGAACAATTTTGTTATTTTTTATATATCGTTTGTGCTTTGAAGTTTGTTTAGCGGTTAGATTTGCTTTACGGGGTAGGGTTGCTAGCCCTATGCCCAACCTTCTCTCTTTATGGGTGCTTAGGACCGGCTAGTAACTAGTGAACTAGTTAATCAGGCGAGGTTAGACACCCATGAACTAGGATAATGTACAACCCTGGATTAGATACATTTGAAGTACTCCAGGGAGTGATTAGCAGCGTAATTCTCAGCTCAGTCAGTAGTCTATAGGCATGCCAACACTGCTTCGATCTAACGAACAATAAGAAATACATTAAACTGTAATAAGATCAGAATTGAGATGATCAAGACAGCCTATCATGGTGCTTGTTTCGAAACAAGGACACCATCAAAGAAATAAGAGATTACACATCTTTGTTGAGCAGCAAAAGCTATGGGGTCACATAAGGCGGAATCTGCACAGCTCACTTCCTTCTGTTGTTCTGTTGATAGTGTTTTCTTCAATAACAAGGAAGAACACACGACTGAGTCAGCTCAGAAAACACAACCTCCTTAATTAGAACAGCTTAAAATACTTAAAGTATTCTGGACATATGGTAAGAAATCTAAATTTTAGATAGTCAGTCGAGAAATTTCTTAAGTAGCCTTAATTCACTTCACATTTTTTAACGAATTTACCTCAGCATAAAACAATCTTTTGAGAAGCTATAGAAAAGGATATACTCAGGTATTAAGGCAGAGAGATATGAAAAATATTACGATTGCTTACTCCTATCACTTTATATCATCGGCGAATGTAGGAGATAAGAATCTGAATTACTACCGTAGATCAAAAAGTGGTTTAAATGTATTAATATGACAGTTTCAAAATCTCTGCTTTCACTTGTCCATTTTAAAGACTAAACTAACTACGAGCGAACAAAAACTCGATACATATAAACTGGTAAATGGTACTTAATGAACCTACCATAATGAAACTGTCCAATCTCTTTCACTTCAAGGAAGATATGTTTCAACAAGCTATAGAAGCTACGGATTAATCCCCTATTGCAAGGCTTTAGTAAGAAAACGTTAAGCGATATGTGGAATGATATATCTGTTGGACATTAAGTCAACACCATAGGTAATATATGCAATAAATGTTACAACCTAGTGAATATGCGAAGAATTTCATCCAGAAATGTCTTTGTAACTGGGAAAAAGTTCAAAATCGTTGAAAAACTAAAAGAAAGGATCATCCTTGAAAAGAAACAAACGACAAAGCGTTGTCCACTTGAACATTGTGGTACGAAAGCCACCTGTAGTACAAAGGGTACTATTTTTTGATACGACTGTGGTTTTCCGTAGTTGTTTTGGATCGAATAGTTCGATAAATAGTAAAAAAGGTGGTTATCTTGCCTTAGCGGCTTAGTGTGCTTATCCTTGACGTTTGAAGCGATGGTAACAAAGTTTGGGTCTTAGTGGGAACAACACCACTCGCTAGGGTGCAAGTACATCCAGCTGACAAGTCCTAAATAGGACGAAATACACATGCTGGATTCCTTAACTAGCCATAACCAAGCAAATCACAACAGTTAAGTTCCCGGTGATATCGAGGCATCTGCATAGGATCCCATATACCAATAGTGATAAAATAATTCATTAAGTATAAAAACGGAGAATTACCAGTATACCAACCAATAGTAATTATCTATTTGACGTTGAAGAGATCGAGTCACTAAAATATTTATGAATAATGATCACCACTTACTTAATGCTCAAGGCATTACTCCAGGATGGCTTGAAAATTACTAAAGGCTGATATCATTATGTAGGATACTTGGGCCTATTTATATTAAACACCAGTTATCTATGAAGTATACTTCCTAAACGTTGATTAAACACTCCACATAACCAGCTCTTAGGAACTCCAAAGAAACCAGAGGGTTGTTAGAGGCATGGCATTCAGGTGAATTAGCCATCAGCCGCCGTTTCATATCACAAATGATTCATGAGGAGAAAAGCTCATCGTATTACAAGTAAACCTGTGTGTCATCTGATATGACCAGTATTTCTATTATGTTGAGATAAAAACGGTACAGATGGTGCAGTTCCACGGACCAGTCAGCTAGTTTAGTTGAACTTCCTTCAGTTAAAGAAACCTAACACCAGTCTCCGTTTAACTGAAGCAAATGACTGATGAAATCAGTACAACCTACATCATGTCACTTAAACAGGAAGTACCACTCTGTTAGATGATCAAAGCTTTCACGGGTTCACTGAAGGAAGAAGAAATGACAAATCATACCAAACTGACCTAAATGAAGTTTATTTGAATAAAGGAAACTAACCAATCATGTTACTTTTGTATAAAATATGCAGACAAAAAACCAAACAACCATTTTTTTTCTCCACACAGTATGACCCCAATGTTTAAGTAGGATTGAGTTTACCAGCGATAATTATTAATATGCAATCAAACGGCTTCATTTCACTAAGAGGCTTACTATGATGACGATGTATTTTTGTAACATAAGCGTATGCTAAAAAAAGCGCAGCAGGCTACATAAAAAGCCTTAGATAACACCCTTAAAATGCATTCCACAAAACACTTGTACTATTCACGCCAATAACTTTTTGAAAAGTTAGGTGAAATTATGAGGAAAAATTTGGATTAAGATATTGACAACTGCCATGGTAAACGTGATAATGGTTCGCCAAATTATTTTAAAGCTATCACATCATGTCATGCATGAGGCGGTCTGCTTAAACCTTAAGCTACCAAATATTGTTCACCTATTATATATTTCATCTAATTCTACCCTCTCAGTTTGTTTAAATCTTTTCATTATATCTTCTAAATGTATCATATGCTCTGATACATTTTAAAAATGTTTTCGCACTGTCGTTTCACAAGCTAAGAACGAAAAAAAACTCTACATCGGATGTAAATGGACATATAAATACTCAGAAATACAGCACATTACTATTTCTAGGATATCTATATAGATTTGCAGATTTTTGTACTGGTTGACTGAACTACCACCATATAAATTACACTCAATTTTGTACTTATTCCCAAGTTCAGACAAGACAGTAATGTAACACAAGCTACCCGTTTTCCAGTAGTGCCTTCAGTACTGTTATTATTAATATTATTTAGATGGAATAATTACTTTATTCAAAAATATTGTACAGGAAGCGTATTTGTTGAAATATTACAAACTGAAAATTCCACAATGTTGTTTTGAATAAAGTGATCATTATTATTATGGTTATATTATTAATAAATTGTTTTTGATTACATATAAGTCGAAAATATGAACCGGATCTCCATCCCCATCTTTAAATACCTCCAAAGTATGCAGATATCTATGTAGGACTTACAGTCTGTGGTAGTGGTCAAAGTCCATCCATGAAGAATCAACCTTGATAAACGCTAAGTTGACATGTCACTATTTTACAGTGTGACTGTTAATAAATATGTTTACTCTACTGGAGAATTTTGGTCACGATATAGTACTGAATATCCTATTTGTTTAATTCTCTGCGACTAATTTGTAGCCATATACACAGTAGTATATTTCAGTGGTAAGTTCTCTGATTCATGTACTGAATGAAGCAGATTATAAATTTTGAGTGATTATAGTTTTCGAAACTTTTGTTATTCTCTATAGACGGACATAAGCAAAAATGGTCTGTGCATCTGTGAACCATATTCATCAATGTTGAGGAAGCTTATTGAAATAAGATGATATAGTTTTTTCCATTTATGCCCTCAAACAACAAAAATTTAGTCTATTCAATATAGAACAAGCTGTCTGGCTGTACAAAAAAAATTATGTGTCTTTTATCTTTTTAACGTGAACAAAAGTATATGCACGAAAAATTACGTTCTGAACGAGTTGTGAAGAAGAAAATTATTTTTCAGAAGGTATTATTCGCGTTGTTGTTTTTAAAAAGATTTTGGAAAACAAAGTAACAGACATATCTTTTCTGAAAAGTTATTCAAGCTCAAACTCATGAAGTAACATCGCTCATCGAGGAGGTTTGTCGGAAACGATTAATTTCGACTTTTTTTTAGCATAAACTGAGGATACTCGAAGAACTACTGAAAACCAAGGGGCAGGCGACATCCTTTTTTTGCTTGTTTGTATTGTGCATCCACAACCCGATGCATAATCAAACCAAGGGCAGTTTTGCCTTGCAGCAAACGTCTTCCTATTCAATCAGAGGCTTGTTGCAAATGAGCCATATTTCCATGTTAGGGTGAATAGCGTCAACATTCATCGACAAGTATTCATCTTCATACACAGTTCAATTGACAGCATAGACAGTGGCTGGTGTCAACTGGTTATTAAACTCTTCTGAGAATCACTAACAAATAATTCTTATCTCTGATCTCGGAGAGCAACCAATCTCATGTTATGAAGCGTAAACCAACCAGCTAACATCCATAAATGTGTACCAGGATGGTGGCCACATTGCAAAATGACCGACAGAATTCTATCGGCCCTTAGGAGAAAACAACATGAGATTGATTGATGTCCAGTTAGCAACTAGTGCATGTTTTCTCTTCCCACATGAGGTGAATGGGATCCTGAATAACTCAGCGGTAACGTTTCTGACTGCAACGCAAGGTGGGTTGGGTTCAAATCTCACAGAAATCATCATTTTCTTTGAGGTCGGATACACAGCTTGCTGACAAGTGCCGACAAACTTGAAACGTAGGTCCTGTCGATAGACAGGTAAGGAGTAATTCGTTAAGATACATCACACTTTTTCCTTTAGAACACAAGTTCTCTAATGTTATTAAGACTGTGTCAATTATCTAGTTTTACTTCTTGGTTAATTTGCCATATCATTCGTAAGTGTGGATAGCATAAACTTCATTCAGAAGCCTTTGACTTTTAATTCAACACTATGAAGCGTTCTGCATCATTACGTATTTGCATTTACAAGGAGGGAAATTTAGAAAGCAGAATGAATTTGTAAGGACTCTTGGCTAAATTTGATATACAAATACCATCAACTTGCCTGTAATATGCATCATTAAAGAGAAAATGAACATCCATGGTGCATCGTAGAAGTAATTGTTTAGGGTTATTAGTGTAGAGACTGATGAGAGCTAATTAGAAACAATATTGCTCGCTTTAACTTCTTCTAATTTTGAAAATGGGAATTTTTAACATTTTTAAATCACGTGGGAACCCTATTACGTTGAAGGCACTCAATGAGTTCCTGAAGTATAATGCTAGATTCCCCGAAGAGAAAACGTTTGCGGAGTTTGTTAATGAATGCATAGAAAAACGAACGTTATCCGAAATCATATTGGAAATCCTTACGTCGAAACAAGGTTTATCCTAGTTTTTAAAACATTAAAATGACATGCTGTTAATCGAATGGATCAAATAAAATTAGAGATCTTCGACTTATAAAAGAGTTTATCACAAAGGAAATTCGCCGTCGATGATCCACCTCAGGAAGTAATTTGTAGCTTTCTCGAATACGCAAATAAAATCTCCAAAAACAGAGCTGAGAAAAGAAAACTGAAACTAGTGAAGTCATTAGAAAACCGAAAGCTAGAAAAGAAATTCCCTTCAGACCCCAGTCAGTATGTCCATAATTTTTCCAGTGTACAACTAAATAAGTTTCAATTAGAAATTTTATCACTCGGTCCTAAGTCCTATGACTTCAAACATAAGGTTAATCAACTCAATACAAATGTGAAATTTGAGAACTTGGTGTCACAAACAAATGACCTAGTCCCATTATCTGAAGATGAACTTGCTACATTCAAAACAATATTAGTCCATGGCTGTCAACAATACACAAATAGTATTCATTTTGCTAAGAGTTTGTTGACTGAACAGCACAGAGAAGCGTAGAGAACAATAAATAAAGATAAAAGCCTGATAATAAGTAAACCAGATAAAGGAGCTGGTTTAGTATTAATGAACAAGATTGAATACATTGACAAAATTAACTCTCTTCTGGATGACCAAACAAGGTATCAAAAACGTTGTCGCGGTGCAGATTTAAATGGTAAAACGGAAAGATAATTGACAAACTTCCTTAAAGAATTAAGACAAAAGGATATACTTTCTGCGACAACCTATGAGGCAATTAAACCCACAGGGTGTTACACACCCTGGACACACTGGACAGCTATTTCATCCTAATATGTGACTCCTCAGCAGTACTCACCCACGACCCAGCTAGGGATCGAACTCAAGACCTTCGGGTTTCACGGCGAACACATTAACCATTCAGCTATTGGGTCGGTTTCCAGTGGTTCACAATTTCCAGCTCCTGTCACTTCACGACAAAACACGCCTGTCACCCATGGTCTTCAGTTAGCATCCACTTCACTTCCGACTGTTTGACCCCACAGGTCACGGCTCCTCATTATAGCTTCGCGATATCCATCTGGAAGCAAGTCACTAATGAGCACTATACAAGAATATATTTATTTATTTAGAATTTGATCTACACATTTCGTCCTTTAGTATCACGTAACTTTTGATTTTCTAAGTTTTGATTGACATTATTTGTTTAAATATTTTTGCAGTACCATGCTGTTCCCGTTGTTCTTAACATCACTAAGATAACTATAATTCACCGTAGACTGACATCAGTTGGAGGAACAAAGGAAACCTGGGAGAACTGACAGCTGTTTCATCCTATTATTATTATTGTCTACATATGAACTGTTAACATGCTTCATTTCCTAATTACCATAGACTAAATAATCCACCGTGACTGATTTAATGTTTTATATATGAGATCCTAATAAGATTAGAAACCTAGAGTAAAGTTCAGCGTTACCTCTGCATGTGATGACATACATTCGCACAGTTGGGTGGGAACAGATTGACAGTATTGAAACTGACTTATTTGGGTAGAGGGACTGATTGGTAACCGACTGAATCTTTGATCATCGAAACAACACCAAATACATGCTGCATCAATGGAAATGATTCTGCAACTGACCCAGATATATAGAAAATTCTAATACCCTAGTCATCACAGAGAAGGAGAGAAAATTAGGACTATGTAGAATCTGTCTCGAAGTTGTGAAGTTACCTGATGTGAATATGGATAATAAATTGTTTCCAAGACGTTATCCACTAAATAATACTGTTTCTCTTTCACTGTGTGATATTTCCAATAAATAGACTAAAATGGAATGCCCTAGATAGCCATCAATCACTGAACAAACGACAATGACTTATGTTACATTTATGGATTCATAGGTGACTAAAAGCGATATGAATCAGATATCCACATGTACAGTAAATAAAATAAATGACAGGAAAAAAGATTGAATTTAACTGAAACGGAGAGAAACTTTAAATATATTCTCCTTGTTTAGTTTGACCTAAAAATAAATACAAACAAATTATTATCATCTACTTTTCTACAACAATAATATGCGTATTATTGGTATAATTGTACACAGAATAGAGTAATATACAATCTACGAAGCAAAAGAAAATTGGTTTGGCAAAAGAGAATATTAACAATAACAAGGCATGTATCAGTTAAGAAATATTTCTTTTCAACGACTTCATTATCAGGCTGTACAGTCGTATTTATACTCGGTAGGATGACAGATAATTGTACTAAAAAACTGCTCAGTCAATATGCCATATATACAATCAGTGGAGGTGGTAGTATTTGTTCAAGTGGAAGAGAGAAAATGGTTCACTGAATAAGGAGGAACGAATTGATAACAAGTGGTGAGATAAGTGACAAGTGCTGTCATAGAATTATAAAACGGTGATAATTAAACTGAAACGTGTACAATAGGTCAATGATTAAGGAATGAATTGATATTAAATAGTGAAATATGAGTCAAATGTTGTCAATGAAGTGAAAATTGGTGATGATGATGATGATGATGATGATGATGAGAATAAAAGCGAGGTGTACCAAAGTGAAGTGAACTGAAATTGACAAAATCAACGAAATGAATTGTTAAGGCTAAGGTAGAGAAAGTGGTTTCACAAAATGATTTTGAATGTAAAGTTCCAGTTTTTGTTCATGTATAGCTAATGCTTCAGCTATGCATAAGTGGTGGAAGCATAAACCTTTGGAGTAGTTCAATTTAACTTTGTAAATTATTTCGAAGGATGAATCTCGAGATGCTGAGTGTCCATATTCAACGAGCTGTTCACATATAGATGAAGTCGTTTTCCTTTGCTCGCCTCTGGTAAGCTAAACCGGGTAATGTTCAACAACACGTTTTCGGAGGGCCCGCTTACAACGTCCAATATAGTCAGCTCCACAGGAGCATGTGAACTTGTAGATACACATAGAAGTGGACATAAGTGGAAGCCTATCCTTCACGCATTTACGAATAAGACGGCGGCTGGAGAATATCAATCTCAATCTAGCAGCATAGAAGCTACTATTGATTCATCTTGGCAGGTGATTTTTCAACACTCCCGTTGCATAGCTGAAGCATTAGCTATACATGAACAAAAACTGGAACTTTACATTCAAAATCATTTTGTGAAACCACTTTCTCTACCTTGGCATTAACAATTCACTTTGTTGATTCTGTCAATTTCAGTTCACTTCACTTTGGTATAATTCTCTTTTATTCTCATCATCGTTATCATCACCAATTTTCACTTCATTGACAACATTTGACTCATATTTCACTTTTTAATATCAATTCATTCCTTAATCATTGACCTATTGTACACGTTTCAGCTTAATTATCACCGTTTTATAATTCTATGACAGCACTTGTCACTTATCTCACCACTTGTTATCAATTCGTTCCTCCTTATTCAGTGACCCATTTTCTATCTCTTCCACTTGAACAAATACTACCACTTCCGCCGATTGTATATATGGCATATTGACTGAGCAGTTTTTTAGTGCAATTATCTGTCATTTTACCGAGTATAAATACGACTGTACAGCTTGATAATGAAGTCGTTGAAAAGAAATATTTCTTAACTGATATATACCTTATTCTTTGTTAATTAATAAATGGGTTTATTTCGTCAAGTGAAAGGGGAATATTTTAACGACTATCGTTTAAAGGTTTCATGATTTTCGATAAGAGTCAAGAAATCCAAAATAATCAGACTGATACTGCATACTTTCGGTAGTAAAAGCAACCGAATAAGGGAACAGATATGCATTTTTTTTGCTTTAGACACAGCTGAATGCATTAACACCATATCCATTGGAATTCAACAGCCTGAAAAACTAAACATTTCCTTTCTCTAAACTTTTATTACAATTCTGCCGTCGTGGAGAATAATCTTTACTTACGTTTGATAATCTGTTAGGTTAGAGTAAAATTAGAAGTAGGTTACCAAAGTTCACTGATGCAGTTCACATTTGATTAATACTTTTCTATATGTAATCAATTTGTTAATGACTTATAAATCACACAGTACACGGTGAATTTTTTTACACTTTAGTATTTTTTCAATTATAGTGTCAGCTAGGTTTCCACTAGGAACTATTCAGTCCTATGTCAATGTTGACAGTGTACTTTATATGTCATTTACAAATAGACCATTCTATTTTAGGCATTCTAGTCCATGCAAATCAGATAGTCAGAATAAGAAGATCTGAAATAATTCGTCTGTATGAGATGAATTTGTTCGGATACACCGCTATTGAGTTCGCTTCGTCCCAAATATCACCAGTAATTGTGTACTTGTTAACTCCCGTAATCTGTTTGCTGATATTCTGTATTTGGAACTGTACAACTGCAATTTCTTCTCTTTATAGTGGGTGAAGTCGAAATGAAAATTTGAACTATGGTCGAATTCGAACAAGCTACCACCATTTTTCCGGCAAGATTCTCTACCAAATGAGCTATGAGGTCCGACTGATGACAGTATTTTTATTTCACTTCAATTGCCAATGGTTTTGCTTGACTACCCTGTGAATTCTTGATGCATTACTGCTGCTTGATCGTATTCACACTGGCTGTCTCGTCAGGACTTCACATCCAAATCCAGATCTAACTGAATTAGAAGGAGGGACGTCATATTGATAGTTATTTTGACTACCTTATAAAGCCGTGGTTTAGCACACTAGTATTTATTCTGCCAAATGGTGGCTATCTTAGGTAGTCAAAATGATAATTTCTACTCTTGTTCTATACTGGTTATAAAGAGGTAAATAGCGGATTCCCAATCTGTTAGGTTTTAGCTAAGTATTGGATTTCCGAGTATTGTGTAAAGATCCCAGCTTTTACGGTGAGCTCGGTATTTAATATTTTTGAAAGGATTGTTACAAGTAAAATTGGTTACCTTTTAAGAATCTATGTAGATAGGAAAGTTGTTTCTCATATACCACTAAGGTATAATTCAGACTGAAGTGTTAAAGTATTCATCTAGAGTCACCTTTGACTTCATCAGCTGGGCTGACTTTAGGAAAGTGATATACTCAATCAATCAGTCAATTAGTATCAACATAGGACCAGGCATTACTGCCTAACGGTCCGAGTTGCCACAGCTCAGTACAGTACAGTACATCAAGTAGAAAGATAGTGAGGTGAAGGATGAAGATAAGAGAATACAGTTAAAAAAATATTAAGTACAAGAAGAAAGAAAGAGGAATGACAAAATGGTGAGATCCCGTATAGCATCGTTAAGATGAGGATAATGTGTGTATACATCTGCGCCACTGATATCGGTTCTGAGCCATATCCCTAAGAGTCTCCAACCACTGATTCCTTGTGTCCCGTGGACCCCAACCATCTAGTCTGCATCACCCCACATGGCTCAAACCAACAGTCAGAGACTTCATACATTGGTGCCATGTTTTAGTCTGGCCACCTCGAGCCTTTTTCCAGCCTGGACCCACCTCAGCCAACATTGTGTGACAAGGCAATCGGTGACTAGGCATACGTAGTACGTGTCCCAACCATCTCAATCGATGAAGGTTCATAAGCTCGTCAACTGATTTACCTATACTCCCTAAAACTGTACTCCTGACTTCTGCATTGCTCATGTGGTAACACCCGGAATATGACCTTTACTACGAAGGCGACGGTGGTCAAACACCTGAAGCCTTCTCATACCTTCCACCTTCAGTTGTCATGTTTCACAGCCATACAGTAGAACAGACTGGACTGTTGTGCACTACACGCGACCCTTAACAGACAATCGAATATCACGGCGGCGCCATTGGTCGCGTAAATTGGCAGAAGCCAATCGAGCCTTTTGTATCCGTGTAGAAATTTCATCGACCACTGACCAATGTACCAGGGCTAATCCCACTTCACTTCGCAGGTAAGTGAAGTGATCGACACACTCAACTACTACACTCTGTTGTTAGCTACGGTGCGGCACAGTTGAAGACCAATCTTGGAGTAACAATTTACATTTGGGTGGTGAGAACCGCATCCCAAACATTTTCAAATTCCCACTCAAAGTGTTCAGAAGACTCTCAACCATAAAAAAAATAAACTAACATTTTTAGTTCGTTTCATTTTGCTGAAACATAGCCAACAAAAGATTAAGGCTTTACTTGTTTATAAGAGGAAACACTGATAGATTCTACAATATTTAAGTTTTGGATCACTCTGATCTGGTCAGTGAAGTATAATAGATTAACCTGAATGCTTTCTAACTATTCACGTTGTTCAGTGACAATAAATTTTTATATGTGGTTTATAGAATGTTACAGAATCATAGTTCATCTACTGCACGACTTGGATTCAGAATTAGAGAGGGAATAATCACTATGGGAAAAGTGATGAAAATGATTGTTTCGTAATGGAACCAATGAAAGTAATTGGGGACTCAAAAAATATGTTTACATTTAGCTTTTTAGTGAATTGTAAGTCTGAAAACACCATATGTGTATACTTCGGTTGAAAATAAACACGACAGATAGACATATCTTGCTTACATATTGTCTATGTGGAAAATAATTTTGATATGCTTTGTTTAGTTTATGAAACCAATATCTTCTGTGTCAGGTTGTCTACCGATGTACTTACTTAGTCGTCAGTTCCCCTTTTTCTCACCCTCTTTTCCCTTTCAAAGGCACCTTCAAGCCAGCACTAGTGTACGCGCCCCCTGCAACAACATGCCTATCCGCAGGCTTAACGAACAGCTGATCGTTACACTACGATGATTAGCTTGTTTTCAAAGTTTCGTTAACAATGGACTCGTCGAACTAGGTTGTAAGTAGAAACGAACAATGCATAGTTGAGGTATGAACAGTTTCAAAAATGTCCTATTAAGTAGTATAGGTTAGCAATATGTGCTCATTATATTCAGATATCACTATCCACGTTCATTCGCTTCTAGCATACTCTCGTTTTAAAGGTATAGTATACGGTTATCGTAAGTATCAGGTTGGAGACAGTGAAAAGTGTAATGTACTGCTGAGACTTATTTTGAATAATATGATGAATCTCATACTTGGAACTTGCATGTTTTGTATACTGAAAACATTTTTGAAGCAACGTTATCTAAAGCCTGTAGAGTTTTAAAACTGTCACCTTTCAAAACACCTTCAAAGCATTGCTGAATGAAATGTTTTGTAAATTTTCTTAATTTAGTTCCTTTGGTTAAACTACAACATGCAGTGTCCTCATACTACACTCATCTAACAATCTTACCATACTCATATATTATATGTTTATTTTTCCCTTGGGTTCCTAGTAGAATATAGGGCTTAAGGAGCACGCCTCCATTGACCTCTGTTCTTTGAAGTCTTTTCAACCTCGCTGCATGACTGCCCAGAAGCTTTGATTTCTTCCTCACATTATCTCCTCCATGTCACCATCGAACGCCCAACTCGCCATTTTCCATCTGGATTCCACTCCAGTGATTGGTGCATGATGTCTCCAATCAGCTAACCATACATACACGTAAATGTTTTATGAAAAATAGTTCAGAATATTGATCAAATAATGTATAAAAGTGGTCAAATAATTTATTAATATACAGGTGGAGACAGAGGTGAAATCTGTCTCCATTTCTGAATTGATCTCAATCTTTTGATCACTATTCTGAGCTTACTTTCACACGAATTCACGTGGTAAACACAAGTTTTAACACATTTTTTTTGAAAAAGGTTGCATGAAAATCCAAAGTATCAATCATTAACACTGCTGTATTATTTGAAGATGATGACAAACAGGATAAGAAATACTTGATAAATTTTCAGTTTTTGCATAAAGTTTTCTCTAGCGGATTATATTGTTACTCAAAATCTGAATAAAACTTTACCATGTTGTATTCATCTTGGTGAGGACGAGCATTTCGACTTATTTGATACGTGCTAGCCTCAATGCCCTAAAGGATGACGCTTTGGCGTTTGATATGAAGTGAGAACAATATCACTCACTGAGGTCCAGGTATCCTCAACTAAAAAGTCCCAAATGGGATGAAATGCGCGTCATCGATTCCACCGATAGTCATCAAGAAGAAAACAACACCATGAATAACAAGAGATATCTGGCCATCAATTGGCTCTTAAACTGAAATTTTCTATCCCAGTGGATAAGAAATGCCGAAGTATCCATGGAATTCACTGGATTCATTTCTATTGTAGAAGAAGGCAGATTTTATGTACTGCAAGAATAAGTTAAAAAAGCGCGAACCGTAGTGCAACAACACATTAATTTTACTAACTTCTGATGTATATTTTAAGTAGTACCTGGAAGGTAGAAGTGGGAACAGTTAAACAAACCCAATATATTTAATAATAACAGCCGAGACAGAATATTGAAGTATGCTTCACATGACTGACTGACTGGTTTCGTGAACGAAAGACAAGTATTTAACAAGAGACTGGAAGTTTTCTAGGTGAAATAAAGTGATGTTCGTTAAAATTCTGATAGACTCAAATATTCTATTTATATTTGACTCAGATATCTGCATGAATACAGCTAGTTTGAGAGATAAAAAGATATGCACGAAATTACGAACAGATAAAAAAGTTATGATGGTCACATGTCGAAAAAAGAATGAAAACAGGTGCCACCTAATAAGATTATGCAAACTAAGCTTGATGAAATGAGTATACTTCGTTGAGCATAAAACAAGGGGGAAAAAACGAATTATCATGTTTAGGCAAATTAAATAAATGAAGACTAGTCTCTTGTCTAATCTTATGGAATATAAGACAAAAATCGAAAGTTCAGTTGTATTTAGCCAAAGACTTTACATTTTGAGATATTAGTACTGATAATCAACTTAAAACTGGCCGTTAAAGTCAGTTAATCAAATCCATCTAGATGTAAACCTTCAACCTTATCAACTATGTTTGTTTATATGAACTGATGACTGACTTGCATATAGATGATAACTGGTGCATTTAACCCATTGAAAGTATTTTTCTAACTATTCTCTTCATTCATTAGAAAAATTCCAGCATCAACCGACTTAATTTGCTGATTGATGACTAGCGGTAAAATTCAAGGTGCGCGTTTCAGAGCTATCTGAAACTCGTCACATGAATTTATTTTCGACATCGTCAGTGGTTGTGCTGGCAGATAAAATTGAAAATCGTCCACTCACTAGTATTCTGAAGCATTCAGCTAGTGAGTTCTGAACAGAATGATGTATCATTTCTGGATCTCACCACTGGTCGTACGCCAGTGAATCACAATGAATCTCCAAGGATTATCAAAGCATAAGTTTAAGAAGTTTATATGTCGACAAATGTCATTAAGAAGACTGTAAAGTGGATATTTCAGCAATACATACATTTAAGTCATTAGTAGTGGTAGGAATTGGAGCTTCTTTCCAGGAAAATCAAATTTGTAAGCCGAGAAAACGGAGATGGTCGTTACTAAACTTATCTCTCAACGTACACGTAAAAGCCTGTCATTGATAGGTTGGAGGTTACCAAACAGCACCACTGACAACCACATCCTCGACACAGGTGATACCATCGACTCAAACATAGCTTTCAAGGTAATCAACAGACGAAGAAGTAGCACATCGCTATGTTAAGCAGAAGCAGTAGCAGTCCATCGACTGAAACCAGACTTATGTGAACAAAAGGAGTTTGTAGTTCACCTTTCGTAGCATTGATGAGTTGTTCTTTTCCTACAGCTTTATTGAATACTTTATTCTTTCATCTTGTCGTCTTATATACTATTTTGAAATATTGCTTATATTCCCATCATTTTCATTTACTTGGACAACTGGGTCGCCTTTCTCATCTCCGTTCGCCTGAACACTAATTAGTTATTAAACTTAACGACATTTCATCACTCATTTCAATGCATGTCGATAATTACGGACATGAATTCAGTTTCGACAATGTAGAAATCATGGACCACGGAAACACAAAGAATTCCTAGAAGCTAGGCATTCAGGCCAGTGAGTCAGCTATCAACAGATGTTAAGACGTAGACTGAATATCAACCAGTAAGAAAAATGATAAACAACAGAAAGGTCAGAGTTCAAGTAGTGGAGCAGTCAACACAAAAATCTATACAGCCAATAACACAACAATTAAAGGAAACAGCCAATCACAAGCCGGTTTTTCAGGGTATGCTACTAAGTCACTGACGGAGAGATATTAACAGCTCACTTCATACTGAAGTTAGTGCTAATAATGTCGTCTAGCAACACGATTAAACAATTCAACTTAGAGAACACAATTCAACCAAGACCATCCACCTGAGTTTAAAATATTCTCCGCCACCTTGAGCTGTAATCAGATTCCTGCACCGCTTTCATGTCACAATTTCCTTGCTGTTAACTGGTCGATCTGAATGTCAGACTTGTTTTGACTTGTTCCCTGTATTGGTTGTTTAGATCGTGACCTCAGACTATCTGGCATAACTCAGCCTCTAATCTTGCGTTTCGATAGTTCCTGTGTCTTACCTACTATACTTACTTTTTGTTCCCCCTTATTCTCCTCTGGACTCCGGAAAAAAGACTACATTGTGTTGCATAGGATTTTGAAGGCTGTTAGTAGAGCAAGTAGCACACCCTTAACTGAGTTGACACATGTAATCGTGGATAGGCACCTGAACTCTTATAGGCGACTGGCTAATATTATCTTATCTGATGACAAGTATCCTCTGCATCCACACCTCTCTCCAAGTCTTTCGTCTGGGAAGATAAGAGGCAAATATATTAAACTGTATTCACGCATAACCAAATACAAAAATTCAACCAGACCTTATTTAGCTTGTGTATTGCATGAAGAAAATCATGTTGGACATAGTCTTATCAATCAACTGTAATAGTGAATAGTTATCATATCCCTGAAGTCATTAATCATTTCAATAATAATTCATAGCGAAGAGTAAAATAAGAAAGATTAAATATGATTAGACAATGTCACAATTATTAGCATGGGAGATTCAGGCTGACAACCTTCTCCTTCTGAATGCAGAGGTTTGGTTTGACAACTCGAATCGTGCAGGCTTCTACATACCCAAGCAACTTCTTATTTTGCTGTCTACTGATAACCTTAAAGGACTTACAGGTATAGAGCTCCTCGGGGTCTTCTTTTCGGTATGTTCTCAACCATTCGGCTGGACAGACGCCTCTCCGTACGACCAATGTATTTACTTCTGTGGGTACATTCGAATTGATATATGTATTTAGATCTGTCAAGGATCGGGGTCCTGTCTTTCCCTGGTTGCTGCAATACTCTTTTGGTGGTGCTGAGAAGAACCAGTTTACCTGAGTAGTAAGTCCTTCTGATAGACTTCTCCGGTCTTCGTCTAACTACCTCCAGCACGTCGTCACATTTCAATATGTAGGTGACCTAGGCTGGTTTCCTCTGCACTGTTGGGGCCGTTGTCCTGTTCCCTACCCATTTTGCGTGCTTGCTGATAGAGCTTTCTGGGTACCCATTCTTCACCTGCACGCTTTTCAAAGTCCCTATTTCATAGTCTAGTGTGCTGTTGGGACAAATTTTCCTGGCTCTGTTACACTGCATTCTAACTACATTCACTTCGTATTGGATAGAAACAAAGCTCCTAAAATGAAGGTGCTGTTCTGTCCATGAAGGTTTCCTATAGATGGACATTTCGACAGATCCATCGATTCTTTTCACTAATGAGACATCTAAGAAACCAATCATTATTTTCCTCATGCTAAATCGTTAAGGTCAGGTTTGGGTGACATGAATTGAAGCTTTTCAGTAATGCTTCTGCCTCCGCTTAACTATCACATACAATGAATGTGTCGTCCATGTAGTGCTGGTAAAGTTCCGACTGACCAATGAGGAGCTTCAAGCTACTATTTTCGAGACTGGATAGAAATAAATCATCGAAAAAGAGACTTAGAGTATCCAGCTGACGAGTACTACTGAAATTTATGAATTCATTATATCCTGCTTTTTTCATACTTGTTACTGTTAATTATATATTGTCAGACAGAATCATTGTTAATGCTTTTAAAATATTGTACTATGGGTAAATTAATGCAATAATAATGCACGCTGAGAATTCTTTACTGTAAACATAGTTATGGTACAGAATAAAGCAACTATATTATTATTATTATTAAACTTTGTTATTCATCTCTGTTTCCATATATTCTTTATTAATGTTTAGGTTTCAGGGATGTTTTTAGTATAGCCTACTACTGAAATGTATCAGATAACTTCTACTGGACACCAATAGCTAACTGGATACAATTTTAAGCGAAATGCATATACGGAAAATTTAGAGCATATAAAATGAATTCGATTTACTCCCACAGTATTTGATGTTCTTGTTTTACAGAAATTTATAAGGGAAAGTGATTTTAAAACAATGAAATAAGAAAATTTATGTTCACATTTGAAATTTCAAATTATTTTACAACAGGAAAATAAAACACTTATCACTAACAAAGACAAATTATACGTTCGATATAGTTAGCGATAAAGTTGAAATTTATGCTCAATGACGATTTAGAAATGTGTCTTTTGATATGAGCCTGATAGTAAAAGTTAGATAATTGTCTGAATATATACGCATGAAACAACCAAATATGACTCAAATGTTTCACTAGATTTAAGGGTCCGTGGGACAAGAGGAACCAGTGGTTGAAGACTAAGCGATATAGCTCAGAACCGAAGACAGTGGCGCAGATCTATACCACATTTTATCCTCATCTTACCACTATACCAAGTTTCACCATTTTCTCATGCTTCCTTTCTCTCTTTTAATACTTGATATTTCTTTTGACTGAGTTTTGCTTACTTCATCTTCAACTTCACTGCCTATTTACTTGATGTACTGATATGAAATGTGGCAACTCGGACTGCTACGTGGTAATGCATGGTCCTATGTTGATCTGGATGATGACGATTTACTAGACTAAAAAACAAAAAGGTAGATTCTCAAGCTTTTTTATCTGCTTCAAGGAAGCATGAAGCGTACTAGATATTAGCACGTGTATTGCTGTCAATGATAATAATTCAGTGGTAAAATAAGATCCTCTGAAGCATGGACTCCAACATTTTATCACTCATTCAAGTTGTTGTTTTTGCAGTTGTGAAGCTAAATTGCCTACAACTGAACAGCTAGAGTAGTTGGATCTAAACACCGTACGGCAGCTTTGCTCGTTTGGGGCCGAGCTCATCAGTGGTATATGGGAGAAACTCAGCTCGTAGAACTGAACTAGTTCAGATCATCTAAATCTGGATAGCTAATCTGCATGAAATTCAAGTGAATGTAGAGAAGGGGGAGGTGGTGAAGATACCCAACCAAAAACAAGCAACAATCAGCATTAACGGGAGAAGACTAATGGAAATTGCCTCTTTCACCTACCTAGGCAGCATCGTTTCAACTACAAGTGGCGGGACAGACGAGGATGTCAAAACCAGGATCGGAAAAGCAAGACATGCTTTTATTAATCTGAAATCAATGTGGAGATCTTCTGCATTCAGCACTAAGGGTGAACAAGATCCGTATTTTCAACACCAATTCAATCAAATTAGTGCTGCTTTATGGTTCAGAAACTAGGCGCGTCACGAAAAGCATTTCCAACAGACTACAGATATTCATCAACAGCTGCCACCTACACTGACTCGATACTAAAGATCATTTGAGATGGCCAGAAAGAATAAGTAACAAGGAACTCTGGGAACGAATCAACCATGAACCTATTACCCAGCAAATATGCAGAAGGAAGTGGAGATGGATTGGGCATACACCGAAAAGGCCGATTGGGGACATCACGTATCAGGCCAGCCCTCGAATGGAATCCAAAGGGGGGAACGACGAGCTGGACGTCCTAGGTGAGGGTGACATGGAGAAGATAATGCGAGGAAGAAATGAAAGGTAGTGGTCAGTCATGGAGTCAGGTCGAAAAGACTGCAGAGAAAAGAGTGGAATGGGTGCTTGCTACTGAAGCCCTATATTCCACCAGGAACCCAAGGGAAAAATAATAATTTGCATGGATTGGTATACTTCAGTTAGGATGATCAATTTGCATATGACTTACAAATTGCACTGTTTAAACTGACATTTCTCACAGCTGAGTAGTTTTTGAGATGATGGAGAATATTTGTGGTTGAGTTGAACAGTTTTGATCGTGTTGTGTTCTCTGAGCTGAAATGTTTTTTATCGTAGAGCAGTAGTTTTCCTTAACTGTCTAGCTGTAGTGTCAGCCAAAATGGTTTACTTTAAAAACCAGTCATCCAAGATCACAAAGTGTAACCACTGACACAAAAATGTCAGCAAGTAGTGAAAGATACTACTATTAAACAACTTGAGTAGTTAGAAACCGCTAAGGCTGATCTGTAGTATTTTGCCAACGTATATCCTGTTACTTACACAGTTGATGCATACTTTATGATGTATACTACCCTCTGTTGTGAGTTGTTTTTAGACTGTTAACATCATTCAACAGCTTTCCTTAGATTTGATGTTTTAGGCCGAATGAATCAGAAGGCCTCGCTGATGTGTCCAGTTAAGTAAGAGAGAAGTAACTGTATCACGTTCGATTCAGACTACTGACTGACGTAGAAGATATACTGTAATCCATTCGTAGAGCTTTCATACTACCACTATTTATCTAATTCTTGATTCTGTGGACAACATATACCACTTAGACTCACTCATTTAATTGTGTCATTTTCACTGCGGACACAATAGTGTACATAACTCAAGATACTTACAAATTATTACCAACTTCAGAAAATACATCTTGCGTTAAATAGTTTCAATTGAAGTTTCAGCATTTTTGGCGCCAAAATAAGAAAGATTACAGTATTGTTATTTTTTTTAATATATAAGGTGAATATTTATTGATGTATGTATGATACATAACCAGAAAACAATTTTTTTGACTTTTTCTTGAAGATAACATTATGTACATGGAATGTAAAAGAAGGATAAAAATCAAGTGGACGGATATCAGAGGTTCTGAAAAGCAGAGTTATCCCAATTATTATTGACAGTGCACTGATGCTATCCTATTCCGATAGGATATCAATATGACTTCCTTTGAAAACCAGTTAATTAAGTTAGCATAGAGCAAATAATTTTTTTCGACAAGTGGCTTAACAAATAGTCTCGATGACCTTGAATGTGTTGATTGTTTCTGAGAAGATATTTTCACTTTGAATATCTCAGATGGACGTGGCTTGGCAGACTTGTATTGATGCTGTGTGATGATTGAAAGCGAAATTAAAATCTGGACTACGGCTGGATTCGAACCAGAGACCATCACTTTTCTGGCCCTGTTGTCTACCAACTGAGCTGATGCTGAGTTTACGAAAAAGAGATAGACTGCCTAATTTCACTATTATTTACCAGTTCCACTTATTCAGTGTGTTGATTATTGGGTAATTTCGGTATCAGCGTTTTGCGTATCATTCTCCATGCTTGTTCAGGGAACATAAGGATGTCAGTACAATGTTTCACTTCACAAACATCATCTCCACTGTAGATATTTAGCAAATAATAAGATTATCTCTTAAGTTGTTTCTGATATCCTACTACAAAGCCCAAGTTGGATTCTGACACTATCATTCTCCATATTTCTACTATGACAAATTCAAATGTAATCGAGGTACATACGTATTCCTGGTAGTTTACAGTGTAGATTGCGTTTAAAATAAAAAAAAACTTATTCAGTACATTTATATCAATATGATTAGTGAATTTTCAAGTTGACTATATAAATAATAGCTATTAACAATGTCAGGGCATATTATTAATATCTTAGTAGTGTACCATTGTTCCACCCGAAGCAAAATATCAAGCTGCATCATCCTGGAGAGACTAAACAATGGGCTGCATTCAAAATTACGACCGGAACAGGCTGGCTGGCTGGCTGGATTAAGGAAGAACAAATAATGTGCGCATCAAACTGCAACGCTATGAATCATCATAGAACAGGGTATAGAATGGTAGTCAACTCTCTACCTCAACTTCATCTACTTTGATAAGGCCTGCTAAAGCGTCAATCGATAAGTAATTTGGCATCTGCTTCAACACTAAAGAGTGCCACAAACCTTTATCAATCTGATTCAGCAACTATGTGAAGAAGCCACATGCCAAGTGATCCACAATGGAAAGCTGAGTAACCCCTCTGAAGTGAAGACAGGAGTAAGACAAGGTTGCCGCCTACTATCACCGATGATCTTCCTGATTGTGATCGACTGGACAGGAGTGGATCATGCAAGAAACTGTGAGGAGCGAGAAGATGGGCATACGCTGGAACGGGGGAAAGAACCTAGAAGATTTGGATTCTGCAGATGATGATTTACATCTAATGTCGCATAAACTCGAAGATCTACAGGCGAAATGTAACAAGTTGACAGAAGAGGCAGGGAGAACAGGACTTCAAGTGAACTTAGAGAAGATAGAGGTAATGAAGACACCCAACCAACAACAGCATGAACAACAAACACAAATCACCATCATTCTTAGAAACCTAAAAGATGTATTTTCTTTGGCCTAGGCAGCATCGTTTCAACTACAGGCGGTAGCACAGACGAAGATGTCAAAACCAGGATCGGAAAAACAAGACAGACCTTCATTTGTCTGAAATCACTGTGGATATCTACTGCAATGCACTCTGCTCAGCAAAAAGAACAAGATTCGGATTTTCAACACCAATCTCAGTCAAATGAGTGCTTCTTTTTGTTTCAGAAACTTGGCACGTCATGAAAAGCGCTTCCAACAAACTACAGACATTTATCAACAACTGCCTACGCTCGATTGTCAGAATAATAAGAATAAGCAACTAGGATCTCTGGCAGTGAACCAACAAAGCAAGAACCTATCACTTAACAAATATGCAGAAGATAGTGGAGATGGATTGGACATACACTGACAAAACCATTTGGAGACATCACGGGTCAGGCCAGGCCATCGAGTGGAATCCAAAGGAGAAGCGACGAGTTGGGCGTCAGAGGTGAGTGTGACATGGAAGAGATGGTGTATGAGTAAGAAGTTAAAGCTTGTGGGTAGTGGTGGAACCAGGTTGGAAAGACTGCAGACAGCAGAGTGTAATAGAGGCTTGCTGCTGAACCCCTTATGTTCCACTAGGAACCCAAAAGAAAAACACATATTATAATAATGTACTTGAATACCTTCTAGTACAGCTCTGTAGAGGAAGATCTATGTGTTTGTAAGCTTTCGGCTGCTAAAACAAACGAAGTCATTGGTCATCAAGATCTTCCGACCAATTTTGAAAACATACTACCTCTGCTGTGTTGAAATAGATGAAATCTAGACGACTTTCGTTCTTTCATTCTAAACATACATCCCTGCAATAAACCTGATATAAACCACCACCTTTTTTTATGTCCATTCAATTTATTGTGACTCCAGAATAAAAACAGACGCCAATGATCTTATTTGGAATCAGAGGGAAAATATTTCTGGGAGACAATTCACATCCATTTATTCTAACTACTATACAACTATAACAGTTAAGAACGTTAATTATTAACTCGTTTGTAAAGCTATATAGCTCAGAGAGTTCCTCTTTCTTCAAACACAACACTCTTAAATTGTTCATGATAGGCTTTATTATACGGAGCGCTTCAGTATCTTTTTCTATTCCCTGAAAAAATTTTCTAAACTCTTTCTATTGTGATGATATGTGACAAGAATTTGAAACTAATAGTTTTCTCAATGAGTCCTATCTAAAAAAGATTTCCGTCACGAATACCTAACGAAAACTCAAGGAAATTCTATGATCCGCAATACAGAAACGAGTGTAATCAGCAGAAATTGTTGTTTTGTAATTAAACCCAAAGTATACAAATCTTATCAATAGTCACAAATGTACAACCATTTATCCTCAAAACTTCTACCGTCTATATTATTCACATAGAAAACTAGAAACAGAAAAAAAGCTGCACTATAATTTTTGCTTTATACCTCGAATAAACTCGATGCTTACCACATTCGAGAATCGGTCATTGGTCAAAAATACGTATTAAAGTAATTAAAAAAATATTATTTCCATTTGTTCTTTGCAGACGAGGGTCAAAGAATGATCAAACTGGAAGTTGTAGATGCCATTGGTTTGCATATCTGCATACAGATATGAAAATATTTCATACACTGCAACAATGTTTTGATCTGGCATCAGTGTATGCAGTCCTTGACTGTTGGTTTGAGCCATGTCGAGAAAAGTAGACTCCTAGGTTGAGGTTTAAATAATAACGGAAACCAGGGGTATCAGATATCAGATGACATGGCTCAGAATTGATTCCAGTGATGTAGATGCATCCACACAGTGATCCGTGATCCTACGTCTATATCATCTGACTTTCTGTCTACCTGTATGCATAGACAGACCATTTTATTCAGTTAACTTTCAGTAATATTTTAATCTCTATGCTGACAGAAACCATAATTACTCTCCATCTGCTGTCATATCATTTAATACATAATGTCAACCTTTCAGTAAGAGGCTAGATATGTTTGAAAAATTAGACATGAGAAGTGAAAATCGATTCCTGAAAGGAAGCTTATGAATTTATCTTCATCAAACCAATTTTCCCAAAGTGTTTTATTTACTTAAAGTGTTTGAAGAAGACAACCATGTGTCTGACAAATTAATAAAAGAATCGACCTGAAGGAAAGTCACAGGTTAGAAAAGTCTTACAGTTGAATAGTAATTCTCCAACATTTAGTGAGGAACTCACAGGAATACAATTTAGAATGTAATATAATAGAGTGAACTATATTGATGATAAAAATAAAATTTCCAAGGTTTCATAGCACTGTCATTTAGAAAAAGAACGTTGAAATCTCTGCATAGAATCGTTTACAAGACATTCTTTTTGGTCAACATGAGCCTTAGAGAGACATTAAGCAAACATTTTTGTAGGCATAAGAACCATAAAAATAGTGATAGAAAGGGAAAATTTAATGCCCTGAGCACCATTCAAACTTCATGGATTTGGTTACACTGTCCAAGACAAACGTTTGTTTTGGACAAAGCAATAAGACTTGCAGCATAAAATGATCACGTTTTACTTCACAAGTAATCCCTGCCTCCATCCATCTTGAATTTTAAAATGTTGTTCAAACGAAGTTACATCACCACATACCTGGACCATAAAAATAAATACTGTGTAGTCAAAGAGGAGGAAGATTTTTATTCATTCGAAAAGATGCAGTTTTCAGGGTAACAGATACAGGAATCAGATGAACATCGAAAAGGAGTTTCGTTTCAGTCAAACTTACTTCTCTGTATGCTCATAGGACCATTTCAAATTTCGTATACAACTTATTTACTTTAACGCCAACAGCATTCATGAATTTACGTGAACTTGAAGAATTGAGAGGACGGTATACACTCTATTCTCTGAGCACATTCCGAAGACTGCATGCTGAGAGGAAAGTAAGATTTTGACAACTGCATATTATAGACATGTTCTGGATGCAAGACATCAAGTTGATATTTTCGGTGTTTATTAAACAGTAAAGGTGAAGTGGATACTCCAGCTACTATGCTTAGTGGAAGAGTCTAATGTAAGAAAGCCTTCAACCTCTGAACCTACTCTTCCTGAGTTTTTTTCGAAGATCAACAAGTGAACTCAATTCATGAAAGAAGCTATTATTTTAGAAGTAGTATTCATCATAGACTGGCATCAGTTGAGGAACCATTGAAAATCTGGGAGCACTGGACAGCCGTTTCGTCCTAATATGGGACTCCTCAGCAGTACGCACCCACGACCCAGCTAGGGATCGAACTCAGGACCATTAGGTTTCACGGAGAACGCGTTAACCATTCACGCGGAAACCGACCTAGTGGCTGAATGGTTAACGCGTTCACCATGAAACCTGAAGGTCATTCAGTGTTATTCAATGCACACAATGGTATGGTACTATTTGTGTTATACCATTCTAACTACGAACAACTTTTAATATTGTTTTAAACCGTGATAACTTTATTCTAAATAATATATTTGATTTAACCGTTTTGAATTCTCAGCATGTGATAAATAAACAAATTTACTTCAAAGACAATATTTTCAAAGAGAAATAATAAGGCGTTTGAATGAAGTTTATAATTACTGCATCGAAGGGAATAATGTGAACTAGCTGGTTGGTACCGGATTAGTGTCCGGTGTTTGATTGTGGTGGTTCATTCATAGTTTTCCAGACAGGTATTCAAAGAATAAAATTATGACACATTTTCGTGCATCCAAAAGTTCTTTTTCGTTTAATATGACATTTTCCGTTAGTTTCGCTATTACTTAGAGAAACGACTAGTTTAGAATATTTCAAAAAACGCCAAGTGTACGAGATGCGTTTGGACGACATATTTGAGAGATTGAAACAAACTGTAATGGAAGAATGTGATGTAATATGTTTGGGAGAAATTTTCATTGGCATCCCAAAATTCAAGCAGGCTACCGTCTCGCGTTTTCTATATTCCCTATATCTAAAAAAAATAATCATTCCCACTTTATGTATATTAAGTTATTGCACTGAATGTATTAGCCTATGACACTGAGACAGACTGAAGCGATGTTACAGTACCAAAGGTTTGTTTCGTGAGGTCATTCAGTCAACACCGGATAACCAATCAGTATTTTCCCCAGAAATCCGGAAAACCTTATCACTAAAAAGACCGAATGCTGGAAATTAATAGGTTTATAAATATCAAATATTCGCATGCTTGTGGAAAAGAAAATCTCGTGGATAATACTGCGTTGCTGCAAGCTATATTTAATGAAAAACTGATTGTCCATCATCAGTTATCCAGCCGATGATTTAAACGGATGACTTAACTAGCTGACTTCCTTGAATAACGGGTATAAATCACTGGTTGGACAAATAAATTTATAATTTTCTTCAGGAAACAAATCATTTTCAACCAATGTGACATTTTTTAATATCACTTCACATGTTTAGTCCAGAGGCTTCAGTCAGCCATTCAACAATACCTCTAAGAACATACCAGTGTTTCTTAGGCTCATTAAAATTAGGGTTTCAGATACATGATTAGGTTACTGTAGGAAACCCTAGGTTTTCTGCATCTATTTGACTATGCCTATTAACTGGCATATCCTATTTCATACCAGAATACACATTATTGTTATTTTCTTTCAATTTGTCCTTTGGGTTCCCAGTCGAACAAAGGGCTTCGGTAGCATATCGCGATTTCACTCTCTTCTTTGCAGTCTTTTCAACCTGGCGCCACAACTGCCCACAAGCTTTCATTTCTTCCTCACACACCATCTCCTCCATGTCACACTCAACTCGTCGTTTCCCCTTTGGATTCGACTCGATGACCTGGCCTGACACGTGATGTCTCCGAATGGTTTTGTCAGTGTATGTCCAATCCATCTCCACTTTCTTCTGCATATTTATTGGGCGATGGATTCTCGCTTTATCAGATCGTTCCCAGAATTCCTTCTTGTTTATTTTTTTAGCCATCTGATCTTCAATATCGAGTAAGCGTAGGCAGCGGCTATTGATGAATGTCTGTAGTTTGCTGGAGGTGTTTTTTGTAACGCGCCAAGTCTTTGATTTGACATTAGTGTTGAAAATCCGGATCTTGTTCACGCTTTACGCTGAGTGCAGCAGGTCTCTACACTGATTATTAGAGATTAATTAAGGCCTGTCTTGCTGTTTTCCGATCCTGTTTGACATTTTCATCTGTACCGCCACTGTAGCTGAAACAATACTGCCTTGCCTAGGTAGGTGAAAGAGACTACTTCCTCCAGATATTTCCCGTTAATGGTGATTGATGTTTATTGATGATGCTGTTGTTGGTTGGGTATCTTCATCATCGCTGTCTTGTCTACCTTCACTTGAAGGAAGCCCCGCCTTCCTTCGCTGCCTCGTCTCGTCTGCCAACTTGATAGCTTTTTGCCTGTAAATCTTCGAGTTTTTGCGACAGTAGATACAAATCACCATCTTCTAGGGTCTTTTCATAGATCAAACAGCATGTGTACATCTTCTCGCTCCTCACAGTTTGTTGTATATATATACATATTTATTTATTTTTATGCGAAACCTTGATTTCAATAACTGGTTTAAGATTTCTGGATAATCGTAATGAGAGTGATACTCTGGACAACTTACGTTGTGAATCTAACGGTATCTTATTCGCAGCAGTAATACGGAAGCTATTTCTGTACTACTTATTGTCCGGGGCCTTAACCTAATCGAATAAAATTTACAGAGAATATGTTTCCTTTCCAATGCTGCGTAATTCAATGTGAAGTATTTGTGATATCCATTGCCACTGAACTACAGTTCTGCCAGTGTTTATTTCTTTGCACTAGAACAATTATTTATAATGGTGCAAATCTATACTCCTGTGAACTGTGACACGAAGGGTAGGGTATACTTGAACGTAGATGTTCACCTGAATTACATGAGTATGTGAGGATTTACTGATTCCCAAAATCACTGAAGTGAGTTTTTTTGGTCATTGAAGCTGAAGTCATGTGAACTGGTAGTAAAATAGACGTTTATCTGACGAAACACTGAACTATAAGAACGGTTCTAACATGTCAGCTATTTGTAACGCAAACATCAAATATTACACGACCCTGATGTCACCTTTGGGTAGGGAAAAAATGAGTGAACATGATTCAAACACATAAACATAGTGAAATAATGGAGAATATTTGTAGCTCAGGTAAATGGGCTTGATTTTATTTGCTCTCTGAGCTGGGTTGTTTGATCGTGAAGCTTTCATCATCCTTCTGGACCACATCATCAGCAGTAACTTCAGTTTGAAGCGAGCTGTCAATATCTCTCCTTGAGTGATTTAATAGCTTGCGCTGACTATGTGGTCTGTGATCGGTTATTTCCTTCGATATTGTGTCATTAATTGTATAGACTTTCATGTTGGCTGTCCCTTCGCTTTACCTCTGACCTTTCTGTTGTTTATCATCATAATTATTGGTTGATAGATTAAGTCTATGTCTATACATCTGTTGATTGCTGACTGACTGACCTGAATGCCAAGCTTCCAGGAATTCTCTGATATTTTTTTTGTTTCCTCCGTCCAAAATTTCTAGATTGTCGAAATTGAATTCATGTCCACAATTATCCATGTGCATTAAAATGAGTGACGAAATGTCATGCTGATGATGTCGTCCAAAAGACGATGAAAGCCTCACGACTGAACAGTCTAGTTCAGAGAACACAATACAACCAAGACATAAACATTGTGCCTGCACTGGAACATGATGTTTACTTGTTCGTTTCATAGCTTACAGACAATTTTGATTTTACGATTAAGTTTAATGCCTTCCTTTGTGTACCATTCAGAACCGCTCAAACGTTGTAAATGTCTCGACTATTTTCAACCTGAAGAAGCTTGTAAACCAGTTTCTTACATATTAAACTCGAAATATGAGAATAAAATGCTTATTTATTTATTTGATCATGAAAAGAAAAAGTAAGCAAGGAATTTATGCATGATATGACTGCCAAGTTCTGAGTGACAGTCATTATCGGGTTTCTCACATAGATACATCAAATAGCTAGAAAAACCTCTTGTTCTAGGCATCTTATTATTCCGCCTCTCGTTAGAATAGCATTACTCTTCGGTAAAATATCACAAATTGAATATTTCAGTGCCACTGTTTCGCACTACGGTACTGAGTAATACAGACTCAAGTTTTTTATGGAATATGAGTATTTTACAGATTAAACACCTAAATGTTGTTAGTGAGCACTCATAAGCATCAAGCTTAAATAAACAAGGATTACTGCTCATTGAAAACGCCACATGCCAAGTAATCCACAAGTGGAAGCTCAGTGACGCCTCTGAAGTGAAGTGAAGACAAGAGGAAAACAAGGCTGTCTACTATCACCCATGATATTACTGGTTGTGGTCGACTGGATCATGCAACAAACAGTGAGGAGCTGTGAGAAGAGGGGCATACGCTGGACCGATGAAAACAACCTAGAAGATTTAGATTTCACCAACGATGACTTGTGTCTACTGTCACACAAACTTGAAGATCTACAGGCAAAAACTAACAAGTTGACTGAAGAGGCGAAGCAGTGACAACACGACTTCAAGTGAATATAGAGAAGACAGAGGTGATGAAGGTATACAACCACCACCACCACCAACAACAACAACAACAACAACAATAATAACAACAAGAAGCTCCAATCACCATCAGTGGGAGAAACTCAAAGGAAGTAGCCTCTCACCTATATAGGCATACCAGCACTGTTTCAACTACACGCGCCACTCTCACACACGAGGCTGCCAAAGCCAGACAGGATCGGGAGGGTGGCAAGACAGGCATTCATTAACCTGAAATCAGTGTGCAGATATTCTACACTCCACTCAGCATAAAGCATGAACAGCATCCGGATTTTCAACACCAACGTGAAGTCAGTGCTCCTGTATGTTTGAGAGACTCGGCGCGTTTCGAAAGGGATTTCCAACAAACTACAGATATTCATCAACAACTGACTATGCTGGCTCATTACTGAATCTCAGATGGCCAGAATAATGGGGATAAGCAACATGGAACTCTGGCTGGCTGGCATCAACGACCCAACTGAACAAACATGCAGAAGAAGGAAGTGGAGATGGATTGGATTGGGCATACACTGAGAAGGCTGACTGTGGATATCACACGCCAGGTCAGTGACTCGAGTGTAATGCAGATGGGAAACGACGAGTTGGGTGTCCGAGGTGAGGGTGATATGGAGGAGATGGTGTGAGGAGGAAATGAGAGTTTCTGGTTTGTGTTGGAAGTATGTTGAAAATAGTGGAGAGAAGAGAGTGGAGTGGAGACGTGGTAGTGAATCCCTATGTTCCATTGGGAGCTCAAATGACAAATAATAATAATAATAAAAATACTGCTTATTGAGGCTAAATATCTAACATAAATAAAGCTTATATCATTGTTAGGGCCAACAAAACAAATTGAAAACAAGAGAAATAGCACTCTGACTATTATTCTTATAAATGATGAGGAAATTCAAAGTAGAAATTTGACTCCTCGGATTTTTAATAGGAGTCATTTTACACAATGATAACAAAAGAAACTATTCAGATGATGATAATTAACACTCATTAGTAGTAAGGTCATTGTAAAAGTTCAAGTGACATTTATTATCTTTTTTTATATATTGATAAAGATCATGTTACATGATAGCTTTTCTTTTGTAGAGAATAATGAAGGTTAACAAATATCTTCAAATTTTGTTACATATTCGGCATTTTGCAATAAGTTCAAATCTAGCCGAAATATCATCCAAATTAGTGTAGAAAACTACAATAAAGAACAATGTATTTTTGAGATGAATGGGGATTTTTAATTTAGAAGTAGTATTTATCATGGATTGACATCAGTTGGGGAACCATTGAAAATCTGGGAGCACTGGACAGCTGTTTCATCTTAATATGGGGCTCCTCAGCAGTACGTAACCACGACCCGTCTAGGGGTCAAACTCAAGACCTTCAAGTTTCACAGCGAACGCGTTAACCATTCAGCCATTGAGTCGGTTTCCAGTGGTTTACATTTTCTAACTCCTGTCAATTCACGACATAACACGACTGTCACCCAAGGTCTTCAGTTAGCATCCACTTCATTTCCGACTGTTTGACTCCACAGGTCACGGCTTTTCATTAGAACTTCCTGACATCCATCTGTTGTGAATTGGTATGAGTTGGAAATTGTGAACCACTGGAAACCGACTCAGTGGCTGAATGGTTAACGCATTCGCTGTGAAACCTGAAGGTCTTGAGTTCGATCCCTAGCTGATTTCCATCTGGAAGCAAGTCAATAATGAGCACTATAGAGTAATATACTTTTGAGATGAATGGGGATTTTTAATTTAGAAGTGGTATTCATCATGGACTGCTGAGGAGTCGCATATTAGGACGAAACAGCTGTCCAGTGCTCCCAGATTTACAATGGTTCCTCAACTGATGTCAGTCCATGATGAATACTACGTCTCAAACAATAAAGAACAACAAATCTAGTTCATAAGTTGTTGTTCATCGTCCCACTAGTATGGGACTCCTCAGCAGTGCACACCCACTACCCCACCAGGGCTCGAACCTGCGACCCTCAGGTTCAGTGGCTAGCATGTTACTATAGAGCCACTGGGTCAGAATCCAGTGCTCCCAGGTTTACTTTGTTCCTCCAACTGATGTCAGCCTACGATGAATAACAACTTGAAATATCTTCAAATCTTCACAACTCCCTAAAAAATCTAATTTACATTCCTTAACTTGTTTCTCTATCTTTAAAGATCATTATATTGACAGAAAAATAATGTGGAACTTAATTTTAAAATTAGGGGAAAGGATTTATGAGGAAAGCTGGACTGCTTTGAAGTAGAATAAATAGACTTTTGTTCATCCCCTATATATACAATAACCTATGAATTCAAATCCATACGGGCAATTTATTGGTAAATATGACAGTTTTAAAGATCTAAAAAACCGGGTAAATTGTTTCCTTTCAGGTTGTTATTAATCATGGACTGGTATCAATTAGAGGAACACTGGAAACCTGAGAACACCGGACAACCACTTCGTCCCAGCGTGGGATTCTGCAGCCGTGAGTACTCATGACTCCTTCAGAGATCGAACCCACAACCTTCAGGTTCAGTGGCCAGCACGTTACCATTTAGCCGCTGAGTCGAAATCCAATGGTGTATATTTTCTTGAGAGATGATTCCTGAAGTTCCAATAAGAAGTTGTGACCAGCTGTGCCAATCAAATCGAACATGAGGACGGTTAATAAACGATGACATTGGATGAAGGTGGCTCTATATTGTGAACTGGCAGAAGTAGGAAATATATACCACTGGATTCCCATACTAGGATGAAACAGCTGTCTAGTGCTTCCAGATTTCCAGTTGTTCGCCAGCTCACGTCAATTCATGATGAATACCAACCCTGAAACTAGTAAGTTTCCACAAAACCTTAAATTGAAATAGTTTTATCAATAATATTATGTAAATTTCGTTTTAGCTACAGTTTTTGACTGTCGTTCGCAGAAGCTTATTAATCCAGTTTGGAGGTTTGTGGGTATTCCGTTAATTCATTGTTGGTATTTATCATGGGCTAACATCACATAACCAAGAATTGGAAACTTGGAAGCAACGCACAGTATTTCGTCCTGGTATTGGACTCCCCAGCAATGCACACACATACACAACTCTATCGTAGATTGAACCAAGAATCTTCAGATTTCGTAATCAGCACATCACCATTGGGTCAAAGATTCGGAAGGCAATGGTTGACACTAAACTACTTCCATAAAATCTTCATTTAGCGCGACCTTCACCCAGTGCTCTCCTTAAATGTTTGTCCTCATGTCCGACTTAATTCTCCACAATGTTCATGACTTTTCAATGGAACTTCACAAAACCTCATCTTGAAGCGAGTCACTAAAAAACAGCGATGCATTCAGTGGTGTGCAGTCCTGAAAAGTCTAGCATTAGAGTGCAAAATGTGTCCAGTGCTCCCAGGTTTTTAATTGTTTTCATTTTATGTCAGTTCATGACGAATACCAACTTTAAGTCATCGAAATATCTGTTTAAAAATACTATTTTTCATGTACGGCTACTTTATGAATAAGGAATACAGATAGAGCAGTAACTGATACTTATTTCAGTCTTACTCAAGAAACCCTGAAGACTAGAGTGTCGAGTAGATTACTGCGGTCAATTTTGATTTACAGTGTGCTATATAACTGAAACTATTTAGCTAACTGTATCTCCAATGGTTTTGTTCATGAAAAAAATATATCATAGGCTGCTATTGAAACCTATTTGTACGTTTGATCTGTTTCATCCTAGCTGGTATCAATGAAATTATAGGCACAAAAAAGCGGAATAATAATGAGAGTATTAAAAAGAATTTATAGCCTTTACACTGCCACCATATATAGTAGAGGAACTTGGGAAACCTACTTAAGATTTCCAGTGTTGTCAGCTGAAAACAGTTTGGTCTTCCGAATTTCGCGCAATAACCGTAAGGTCAAATACATAAGTTAACCTAACGAACCAGCAAGTTTAAATTAAGGAGATACAAAATAGAAGTAAATATAGAGTAATAGACGTCAGTTAGGCAAGAAGCCGAAAACAGAACAAATAGCTAGGTGAACTGTCACATATAATCAAGCTGTTGGATAGGATGGAGTGATGACTTTTTTTGATAGGCCAGGTAAGTCGAGAGAGAGAAACGGAAAACATAAGTGAGATATATGAACCACTTTACTTCATTCAAACACCAGAATGGCAATGGTTTCTTGAATATAAGTGTAAAACTCGGGCACTGTGGTAGAATTTAACTTCATATTAGATTTGTTAATTTGATTTATAGCCTACTGTGATACAGTATTATTTACTTGATAACATTTTGAGCATAAAATATTGCCCATAATTAAACTAATGTGATCACACTCCTTTCGATATTGAATTTTTATACTGTTGTCACCTCTTATTCTTTGTTTTATTGGTGGTAAAGTCGTTCCTTTTTGGATTACTTGTCAGCCCTTAACTCTGTTCCTAGACCATTGTAGTTAAATTAGCCTACCATGACTCATGCTGATCAATGGGTCACAAAAAAGCTGTATTCTTATTTTGATGAAATGAAACAGTATACTGTCTATAAAGGGAGGTGCTCCACTTCAATGCTTACTGAAAATGGTATACCTCATGGTACATCACTTTCTCCATTTCTTTGTTTGTTCTTTTTACACGATTTATCTTATCATATTGAAACTAATTTTATTAAGTACGCTGAGGAACTGATGGTGTCTATTCTAGTCAACTCTCACTTAGAATACTCTGAATTGAACGGATCCTTGTGTGTAATTGATCAATTGTCTCTCTATAACTGTCTCGAGTTAAATTCTTTTAAATGTTAGACTGCTAATCTTAGCCTCAAGTGTATACAAGACTTGTGTGAGCTGCTTAAGTCTCATGATTCCTGTTGCTTTGCTGGTATTTTTACAGGAAGCGAATTGAGTGTTAACTATCTTGAGCTGAGTCTTACTTCTGATCTTTGTTAGTCGTCTCATATCTTGTTGACTTGCAATAAAATCTTTCGTTTAATTTCATAAATAAAATAACTGAGGCTAACGGATTTAACTCAACTAATACTTTTACAGTTTACTTATTACTGCATTTCACGTATTCTTCTCTATTGTTACCCATTGATTTTTCCTGATCTAAAAAATGAATATGTTATGTTGCGTAGAGCTTTGAAACAGTTAACAATCTCATTTCAGTAATTTAATTAACAATGTAAAATGTTGTTTTCTGTATTCTATACTTTACTTAAGTGTTTATGATAACAGAATTCGAAATGTTTTAAACAAGCATATACATACACGTATTTCATTGTTGTTGCTTTATATCATGCTGCGAATTCCAAACTGCGTCACATATTGTTTCGAATAAAGTGTTTTTTTCTTCAGATCTATAGTTAAGGGGTTGCACTATTCTTATTACATGTGTTGGATGTTGATTTGATGAACAAAATTTCAGTGTTTAATCTCTCTCTATCTTCACCTGATTAGATTGGACTTAAGCACCGTGGCTATGTATCACCCTGTTGTGTGGTTATATGTTAATACAGTGTTTTTTGTAGATTATAGATCTTATTCTGGTCTATCATTCTATATTTAGCTAAATTCCTATTTTCTACTGTTCTAACTGACCCAGACCGACCGGCCTGGTTCGACGTATGTGCACGACCTCATTACATTGGATTTGGTATATTAGATTATTTTGTTTAATCGGTTCCATTGGATCCTTAAGCCGATATGGCCTGCATCTCAGCGAGTTTGTAAGTTTAGATGCCACCCTAATCCCGGTTTAGTTGAAGATCCTAAGTAAATTTATATAAACAACTATGATCAAGATTTGATCGTATAGTGTGGCAAATGGTGAGCACTGAGTAAAAGACTGACGTTACATATAGACTGTATTTTTGTAAATTACAAGGAGTTCGAAATCAAATAATTCTGTGCGAAACGTTGGAATTATGTGATTTCCTACGAAACGTCTCTGATGTTCCATCCTTATAGGACCACACAATGGAGGCTACGAATTCCTTTCGACCCATGTTCACAGCCTCCATTGTGTTACCCTATAAGGAAGGAATATCATGAACTTTACGTAGGACCCTCAACAAAGTTGCCATAAGGGTGGCATTTGAACCTTCAAAATCGGTCAGATATATGCTTTGTCGCCTTAAGGATCCAACAGAATTAGTTAGGCAAAGTAATCTAATCTATCAAATTCCAAAGAATCAGGTTACAGGACGATAAAATTCAGACACCGAAAAGAGTACGATTACACTCATATGACTATGAGCAGTGATAATTTACACTGGAAACGTCATAAAGTAAATAATACTATATGGCTGCGTTATAAACCAAACACACGAATCCAATATGGAATGGTCTCTTCATATGACCTAACACTCCTCAGTAGGATAAGTAATGGAGTCATGAATGTGCACTGCAAATGAATTTCATAACAAAGAAATCGTTTTCCAACTGACTCAAATCAGTGACTATGCCTACAAACTACCAACAAGTGAACCGAATGTCAGAAGTCGGTGATCTAAAAGCCCTCGAACTCTCAAATTTTACCAACCTTCTTGATCCTCACACTGAGCCATTAGTTAAATCCTTTTGTTCCTTTTCGTTTCTCATTATTTCTTATTATTATTTGTCTCTTGGGTTCCAATGGAACATAGGTAGTCAGTATCACGTCTCCACTCCACTCTCTTCTCTCCACTATTTTCAACATACTTCCAACACAAACCAGAAACTCTCATTTCCTCCTCACACCATCTCCTCCATATCACCCTCACCTCGGACACCCAACTCGTCGTTTCCCATCTGCATTACACTCGAGTCACTGACCTGGCGTATGATGCCCAGTCGGCCTTCTCAGTGTATGCCCAATCCAATCCATCTCCACTTCCTTCTTCTGCATGTTTGTTCAGTTGGGTTGTTGATGCCAGCCAGCCAGAGTTCCATGTTGCTTATCCCCATTATTCTGGCCATCTGAGATTCAGTAATGAGCCAGCATAGTCAGTTGTTGATGAATATCTGTAGTTTGTTGGAAATCCCTTTCATAACGCACCGAGTCTCTCAAACATACAGGAGCACTGACTTCACGTTGGTGTTGAAAATCCGGATGCTGTTCATGCTTTATGCTGAGTGGAGTGCAGAATATCTGCACACTGATTTCAGGTTAATGAATGCCTGTCTTGCCACCCTCCCGATCCTGTCTGGCTTTGGCATCCTCGTGTGTGCCAGTGGCGTCTGTAGTTCAAACAGTGCTGGTATGACTGGATAGGTGAGAGGCTACTTCCTTTGAGTTTCTCCCACTGATGGTGATTGGAGCTTCTTGTTGTTATTATTGTTGTTGTTGTTGTTGTTGTTGTTGGTGGTGGTGGTGGTGGTTATATACCTTCATCACCTCTGTCTTCTCTATATTCACTTGAAGTCGTGTTGTCACTGCTTCGCCTCCTCAGTCAACTTGTTAGTTTTTGCCTGTAGATCTTCAAGTTTGTGTGACAGTAGACACAAGTCATCGTTGGTGAAATCTAAATCTTGTAGGTTGTTTTCATAAATCCAGCGTATGCCCCTCTTCTCACAGCTCCTTACTGTTTGTTGCATGATCCAGTCCACTACAATCAGTAATATCATTGGTTATAGTAGACAGTATTGTTTCACACCTTTTTGTGCTTTAATGTCGTCACTGAGCTTCCACTTGTGGATTACTTGGCATGTGGCGTCTTCATATATTTGTTGAATGAGATTGATAAAGGTTTGTGGTATTTCGTAGTGTTGAAGCCTTTGCCAAATTACTTTTCGATCAATGTTGTCAAAGGCCTTTTCAAAGTTGATGAACTCGAGGTAGAGGGTTGGCTTCCATTCTATACTCTGTTCTATGATGATACAAAGTGTTGCAATGTGGTCCTCACATGATTTGTACTTCCTGAATCCAGCCAGCCATCATGTTTCGCTGGTAGTTTTGAATGCTGTGCATCCTTTATTCTCTTCAGGATGATGCGGCTGAATATTTTTCATGCTTCTGGTGAACAGGGGTGGAGCATGATTCCGCGCCAGTTTTTGCAAAGACTTAGATCTCCCCTCTTTGGGAGTTTGACAAGATAGCCCTCCTTCTAATCAATGAGCAGGTACCTTTTTTCCCCTCCAAACCCTCTGAAACAGTAGTGTCAGCATGTCCACTGTTCTCAGTGCTTCTGGCCGGATTCCATCTGGTGCTGCTGCTTTCTCGCATCTCATTAGCTTTATGGCATTCAGGATTTTTACTTTCACCGAAGGGCTTGTGTTCACTGGTAGTTCTGCCGTTTCTGGAGGTATTTCTGGAAGAAGTGCAGGTGGCGGTGATGGTCGATTCAAGAGCTTTCTGAAATGATTAGCCCATCGTTTACTTTGTTTCTCTTCATTCGTAATTAGATTTGTTTCATCCTCTTTTATTGGTTTTATCTGTGTTGATATCTACTCTTTCAGATAATAACCTGGTTATTTGATATAATGTTGTCAGGTCTCTGTCTCTCCTATCAGTAGCCTGTTCTGCTTCACTTGCCAGTGTTTTGTAGAATTGTCTTTTGTCTTTGCGTGCACTCTTCTTCACTTCTTTGTCCAGTGTTTCATACATTGTACTCAGTTCCTCTTGTCGTTGAGCATCCTTGCACTGGTTTATCTTCTGCTTCACCATCCTCCTCTCCCTGCTGTATCAGCTTCCATGTATCCATTGAAATCCATTCCTTATCTTCTTTAAGCTTCCTTCCTAATACGGCTGTGCAGGTTTCTTTTCACATAGCTTTCAAAGACTTCCAGTGTTCTTCCACACAAGTTTCATCAGGGATGTTCCTCGATATCTCCCATTTTGTCTTGATGGCTGCCTTGAAGATCTCCTTTGTAGTTTCATCCTTCAGTTTCCGAGTGTCGTACTTGAATTGAGGTCTATCACCAGCTTCCTTGAAGGCTTTCACTTGATTTGGAAGGTTCCTTGCACTAGACAGTGAGTGGTCTGAACCTACATCTGCTCCTCTCATTGACCTTGTGTCAAGTAGACTGCGTCTCCATTTTCTTGAGATTGAGATAAAGTCGATTTGGTTTTGAGTGTGTCCTGGTGTCTAGTGAAATCCATGTCGCTTTGTGGATATCCTTGTGCTTGAACACACTGCCTCACCTCCAACCGTTGAATGCACAGAATTCTGCAAACAATTCTCCATTCTCGTTCATCACCTCACCGAGCTCTTCTCGACCCATGGTTAGTTCTCTTCCCTTGTTGTCCCCTCCCAGTTTGGCATTCATGTCGCCCATTAGAATTTTGATGTCACCAACTGCAGTGGAATCTTGTCCAGTGTTGAATGCACTTGTCTGTAGAAATCCTCCTTTTTCTCTTGCTCTGCATTATTTGTAGGTGCATAACATTGTATGATTGTGACCTTTCTTCCTTTTGAGTTGAATCTTGCTGTCATGATCCTGATCGTGTAGGAGGTTGGTTCCCACTGCATGAGAGCCTTCGATGCTCTTGAGGACATCATGATAGCCACTCCAAGACTCAGTGTGCTCGTGGTTGTCGTCTGGGTGACCGGAGTAGATTATTGATTCCTCTCCAGTTGACAGTTTGGAGAGTCCACTCCCATTCCATCTGCTTTCGCAAATTCCAAGCACTTGGGTGTGATACCTTCTCATCTCGTTGGCAATCTGGGCTGCCTTTGTGGGTCCAAACATGGTGCAGACATTCCATGTCGACACGTTTACTTTCGCTTTTGTCGAGAGAGAGAAGACACACCGGCCAATTGGCTTCCCGAAGGCAGTCACCAACTGGCGTCATTTCGCCTCTCCAATTCCAGTGAGGAATAGGTTTGTTTTTATGTTTTGTCCGTGCTTTGAAGTTTCTGTAGAGGTTGGACTGGTTTTGCTATGTAGGGGTGCTAGCTTTATACCCAACCTTCCCTCTTCACCCGGGCTAAGGTTCGACTAGTAACTATTGAACTAGTTAACCTGGCGAGCTTTGGTTTATCAGTAAGTGTATGAAAAAACAAATGACTTCGAGGTGACTAAATCAAGTCCAATTTCAACTTCATTTATGCCATGGATGTAATAATTTAATCCTCGAATGACATTATCGAAGAACTCAGAATAAAGAATCATGATTCAACTAAGACATTATTAAATTCAAACCACTTCACTTGCTGTTAGTTGATTGTGTTATATACTCCTGTCCAGGCAAGTAGTGTCCACAATTTGGAAACATTCAGTGTGTTTTTTAATGCTCTTGGTGAAATGGACTACCAGCAACTGATTCATATGCATGTAACTGACTATATTCAGGGGTTACATATCCCCTTTTGTGAATATAAACGTACATTAAAAAATCAAGTGCATTCTATAAAATTCAGGCTGCTTTTTACTGTGTTAAGCAGATTTATTGATTTCTGTCGTGGAAACGCTCATCTCTATTCACAAATCTATTAACTTAGGTTAGAAACTAGAACCAGTTAGTCATCATTGACAAGATAATTTAAAGTGAGCCCCTTTCTTATGCATTGACACTTTATTTTTCATTGACTAATACACTCTAGGTAAATAAGCAGTCGTCGTCATAAATAAATATTTAAGGTATCACTATGGTGTAATTTTAAACGTTTTATCTGGACGTATCCACACATCATACCACTGACATTGGGGCGTAGAAACTGAAAGGTAATGGGTTAAAGAAGAACATGACCATTCACTTGGATACAAGTGCATCAACTTGATGAAATTAAAATAAGATGATAGTCGCCTATTCTTTTCTACTAGCAATATAATGGCTCATTTTATGCGCAGGGAAATAGTTATCTATCCCACACACATTAGTATCTTTTTACTTCACAAAACAGATTGTAAAAACTGTAGACAACTATCCTTCTTTTTAATTTATGGAACCATTTTTCTCTAAAACTTTCTGAGAAAGATGTAAATCTTATCTGATTTTCTTTCGTCTTTTTGAGGCAATCCCAATAAAAGATTTTTTAAAATCAAATAAAACTTCTTTAGAAGTCTGGATTTTGATACTTAGTATGAAATTTAAGCAGTTTATGAATAATGAAATAAATATTCTGTGCACATGTGTAGAGCACATATTATGATGCTTTCAACGGATAATGATTAGTTTGATATTGTAGAAAAGTTTTGATGGGGAAAATGGGAGGAGTATGGGATGAACAGATGAGATTAAATCATAATACAAATAGTAAAGTGGGAATGTAGCAGTCCTTGCATTTAGTGAAGAATGGGAAAGGAATAAAAATAGAATTACATGTTGGAAGCATTGCATAACACTTACCTGTAGCAATGTGGAGAAGAACTTCAGGCAGCAGACAGATACTAACTTTTCAGAATAAAAATAATTACCGTTAACAATTGTTTTCAACAACTTTTTCAGGCGCTACAATTACAGATACATGAGAATAAGTGAAATACAATAGCCAAAATAAGGCATGATGTAAAATTATTTCAAGTTGTTATTCATCGTAGACTGATATCAGTTAGAGGAACAAAGGAAACCTGGGAGTACTGGACAGCTGTTTCGTCCCACTAGTATGAGACTCCTCAGCAGTGCACACCCACTAGCCCACCAGGGATCGAACCTGCGACCTTCAGGTTCCGTGACTAGCGTGTTACCTATGAGCCACTGGGCCAGAATCCACTGGTCCATATTTCCAACTTCTGTTAGCTGACGATTATTGCTTTAGTGTTATGGGTGAATAGATATCAATTCGAAAGGAATGGTGGACTGGTAATCAGTTTAGTTTGTTAGTTGTGCAATGAATTAGATATTGACAGAACAATTACGAAATGAGGAGATAAAATCTACAAATAATGATTCATTTATGTACATTTACTGTGTGTGTTTGTTTACTATGGGTCAAATAATAATTATGTAATGATGAATCAGGTGGGATGAAAATCATGTGAGTACGATAAAGAAAAAATAACTACTGGTAGCGGTAAGAATAAAGAAGGGCATAAAACTAATAACATAAGAAAATGAATGTTTATTAATATAATGACGATATGAAAGAAAAGGATAGGAGGTTGAAATGTACAGTTTGTGGCAAGAAAGTTCATAAAGAACGTGTCAACCCTGTTGTGGGCCAAGGTAAACAGAGTGGATTTACATATTTCTACTGAACATATAGGTCTAGTTTTCTTGCACTGATCCCTATGGCTTCGGTAATGGATAAGATGCGAAGTCGTGCACATTTAGGTAGATTGCAAGAGACATTGTATATCATAGAAAAGGTATAATCTACCTTAATCTGATGTCTGGTGTATACTAGCTCTGAGAGAATTGCACTTTTGTCATTTCATTCCCTAATCAAGATGGCATATGTTCATGTGTGGTCTAGGAAATAAAAGTCCTACTGGTTTATCAGCCAAATTTTTTTAATTCTCATGTTTCATAGCCATTATTAAATTGCAAATAGGGTCACAATATTTTTGTTGTATCCGTGACTAATAGTAGTTTTCCGAACTGCATGACTTTTTCTAGTTCATCTCTAACACTGACTTCTCATGAAAATAATCCCATACACACAGTTTACCAACTCGATGAGTTACACAGTTAGTCCCCCTAAGATCATTCAAAAGAATACAAAAATCTAGTGATTACTTCCCTTATTTATTCAAATAGTGTGATTTATATATACATACCTGTCCTTGACGCATCATTATTCATAGAACTTGAACTGATGATTTCATCCACAGAAAGTAAAATAGTACACGATAACTAACTTTACTTAAAATTTAGTTATTTCAGGATCACTAGTTAGACAGTAATGAACTAGGAGATCACATAAAATCTTACGGCGGAGTCAAACAATGGTGTTATCAAACATTTCTTTATTTAAATGTCTTTTTAAATAAATCAAATAACACTACTCATTAGGTTCATCTGATGATGAAGCAGTTTTTCACTGTTCGTTATCTCTTTTTTAATTTATATACCATTATTAGCTACATAACAGTCAGACATACCTGAAAACATTTATGTATTTCAGTTTCAAACAAACTGTCCAAAAATGTTAGACAGAAATGTACGCATAAAAACTTAGATTCAATTATAACTAGTCTCATATCTTGTTTCCGTTAAAGATAATATGATATAGCGAGAAATCAACCATGAAATTCCAACTTAGGAAAGTCTAAATCATATGACTAAAACAGATGAAATACAGTTATCTAACTATTTATCGTCAGTGATCCATTTGTACATAATGAACACTAGGAATAAGTTCTGTCTAAAGTTTTACCTGAGTTATTTCTAGTAAAAACGTTTCAAACTATGAACCAACTTTTCCGTTAATATATAAATCTACTTTTGATGATTTTATCCCTGAAATACGTTAAAAATGATTCTAACCACTTAAAACTGAAATGAAATAGACTATCATACAAAAATTCAAAGTAACCAAAGTTGGTTTCTTTATCAAACAAAACATCAAACTGACTAATAAAAAATGTTTATCAGTCTGTATCAGTCGACAATAATCTCCATGGATTAGATTAAAATACTGGGATGCTGAAAGGAGTGAAAAAGAACTTTTGAAAACTATTCTTTTGATCTGAAGTTATTGAAAACAGAGGCAAGAAGGTACATATATACCTTATAACACAGAAGAAGTATACTGGAGCACATTACTTCATTTCTTCGGTGAAATTAAAAAAACAATCTGAGAAGAAAGAGAAACATATGAAAAAGAGAATACCAGGTGTTCTTCTATTTTTGTGCTAGTCAAATTTCTTTTACCCTTTGAAAATCAACTACTCAAATATCTTGTTGGGTGTGTAAGGTTATGGATGATTGTAGAGGGATATCGACGAAGGCAGTTTCTGTTTAATCTACAACCAGAAGCAGATGGATTTTTCCCTAATATTTACGGACTGTTTTCACAAGAAGGAACCTGATTCACATACCACTTGAAGTGAAACTTTCGAAAATACACACACTTCTAGTTATCCAAAAAAATCTTATTCACTTTTGAATAATTTTTATTTTGAAGAAATTTTTTTAGTCAACTTGTGACTTTTGAGACTGAAAATCACTTGATGTTATTAACGATGCGTTCATTTATCGAGTTCTGCTGAGCCGTGTACGGAGGTGTGACCTACCGGGCAAGGGTGCTGGAGACAATAGAAATCAGTGGTTGTGGAGTCTTAGTGGAATACCGAAAATGGTGCAGATATATTCATCAGAAGTATTCTTTGTTGTCTTGTAAAGCTAGAATGTTCTGAGATACCTTAATTTTCAAATCTCCTTTCTCTCATACACACACTTTAATATTAGTCTTTCCCATCGTTTTATTCTTTAAGTACTGCTGTGAAGTGTGATAACTTGAACAGATCCAACTGTGCATCAAATTTCATTTTGGTTTTGATTGCTGGTTTCTTTTACTGGGAATATGACCAGTCAATAAAGTCCATATGTCGTAGACGAGTCTCATACAGGACAAACTGAGCTTTTTAATTCCATTGCCAAGTTAAAAAGGTTGAAAGCAGAAATCGTTCGCATGTGGAGTTCTCTTCTCATTAGATACTGATCTTTCTTTCACTGTGTTGATCTTTAGGAAATTACAGAGTCTAGATAAGAAGAAGACAGTTCCATTGTGATTTCTGTATGGTACGTAGAAAAATAAAGGACGAAAAGGTGGGGATGGGGCTTGGAAAATGACTAACGAGTTGACTATTACAAAGTTGAAGCAAACAGACAGAATACGGCTGATTCTTGGATAAAACATGAAGAAATCTGGATAATGTGTATTACTACGGAGAAAAAAGACTCTGATATCCAAAGACACTAGTTTACCTAACACGTCTTCAAGATAATGTAATTTATTTTGCAAATTTGTAGGGACTGGTAACTTACCAGGTGGCATTCAACATGGATAAACACCGTTTAAAGAACCACTGGAAACTTGTGAACACTTGATATCTATTTCATCCCACTGTCCTGCTTCTCATTAGTGTGAATTGACCAATGAGACAGGTGTTTAAACTAACCACTTAGTCAGGATGTAATGATTCCCATTTTTCCTCTTCTGTCACTTCATGATATAGCGTAACCACCACTCAATGATATCGGCGAGTATCTGCATCACGACCCGACTTTGCTCAGGCGATAGATCACAGTTTCGCATTTGTACTACTAAAAATTCATTTTCATCGGTGTCAGTAATGAGTAATATACTGTATTTCAGCTTCGACGTTGCGATGATCTGTAGATTTTAAAATAATAGGGAGAAAATGTGAACAGTTGTATATCGACTCACTGGTTGAATGATAACCTGCTGACTGTGAGACCTGACGGTGATAGGTTTGGTCCTTGTCGCCGCTCAGAAGTTCTATACTATGACAAAACAGCTTCACAGTTGTCTCACGTATTCAAGAATCTTCCACTAATGTTAGTCCATGGTGAGTACCACCTTAAAACCAACCAACCTCCAGAAACTTCAAAAGTGAGATAAATTATCCTCGAAAACCGTTAAAATCGATTTTTCTCATTTCCAGCCGAAGTGATCTAAATCTGGATGTTACCAAACGGATTAAATGCAGAATATTTTGATCAGGAGGTAATAGGTGGATAAACTAAACGTTATATGTTTTTCTGCATGTAGACAGTGGGCAATAGCACAAACAGAACAAAAAAAGACAAACGGTTGAGCAAATACGTGATTGTGTTTCTAAATGAAATTCTAGCAAAAAGAATAGTCTTGTAGTTCATCCCATATGACAAATCAAAATAATCGAATGATACTTTTTCATCAGCCTCTTATAGCTATTGGCATCTATTATCTCAAGTGTATCATAATTGGTCTTAAATGAGAAAAATTTCCATGATTTTTTTCCAGTTAGTCGAAGTTTGTTACATGTCGACTTAATATATCGTAGAGGAAAGTAACTGATAAGAATATTCATCGGAAATTGATCTACTTTTATGAGTGTAGCAAAAATCAACTAGGTTTTCCTCGAATAAAAGATAACAATTCTCTGAAACGAAACCAGAAGAATCATTTATTACTACTTAATTCCAATTTTTTCATAGTCGACTGACATCAATTGGAGGAACAGAGGAAACCTGGGAGCACTGGACAGCTGTTTCGTCCCACTAGTATGAGACTCCTCAGCAGTGCACACCCACGACCCTGCCAGGGATCAAACCCGCGACCTTCAGGTTCCGTAGCCAGCACTTTACTGTTGAGTTACTAAATCAGAATCCAATGGTCCATATTTCCAACTTCTGTTAGCTCACGATATAGCGCAACCGTCATCCAATGTCATCGTTGAGTAACTGTCTTACGACCTTCAGGCTTTCTCATCGTTAAAATCAGCATTACTCTGACTTTCTAGGAAATTGAATAAATCCATTACCCTGAAAACGTTATGTGATGCATAACTGTTGATAAGATATGTTAAAATATACTGTATACGGGTGATACGATCGCCTTAAGGTTATTTCAGTCTATCATCACTGTCAGCTATCATGTCTAATCTATGAAAAGATCAAATTTGATTTGGGTCATGTGTAATCTTGTGGAAACCAATTGTTTTTCAGTGCTCATAATTTTGTCCCCTTTCTGATTAGTTCTAAAACAATCTGAAAAGTAAATTGTGTTATAATGCCTGAAATGTCCTGAAAGTGCAAGTGTTATCGTGTGGGAATTACATTGACACCTGAATCATTATAAGGATTATTTGAGTTATATTTTAAGGTCATTAAGCTATGTGGACTGGATTAGTAGGCATTTAAATAGTATATACAAAACATGTAAAGGACGTTCATTGACGATATGGGGTGACATCTACTTAGTACCTTGAAATGACTCAAGCTAAAAAGAAAGGATCATCGGTAAAACCATCTGTCAAATGGTTACATTCTCCTTCTAAAGCTCAACTGTCTTGGATTCGTTAAGTAAAGATATAAGTACATCCTAATTGCTAAACCCAAGTTGTTAATGTTCACTGGTTTTTAAATGACTCAATGGCTAATAATATTACGTTCACAACCAAATAACTAATATCTTAGGAAAAGACAGGACATGGTTTCAGCGAAGAAAAATTTTTCTTTTCGATGAAGTCATTTACTCAGCTGTACATTCATCAATATATGTTACAGTGAGTAGGATGTTCCAGAATTTTTTTCCGGTCAGGGGGCAAAATATATTGAATAACGAAAGGAAGCTAATTAATACTCATTTGTGTTTAAAGTGGGAAAAATAGACAGGGGATTATGAAATTAAATATAATTACGTAAAACAGGATGAATGTATGGCAAAGTAGGAAACTGAACGAGAGGCTATGGAAATAGAATAGCGATTGTGTAATACCGGATAAGCCTGACAGGAAACTATTCTGAAAGATTCTACCTACTGAAACATATATTCACGAATGTACAGCTTAGTAAATAACTAATATCTGTCAAGCATACCTTCCAAATAGATATACAAGTTAGGAATGTGAAGTTATCCGCGTGATTTTGATGTAATAAAAAAAAAATAATGTTCATAGGACATTGAAAAGGTTGTGCTTCTTATTTGGTCATTTTTAAATGAGTTTAAGTAAAGGATTAATATCAGCAAGTAGTGTAGTACTTCGCAACTGTTCCAGCTTGTTTTGAAAATTTTGGGCAGCTTACTTCTATCAACCCATGCATGGTTGAACTGAGCAGTGAATATTTATTCACCTAACCTCAGTGTCAATTTACAAAAGTCGATAAGCGTTAGCCAACGGACTCCATCTCATTCATTAAGTAGTGGAAAATCCACCATGAGATGTAATAGTCTTGAGTTAAACTGTGAATGACTTCATAAAAATATGTTGTTGGAAATTTCAAAAGAGGATAAAACACCTAGCGAGTGCTCCCTGGGTCTCACTTGTCTTCTGAGTAATATCCATCCTTAAAGATAACTCCTTTGAAATTAATGTTTAGCAGCCCTACAATGTGAATATGACATTTTTCAGCAATGTACTGGTAAGAGTTTGGCAATGCTATAGAGCAACATTCCATGTTCGATTATTTATTTTATATGGCTCACAGTGGTGCAGTATTATTTACTGGATGACATTTTGAGCAGGGCTTCCCGCTGATCATCAGATCCAGTAAACAATCTTTAATTATTACTATTTTTTGGCATACTTGCTATTCTCCGTTGTTTTGTTGGATCAAATTAATTAAGTTTCAGGCAATATCGAGGCATACGCATCGAAGCCCATATACCAATAGAGGTCAAACAATTCAATCCAAGAAAACAACGAAGAATTAGAAGTGTGCCAATAAATAGTAATAACTACCACCCTTTTGTACAAAAAGTGGCCAACGTTCCTTTGTGGTATAGTAGATAACGCCTTGGCGTTTGAAGTGATGTGTACGAGATTCAAGTCCCAGTGGGAACAAACTCATTCACTGGGATGCAGGTGCACCCAGCTGACGAGTCCCAAGTAGGACGAAACGCGCATCCTGGATTCCTCTGCTAGCTACAACAAACCAAATTATCAATGTTTAATTACTGTATGCTAAATCAAGCAAACAGTCTAACGTGGAATCAGTTCTTCAGAAAAATTTGAATAGTAATTACCTTGGGGAGCATTACTATATTCAGAAGTTATTTAACTAAATCTTTATTATTTGGCACACTTCATCCTTCAAACCATTTGGAGTATATTCAAACTTTAACCAGCATTGAGAAAGGAAGAGTAAAAATGCTTATTAACATCATGCAGAAGACCGTTGAAGATATCTTGAAGAGTGTTTGTCAATCTCTTTTCAAAAGAAATACAATAGCCTCCAAACATTGTTTATTTGAAAATCAGATGTCCAAATCAAAACCTCCGAATAAACAGGATATCTTAAATTCATTTCTGATTATAAGAGTAGTTTACAGTTAGGTTAGCTGAAGTGATGTGAATGCCATTGACACTTCTGGTTATATCAATATTATTTGCACCATAGATATCATGACATCACTACATGATTACTTCACTGGAAAAGGCATGAGATAACTATTTCATTCTATTCTGCATGATTAGCTGCTTTTCAGAGCTTCAATGAATGCGACTATTTTCGACTATGTTCGCTGAACCGTAAAAAAGAACCTAGAAGATTTAGATTTCGCCAACGATGACTTGTGTCTACTGTCACACAAACTTGAAGATCTACAGGCAAAAACTAACAAGTTGACTGAAGAGGCGAAGCAGTGACAACACGACTTCAAGTGAATATAGAGAAGACAGAGGTGATGAAGATACACAACCACCACCACCAACAACAACAACAATAATAACAACAAGAAGCTCCAATCACCATCAACAGGAGAAACTTAAAGGAAGTAGCCTCTCACCTATATAGGCATACCAGCACTGTTTCAACTACACGCGCCACTCTCACACACGAGGATGCCAAAGCCAGACAGGATCGGGAGGGTGGCAAGACAGGCATTCATTAACCTGAAATCAGTGTGCAGATATTCTACACTCCACTCAGCATAAAGCATGAACAGCATCCGGATTTTCAACACCAACGTGAAGTCAGTGCTCCTGTATGTTTGAGAGACTCGGCGCGTTTCGAAAGGGATTTCCAACAAACTACAGATATTCATCAACAACTGCCTATGCTGGCTCATTACTGAATCTCAGATGGCCAGAATAATGGGGATAAGGAACATGGAACTCTGGCTGGCTGGCATCAACGACCCAACTGAACAAACATGCAGAAGAAGGAAGTGGAGATGGATTGGATTGGGCATACACTGAGAAGGCCGACTGGGGCATCATACGCCAGGTCAGTGACTCGAGTGTAATGCAGATGGGAAACGACGAGTTGGGTGTCCGAGGTGAGGGTGATATGGAGGAGATGGTGTGAGGAGGAAATGAGAGTTTCTGGTTTGTGTTGGAAGTATGTTGAAAATAGTGGAGAGAAGAGAGTGGAGTGGAGACGTGATACTGACTACCTATGTTCCATTGGGAACTCATGGGACAAATAATAATAAATACTCCATCTTAAATCTCATTCTACCTAACTAACAGTTAGCTGAATAAAATGGAATTCTACTATTCAGTCATTTAGAACAAGAAATGTTCGGTGTAAAAGCGATTTTCTTTGAAGTTTGATGAGACAGGCACTGTTTTTTTAAAAGTGGACATGCATCAAAGTAGTTACAATTTTCTCTCGGAATAAAAGTTACATAACGCATCACTTTACAAGAGTTTAGGCAGTCAGTGAATAAAGTGAATAACTGGATTAGAAAGTCACCAATGAAACTCAAAGTGGTGATTACTCATGAGCATTAAGTAGATAAATTACTGAAATCGATATTAAAATTATCTGGTACGGTTACAATAAGCACGAGATAAACAGCAAAGAAATAAGACAACAGAATTTAGATCAAGTAACCATAGGTCATTTTGTAACTTTAATTACGTGACATTCAATTTACTGAATTTTCAAAGAAGAATAATAAAGGTGAAGTTTGTTTCTGTTTGTATAAATCAGCTGTCAGTATTTAGATGCATTGGTGATGAACACTTGGGTATTTTGTAGATCACTGACTAGTCAAGGATTATGTCCGATAAGTGACCAGTGTTTATTTTACGTTTGTGATTAATAAATAACATGTGTTATTTCTCCATTTTTCGGGTGAATGAGTAGATACTACTTAGCACATTGCAACTAACGCCCTATAATGTGTCCCATATAACTTAATCCGTAGATGTCAACGTTTGATGTATAACGTCACTGAATCGTTACAGTATTTTACTTCAATTTGTGAAATTTAACCTGAATTCATGCTGATGGATTTTATTCATGGATTTTCGTAGTCTTTTAGTGATGTTTTTAGCGATAATATCTTTCCTCCACTGAAACTTTTAAAATAGTTTATTTCTCTAATAACCTGTTTATTCATTCTTGTTCCTATTTTTGTCCTTATGAATTCCTTAGAAATTCGTTATACAAGAAAACACTAATCCGTTTATAAAGCGTTCTTTTAGCTTAATAACCAGGCTAAGCTTCTTTTAGAAAATTTTCAGCTCCATATGCATTTGTTGGTTCATTGAGCTTTTTAATTTATCAGATTTGATCATATATATATATATATATATATATATATATATATATATATATATATATATATACAACAAAGCAAGCCAAGAAAACTAAATAGCAGGATGAAATACAAGACAATATGGAAACTTACAGTGTTCCAATAATTATCTTCAAAAATCTATGTGATGCGTACAGCTGATAATAATAGTCGCCTAGAGACAAACAATGAAGGCATGATAAAAAAATTCATAACCGTAGTCAAAACTGTGATCTACTTTGTATTATATAACATAATAAAAATATATTAAAGTAACTGAATACTGTTAATGATGGATAGTGGCTAGCAGTGGAATCCAGGATGCGCGTTTCTTCCTACTTGGGATTAGTCAGCTAGATGTACCTACTTTACAGTGAGTGATGTTGTTCCCATCGGGATTGGGACTCGAGAACGATTGCTTCAAACGCCAGCGCGTTATCCACTAAGTCACGGAGCGAAGACAGCCACTTATGCGACGTGTATAGTTTTAGTATAATTGTTTTCATATCTGAATACTGTTATGTAGTGATAAGTTACAGCTGAATAGTCAAAACACCAGTACAGCCATAAAGAAGGACAGAAACAATTCAACTAAGAATAAATTTCTTTCCATTGTTAGCCAGAAATAAATAAGAATGTATAATGTAGAGGAAAAGTGCTGATGAATAAGTGATCGCAATACCAATAAGAAGAAATGCAATACATCTTTAATGTTGTCACATAACGAAGTAGGATTCTCAGTCAAACAAGTATTAAGCTGGTGTTTCTAACTACTTGAGTTGCTGAGTAATAGTATCCTTCGCTAGTTCATGACACTTTTATGTCAGATGTCACATCTTGTGATCTTGGCTGGTTGTTTTCTAACGGAAAACATTCTAACACCATAGTTACATAGTCTAGAAAAACTACTCAGCTGTGAGAAATGTCAACGTGGACCATACAATTTGTAAATCATTTGCAAATTGATCATTCTTTTTTAAGTATACTAGTCTTATACAAATGAAATAGCTAGATTTAGGGTACACTACTCATAAGCTTAGCCCTGAATGAGCGAAGAGACCGACCGGATTTAGATTACCTTGAACTGGTTGCCGAAATCTACACACACCGTGAGTACTTTTCTGGCTACTCAATTTACTCTGTAGTATATAATTAAGAGAACAATGTAGTTGAGTAAGGAAAGAAGTCGATTTATTCGTCACCGGGCGCAAGCAATAGCAGTGAATCGAAACTGGTTACAAACATACATAAAATCTTCTTAGGAATCAAATCGAAGTAGGAAAAACCAGTCGAACTATGATAAGCTAAGATAAGAAGTTTTGTGGCAAACTCCAAGTGTAAACAGGCACTAAACTGTGGTCGAAACGTCATTCAGTAAGTGGTAGCACATTACTGAGCCTTATATAGAATTAACTAATATGATACTAGATTACGTTTGGCTGCAATGTCAAAATGTCACACTCAATTTTCACTGTCTCTTCGCTCAGTTTCGTACGTTTCATAGTTGCAAAAAGGCTACCTTTTAAGCAAAATTAATTAAAGCACAGTATTTTGAGTTGGTATTCATCATGGACAGAGATTAGTTGGAGGGACAGCGGGAATCTGGCAGCACGAGATAGCTGTATCGTCCTGTTGTGAGACTCATCGTCTGCGCTCAACCACGACCTTGCCCTGCCAGGGAAACAACTCAGGGCCTGCAGGTTCCGTGGCCAGCCCATAACCATTGAGCCACTAAGTTCATATTTTCAACTTGTGTCAGCTCACGACATAGCGTGACCAGCACAGAACGTCATCATTAAGTATTTTTGCTCATCTCCACCAGGTTTGCCCCACTGGTAACGACTTCTCATTGGATCAGTTTACTTTTTGGTTTTGTGGGAATTTACTGATTTCAACTCGGTGTTCACCATGGACTGAAATTAGTTACAGGAGCATTACCTCCTGGGGCACTGAATATCTGCTTCGTACGAAGGAGCCTCCTAGGCGACGGAATCCTAAGGTCCTAGGTCCGATCCTTGGCAGGATCATGGGCTTGAGCCACTGAGAAGTCGCACACTGAAACAAAACAGCTGTCCAGGGCTCACAGGATTCTAATGGTTTTCTAACTGATATCAGTACATGATGAATATGAATCTGAAATCAATTAATCCCCACAAAAGCATCAAGATTGAATTCACTTTTTCAATGAGCTTACTAACTGACTACAACAAATAGTATAATTTTTACTTCGATGGGAAATACAATAATTTCGTCAAAGTACAATACAGTGAGAATAACCGAATAGACCTAACTGCAGTGGCAGAAAATAAATACTTATTCAAATATTACATGACATATTCAAAATAAGATAGCGAATTCATTAAGATTTTGCGTCATCACTCTGATTTGAACATTTTTTCTACTGAACAACACAATTTAAAATAACGATGTGGAAGGTAAAATGAAGGAAGCCTATGTGTATGACATCATAATGGATCTAATTCATTAGCAGTGATGTCAAAATAATAGCCATCATATATCATACTAGATAGAAAATAAGCGAGCAATTTGTGTTAATCATGACACAATAATAGAAAGCAATTTATACTGGAAGTGTCATTAATTAAATATGTTACTAAACGTAAGTCTACTCTTGTAAGCCCTAATTAGTACTAAGAATAATATGCATTATCAGAAGACGTACAAATATAAGAATTTGAACCACATTCATCTTGAGTTGTAACAAGACTCCTAGGAAGATAAACTCATTTGATCAAAAGGGTAAATTCAACTTGATCTTACAAGTAATGGAATGTATGTCTTGAAAAAAGTTAAAATACCTTATCATGATTCTCAAGAGAAACTTCAAAGCGAAACAATCTGTTTATAGAATATGAAAATATTGCAGTTCATGAGGACAACATGCTTTACATGGGAACAGTTAACTTTATTATCATCCAGATCATAAATTAAATTAGTGAAAACTAATTGAGGACTAACATGATAGTACATAATGATTTCTCGGTACGTATGAATCTTTCGATAACACAGCCAGTTGATTCGATAAATGTACAAGCTAAGGATCCCTCAGTTTTTGTTTTGAACATGTTTCCGTTTAGCTGCCTTTTTGGAATCAAATAGTTCACGTTTTTAGACGCCAGTAACTTAAAAACAAGATACTAACATGTTCCAGAGTTATTCTTAAACATGTATGCTATTATTATTATTAGTATTTGTCCCTTGGCTTCCTAGTCGAACATAAGGATTCAGTAGCACGCCACCAATGAACTCTCTTCTTTGAAGTCGTTTCAACCTGGCCCCACGACTGCCCACAAACTCTCATTTCTTCCTCACACACAATCTCCAAAATGTCACACTCTCCTAGGATGCCCGACTCGTTTGTTCCCATTTGGGTTCAACTCGAGTGACTGGCCTGGTATGTGATGTCTCCAGTCGGCCTTCTCAGTGCATGCCCAGTCCAATCCATCTCCACTTCCTTCTTCTGCATATTTTTGGGGTGATAGATTCTTAGTTGGTTCTTTCCCAGAGTTCCTTGTTAGTTATTCTTATTATTCTGGCCATCTGAGATTCAGTAATGAGCCAGCGTAGGTGGCAGTTGTTGATGAATGTCTGTAATTTGTTGGAAATCCCTTTTATTTATAAAGTGCCAAGTCCTGAGCATGTACGCTAAATTAATATTTTTTTTACATTGCCTCATTATGTTTTAACAGTCATAAACAAATTCAGAAAAATGCATGAAAAAAGTTATACCACTCCCACCGGTTTGTGTTAAAGGTGAAAATGAAATTGGACAACTACAATAAACTAGAAACTCAGAAAAGTAGAGAAAATAGTATACGGAAACACTGTTGGAACTGAAACATTTCCTAATTACCGCGAAACCTTCAGTTATTTGAAAAGCGAAATATTAATAATTTGGGGTTAAGGTCAATATATGAAAGATATAAGGACATATTAGGATTAAAATAACTTGTCACAAAGCGTTACTTTACTTTACACTTGACGTTTTGTATCCAAAGCGTTTGATGTCAATTTATTATCAGTGAAAATACGAAAACTGGACAAATGAAGTTCAATGAGGAAGGAAACATTCATACAAAGATTTTAACCCGTGATCAGTCAGTTACTATATATGGTTCGCAATGTAAACCAGTTTCTAGTTTAACTTTAGTTCACAAGATATAATGTTTTGTGTACACATCTTTCAACTCTACATTAAACAAGTCTAAAGTCTTTTGAAAGATATGCTTCCATTTTTACACCTATTGTGCATTTCACAAAGTGATTCTATGACGACGAATTTGTTTATTTCATTTTTCGAACCAATTTCTTTTTGATTGGTCATCTTTCCAAACATATTTTTGCATATAACTGAAAAGTTCACATTACGTGGGGATTAATGTGTTCCTAAATAACAAGTCGTTGACAATGTAGGTATGAATGCTGTCAGCAGATTTAATATTGATCATTCCCTGAATCTCAGAATAAATGGAAGTGATATTTCTGATTCATATAGTTATCATTCCCTATAACGACCCATTACAGAACAAAGGAAACCTTAAGTTTATTGAATATCTGAAGCACACAGTATTGCAAACTTTTCTTATCTTTGTCTTTCCGTGTGAATTATCTTGATTCTAAGAGTTTATACAGCGAACAAGTGTAAATTAGCAACCATTTGGGAGCATCTGACATTTTGAAAGTAATTATGACAATGACATCAAGATATATTCCATTTTGTTGGTTGATACTTGCTATACTGAGGTAAATTGCCTAACCTTAGCGCGATTGCTTATTAAGTAACACGGGTTTTATCCTATTCGGTACTCGCCAGCTGAAAGTACCTGCAACTCAGGGGTTTGTTATATGCTTAATGAAATTCGAACGGCATATCCACCGCTCAAAAGGCCAAAGCACTATCCATTAGGTCACTGGAACACAACAGTCTCATGAATAACGCTTTGAAATTTGAAGCAATGAGGAAAGTGTTTCGGATCTCATTACCAGTAATATCACTCACTGGAGTGCAGGTAGACTTAGCTGATGAGTGCTGAATAAGACGAAATATGCGTCCTGGATTCGTCTGCTAACCACTTAGCAGACAACAGTATTTTATTGACTTAATTTACCATTGTTGGTGAAGGTAATTTCGTGTGGTCTTTCTTCACTGTTTGGTATTTTTTAGTGAGGCAGACTGGTATCTTTGCCAATGTCATGAAGACATTCTCAGGAACAAGTTTGCGGATTTCTAAAAAGAGAACCATTTCGTCTTTTTCCACCAAATTTTGATAAGAAAATAACTAAAAAGTGGTTTATTCTCCTAAAATCATCTATTTGGAAGTTTGTTTAGAAGTTTGAAAATACCACCCAAAAAATTAAGCCTTGGCAGCACTCATATGTGATCCCTACTAAGCTGAAGATTAACAGAATTATGTCACTCTCCGAAGTGAATTTTGTCTCTTGGATACAGTTCTCATGTAGTTAAATAGAATGTAAATAGTACCATTTATGTCTGTATTTAAGTTAGGTATTTTTAACCCAAATGAGATAAGATGTACCTGAGGAATGCACTTGATTTCATCAAAAAATCGATTTTCTGCACCAAAGAAATCGTTGTAAGCTCATTTGAAACCTATAAAATTTCAACGATCAATAAAACTCTCCGAAACGAAGTTAGTCAATTCTCTAGTAATCAAAGAGTAGCCAGAATAATTAGTTAACATTTGAATAGTTACAGATATATACCAAGCCAGCAAAAGCGGATCTCTAGTTTGATAAAAGTAAGTTTCTCAATTTTCATTGTACTGCAAAGTGAAACATTATCTTCTAAATATTAAGATCATCCGTGTAAGAAAGTTTCCTGATTGTGATGTGTTTTTCAGAGACTCATCTTTCTAACAACATTCTATAAAGAATAAATCAGTTTAAGATGTTCAGAATATTCACCATAATGAAAGAGTTCACAGTTGCTTTAAAGTGTTTTTGGATTGCAAATATGATTCTAACCTGTTAAATATTTTCCTGTCACTTTTTCAAGTCTTCTAATACACCTTCATTGTCATCACATTATTATTATTATTATTATTATTAGTCCCTTGGGTTCCTAGTGGAACATAGGGCTTCAGTAGCACGCCTCCAGTGACCTCTGTTCTCTGAGATCTTTTGAACCTGGTTCCACGACAGCCCAGAAGCTCTCATTTCCTCCTCGCATGACCTCCTCCATGTCACCCTCGGACGTCCAACTCGTCGCTTCCCATGGGGATTCCACTCGAGCAACTGGCCTGACGCCTGATGTCCTCAGTCGGCCTTCTCAGTGCATGGCCAATCCATCTCCACTTCTTCCTGCATATTTGTTGCGTGATAGGTTCTTGGTTGGTTCGTTCCCAGAGTTCCTTGTTGCTTATTTTTTCTGGCCATCTGATCTTCAGCAGCGAGCGTAAGCAGTTGTTGATGAATGTCTGTAGTTTATTGGAAATGCCTTTCGTGACGCGCCAAGTCTCTGAACCATACAGGAGCACTGACTTGACGTTGGTGTTGAAAATCCGTATCTTGTTCCGCATGCTGAGTGCAGAAGATCTCCACACTGGTTTCAGGCTAATGAACGCCTGTCTTGCTTTTCCGATTCTGACTTTGACGTCCTCGTCCGTCCCGCCTGTAGTTGAAACAGTGCTTCCTAGATAAGTGAAGGAGGTTACTTCCTTCAAGTTTCTCCCGTTGACGGTGATTGGAGTTTGTTGTTGTTGTTGATGGTGGTGGTGCGGTATCTTCATCACTTCTGTCTTCTCTATGTTCACCTGAAGTCCCGTCTTAGCTGCCTCTTCTATCAACTTGTTAGTTTTTGCCTGCAGATCTTCAAGTTTATGTGACATTAGGCATAAGTCATCGGCGAAATCCAAGTCTTCTAGGTTCTTTTCCGTCGTCCAGTGTATCCCCCTCTTCTCGCTGCCTACTGTTTGCTGCATGATCCAGTCCACCACAACACAATCAGGAATATCATGGGGGATAGTAGGCAACCTTGTTTCACTCCTGTCTTCACTTCAAAAGTATCACTGAGCTTCCCATTGTGGATTACTTGGCATGTGGCATCTTCATATAGTTGTTGAATGAGGCGGATAAAGGTTTGCGGTACTCCGTAGTATTGAAGCAGTTTCCAAATTACTTCTCGGTCGACGCTGTCAAAGGCCTTCTCAAATTCGATGAAGTTGAGGTATAGAGCTGATTGCCATTCTACGCTCTGTTCTATGATGATACGAAGCGTTGCAATTTGGTCAGCACATGATTTGTACTTCCTGAAGCCTGCCTGTTCCGGTCGCAGTTTTGAATCCAGTGCGTCTTTAAGCCTCTCCAGGATGATGCGGCTTAATATTTTACTTGCTGGGGTGGATAGGAGAGTGATTCCGCGCCAGTTCTTGCAAGCACTCAGGTCTCCTTTCTTCGGCAGTTTGACAAGGTAACCCTTCTTCCAATCTATGGCAGGTACCTTCTCTTCCTTCCACACCTTCTGCAATAGTGGTGTGTGAGCATGTCCGCTGTTGTCTCTGCATCTGTTTTCAGTGCTTCTGGCGGTATTCCATCTGGTCCTGCTGCTTTCCCGCATTTCAGTAGCTTTATGGCGTTCAGGACTTCCATTTTCGTTGGAGGATTTATGTTCACTTGTAGTTCAGCGTCTGTAGATGGTATCCCTGGACGAAGTGCAGGCGCTGGTGGTGGTCGATTCAAGAGCTTCTTGAAGTGGTCGGCCCATCGTTTCCTCTGTTTCTCTTCTTCTGTAATTAAATTTCCGTCATCATCTTTTATTGGTTTCATCTGTGTTGATCTCTTCCTTGCCAGATAGCAACCTCGTTATTTGATACAATATTGTCAGGTCTCTCTTACTTGCAGCCTGTTCTGCTTCACTTGCCAGTGTGTCGTAGAAGTGTCTTTTGTCTTTGCGTGCACTCTTCTTCACTTCTTTATCCAGTGTTTTATACATTGTGCTCAGTTCCTCTTGTCGTTGAGCATCCTTGCACTGGTTTATCTTCTGCTTCACCATCCTCCTCTCCCTTGTATCAGCTTCCAGGTATCCGTCGAGATCCATTCCTTGTCTTCTTTCTTCTTCCTTCCTAATACTGTTGTGCAGGTTTCTTTCCACATAGCTTTCAAAGACTTCCAGTGTTCTTCCACACAGGTTTCTTCAGGGATGTTGCTCGATGTCTCCCATTTTGTCTTGATGGCTGCCTTGAAGATCTCCTTTGTAGTTTCATCCTTCAGTTTCCGAGTGTTGTACTTGAATTGAGGTCTATCACCAGCTTCCTTGAAAGCTTTTAACTTGATTTGGAAGGTTCCTTGCACTAGATAGTGAGTGGTCTGAACCTACATCTGCTCCTCTTCTTGACCATGTGTTAAGTAGACTGCGTCTCCACTTTCTCGAGATTGAGATAAAGCCGATTTGATTTTTAGTGTGTCCATCTGGTGAAATCCATGTCGCTTTGTGGATATCCTTGTGCCTGAACACACTGCTTCCAATCACGAAATCGTTGAATGCACAGAATTCTGCAAACAATTCTCCATTCTCATTCATTTCACCTAGCGCCTCTCGACCCATGGTTAGTTCTCTTCCCGTGTTGTCCCCTCCCAGTTTGGCATTCATGTCGCCCATTAGAATTTTGATATCGCCAACTGACGTCTTGTCCAGTGTTGATTGAAGTTGTCTATAGAATTCCTCCTTTTTCCCTTGCTCTGCATTATTTGTAGGTGCATAACATTGTATGATTGTGACTTTCCTTCCTTTTGAGTTGAATCTTGCTGTCATGATCCTGATCGTGTAGGAGATTGGTTCCCACTGCATGAGAGCCTTCGATGCTCTTGAGGACATCATGATAGCCACTCCATAACTCAGTGTGCTCGTGGTTGTCGTCTGGGTGATAATATCGGAGTAGATTATTGATTCTCCAGTTGACAGTTTGGAGAGACCACTCCCATTCCATCTGCTTTCGCAAATCCCAAGCACTTCGATGTTATACCTTCTCATCTCCTTTGCAATCTGGGCTGCCTTACTGGGTTCAAACATGGTGCGGACATTCCATGTCCCCATGTTTACTTTCGCTTTCATCGAGAGAAGACACCTCGGCCCGGCCAATTGGCTTCCCGAAGGCAGGCTTTCACCAACTGGCGTCATTTCGCCTCTCCGATTCCAGCGGGGAATAAGTTTGTTTTCATTTTTTATATTTTGTTTGTGCTTTGAAGTTTGTTTAGCGGTTAGATTTGTTTTACGGGGTAGGCTTGCTAGCCCTATGCCCAAGCTTCCCTCTTTACCCGGGCTTAGGACCGGCTAGTAACTAGTAAACTAGTTAACCAGGCGAGGTTATTGTCATCACATACGCTAGACAAACTAATCTAAAGTTTTGACAGCTCAATGAAAGATCTCCTTGATGTTATAACTTTGTCTGGTAGTGATTATTTGATTTCCGAGATTCTGTCAGTTCAGTCCAACCACTGACCTTGCACAAAACTGGTCTTGATAATACCTGATCAGTTTCATATACTCAGTTCACTCAGACGATGAATCGCATAATTCTACCCTTTCAACCACTGGCAACAGAATACAAAGTCTGGTGATTATTTTCCGTATATATTTCAGACAATCTGATTTATCTGTGTATACAGCTGAATTACCTGACCACACAGCATCATAAATAAAAAAAATGTTGTAAGCAGTTTGAAGGACACGACAGAAAATGATGCACAATGATGAATTGAACTCAACATACATTTACTTACTAAATATTAGTCATATATATGTTGTTGAGGAGTCAGTAGAAAACTCTTCAATCGATCCATAAAATAATATCACCAAGTAAGTCAGTGGCAGATAAAAATGATTTTACATTACCAATGGACAATAAACTTTCGAAATTAGATTTCTGCATTATCATTATGAAGATTTTGATCCATAAAATTCCACTTGCAATGAGATACTACTTCACAGAAGTAGATTTTCAAATTCCTTCTGTCAACATAATTATAACATGAGCAGATCATTTGCTCATATAGGTACAATATATGATGTTAACAGTTTGTTAATGTTGACAGCATTCATATTTGTAATGAACATCAAGAATTGGAAGGTGTTTACGTATTTTCAACTGTCTATCATATTTTATCCACAATAGAACACCAGAAAAGCATACAAATTAGGAGTGGTAACCTGAATATGTTTTAAATTTTCTGAAAATTCACTTTTTGAATGAAATGAGTACTAGGTTCGAATCTCAGTGGGAACAAACTCACTCACTGGGATGCAGGTACATCCAGCTGACGAATCCCAGATAGGACGAAACGTTTCCTGGATTCTTCTCCTATCCACAACCAAATAAATTAACATAATTAATATTCAGGCGATATCGAAGTATCCGCAAATAGATAATACTACTACCTAGTGTCAAAAGAGGTGAATATCCTGTAAATCCTGTACTATATTTGTTTATTTGACAATGAGTTATATTGTGCTGAGAAATATCGTCCATTTAATATGACTGTATCACTGTGTGCTATATCAAAAGAACAAATTCCTATATATTACACAATAAGTTTATGAAGAGTCAACTAAATATCATGCATGACTGACTTTTATTCATCCACATATCAACTCCCTAACTAACGGAAGAGAAAATGTCTTACATACTGGTAAACACAGGTAGATACTACTCAGATATATGATAAATAACAATAGGCTACTTCATTAAATAGTCTTAAGAATCGGTAGTCAGTGTTTTGCCTACAAAAAGATTAATTTTTATTCTATATTTACGAGAAGAATAAAGATGATTGGACCAAATTTCACTTGTTTTGTGCAAAACACTACTCAATAATGAATGCAGTTTCGATCACCATTTAATTAATAATAATCATGTCAAAGTATTAACAAAACTTTCAATATTTCATTTTATCAGTTCTAGTGACCTATATTTTTTATTTCTCCTTCATTGCAGAATTTTCTAAATCGATCTTAATGGTTTTCAGATGATCAGAAGGAATAAGCAATAAGGAACTCTGGGAAAGAACCAACTAAGAATCTATCACCCCAAAAATATGCAGAAGAAGGAAGTGGAGATGGATTGGAATGGGTATACACTGAGAAGGCCGACTGGAGACATCACATACCAGGCCAGTCACTCGAGTTGAACCCAAATGGGAACAGACGAGTTGGGCATCCTAGGAGAGTGTGACATTTTGGAGATGGTGTTTGAGGAAGAAATGAGAGTTTGTGGGCAGTCGTGGCGTTAGGTTGAAAAGACTTCAGAGAACAGAGTTCATTGGTGACGTGCTACTGAATCCTTATGTTCGACTAGGAAGCCAAGGGGCAAATAACAATAATGATAAAATAATGTGACATGATATTTTATGCTAAACTCTTACATTAGAGAATTTCTGCAAAATGAAACTAAGATTAATCATCTAAATATAGATTATGATGGAGAAAATGGTTGGTTTTCATATTCCAAACCTCTATACTAGGTTACTAATCAATGTAGCTTCGGCGGTATCCAAAATTGTTGACCCAGAGCTTGTTCATAGAATTATGGTATCGGCTGAAGACATGACTTTAGGTATGCAATTGTATTTAACACAAGAACTCAGCTTTCAACATCAAGAGAAATAGAAAAAGAAGTAATAAGCTCATTATTATCCCTAAATGTAGAAGAGATATTTATGGATAGGTGGGAATATATGCATTTAAACATGTTTAGTTCTACTCTTCAAATATAGTGACGCTGTATGGATACAAACTTCATTGTGTTAAAACAATAATAGACTTATAATCTCGTCACATCCATGATTGTAATGACGGAGGATACCCAGTTACTTGAAAGTTAGAAAGTAAACAAGGAGAATCATCAGCAATGCTTGGCAAAAGTAAAGTAAAAATTAGATATCAATGTACACATTTTCGCTCAGAGAAAAGCTGCATACTTGATTATATATACCGTCAAGCAATGGAAAACAGCATACATACATACATACATATATAACATAGACTGAGATAGATTTAGGTGTAACAAAATGGAAGTGAATAGTTTTTTACTGGTCACATGTTAATGGAGAGGATAGAAATGGATATTCAAAATTGAATGTGTTGGGGGATAGGTTAATTGAGTTTAGATAGTAGTGAATTTTAGATAGGAAAATAATTATAATTAATTGACCTTATTCCTTTTACTAATGTTATCATTATTATTCATCTAAATATACCCCTTGTTTTCTTATTATGTCTGCATAAATACTGTTAACTATCTTGTCTTCAGTGACGTAATCAGCACTCAATCGATTCACATCTCACCCCTGTGTCCACATTTTTGTTGTCATTATAATTATTTAGTATGACTGTTTTTATATCATACTCTCGTTGATTGGACAGAACTGATCGGTCTCTATTGGCATATGGGTTCCCTTGCGGATGCCTCGATATTGCCAGTGTTCTAACTATGTGAATGATAGATCGTGGCTAGCAGTGGAATCTAAGATGCACATTTCCTCCAATTTGGGACTCATCAGCTGGATGTACCTGCTTCCCAGTTAGTAATGGACCCGATGGGAACAATATCACTCACTGGGAAGTAGGTACATCCGGCTGACAGGTCCCAAAGAGGATGAAATGAGCATCCTGAATTCCACTGCTAGCCATGATCTATCATTCATATTATAATTATTTTCTTACCTAAAATCCACTATTATCCAAACTCAATTAAACTATCCCCAACACATTCAATTTTGAATATCCATTCTATCCTCTCCATTACCATTTGACCTGTAAAAAACTATTCACTTCTATGTTGTCACACCTAAATGTGTCGTTCTACGCTATATATGTATGTATGTATGTATGCTGTTTTCCATTGTTTGACGGTATATATAATTAAGTACGTAGAGTATCCAGCTGACGAGTACTACTGAAATTTATAAATCCGTTAAATCCTGCTTCTTTCACACTTGTTACTTGTTTTAAAAGTTGCATACTCTAGGAGTAGTTACCTCAATCCCATGACATCTCATGGGGTTCATAACATGTAGCCAGACCTAACAGTAGCAAACTAAACAATGCAACTTTAAACTAACATTCTTCTAATCAGCTACCCTTTAAGGTTTTTCAAGAAACTGAAGAGAAAATACAAGAAACAAAATTGTATGACTTTGATTATAACTGCGTCACTATCATAAAATATTTCAAGAATTATCTAGTGTTAGCTTACATGCAACAGAAAGATAAGAAACTATGCATTAGGTCGAATAGCTAAGCGATACTGTCTGTGACTGTAGCACTGAGTAATGCGGGTACGAATCTTGGAGAGGACATCAGTACCATTCAGCTTATAGATACACGTTCCAAGTAACACAAAACACAAGTCCAAAGCCTTCTGCTGATTGTATTTATCCAACTAACCCCTATTGAAGTGCTTCAGGATTGTGAATCTTTTTACATGACGACCACATAGTAAAATGATCAATAAAACTCAATCAGAATTTAGGACGAGACAATATGAAGTTAGTTACTCTTTCCTGACTAATCAGTAGTACTAATGGTGAAATCTAGTTAATATTTAAGCCTAGAAAAATGCTCATAGACAAAATAAGATAAGATAAAAGGATTTGATCAACTAAATGTCGCTCAATGTTTACAATTTCAAGTACATTGGTCAAAGCAGTTAAACTTGAAATGGGGAAAAAGTTAATAGTTGCATTGTTTTAAATAATACCACCATAAAGTAGGGCAGAAAAAACCATCTGTAGTAAAGACTAATACAGTTAGGGGGAAAAAGTTTGATTCCTAAATCCTTACTAAGCAAATTAACATCTAATTCATGACATAGAAATGATACAGGCTTCATTGAGGAGATAAATAAAACATCACTTTCCCTATAGAGCATGAGTTAAAATTAAAAGTCAAAAGTTGTGCGATTACTTTGATATGATCACGATCAATAATTTTCAAGGCTGAAATACAACCCAGTAAATAATGCTATGTCACGCTACCCAATATAACATGAAGGAAAACATATATAATGAAATTAAATTGTATTATCAAGTTAAAATTTCATTGATTTAACTTTACTTCCTTTTTAGTTAACTGGTAGTGAAAATAGATAAATCTGAACTAGTCAGTATATCACAAGGTTGGAACATAAACGGAACGACGTAGATTTTCTTTCAACTCCTGTCATCAATCCCGAATGGGGAAATGGAGAAAAAATTCAATCAGCAAGCTTCTGCACACTCGTGCATTAGACGATGAACCACACGTAGTGTGTGACGGCTAATGATACAATGTAGCTGCCCATACTCCAGTACCTGGAGTGGTATTTGAACTTGTGACTCATTGGTTAGAGGTCATCTCTCTGAACCGTTGAGCCACAGCTCCAAATATATATATATATATATATATATATATGTATATATATACACTTATAGTGGATATAAATGTAAGGAACAAAACTGAATACTTGTAGTTTTATAGAGAACATAGACTCTTTTATCCAAAAATGATGGTTGATACATAAAACACACTGAAATCTCCATTCACTTTATATTTCTATCACAGTAAAAGCTTAGTTGACAGAAGTATATTCCATAGTTCAGATGAAAGTAAATCAGTGTATTCAATGTTTCAATATGATATAATCTTAATTTTCGTTCATTATATTATTACTTTGTAATTGATAACTGGATTTTTCTAAATTTGTACAAATATTAGATTCATTGACCATATTGTAATTTAGTCTTTGATTATCTGATATATTTGAAGTTGTTTGTTAAATACGTAAGAGTTTTACACTTTGACTGTTTTTAGGTACTGATATGTTTTGACTTAAACGTTGCTGACGTAAACGTGTTATCTCAAGATCATGAGTATTATTTGACTTGTCTAAAAATAATGGACAAAATATCATACAAAATGTTTTACGAAATTGTTGTGACATTGTTGTATAAATAACAAAACTTATTGATTCATTTAACAGTGTTAAAAAATCGAGTAAATCACCTAAATGCTGATAAACATTTTCTTCAAAATTCTCTATCAAATGTATACATGTAACTAGAATACCTTGAGGTAGTTCAATAGCTAAAAAAAATAAGACAATTGTTAAAAGTAGACCAGTTGTACGATTTTCTCGACTTAACTTTTTCCCTTCATCATTAGATAAGTTTGATGTTGTTGATGAAGACTGAAGAAATGTAAATGAGTAACGTTTATTATTTTTTGTTACAATTTGAGATTTTTCACGATTATGAAATAATGTTTTCCGACGTCGAATTGCTTTTTGTAATTCACCAATTAATAAGATTGTTAAAATTGTTAATAGAAATGATGGTGCAATCTTTGTAACAACAGCTTGTAACCAAACATTAAAGTTATGAAGTTGTTTTGATCTCCAACCATTAGTGGTTATTCTGGAGAAAGAAGATAAAAATACTATCTGATTCGATGAATTATAATACTCTGAATAATTATTTTCTTCATTATCTGGATCTGATGAAATATAATAGTAAATTTGTATACGTTTGTGTATATTTTCACTAGTCATAGATTTATAATTTAATACAGGACCTTGACATGATTTTGTATGATTCACAAGAATATTTGGTATAGCGACAAGTATACAACATAGAGTTGTTAATGTAGCTGAAATGAATGCTCGTCTACGTGTTGTGTGTAATGAACCAGATACAGGGAATCCTACATGAATATAACGGAATAAAGCTAATAAAACAGCTAACCATAAAGCTAATGAATGAAGCATTAAAGCACAACTGACAACAATTTCTTGATATATAATCCATAATTTTGATGGTGTATATATTGGATTTTTCATTGGATGTGGATGAATTATATAAAAATGATGTAAACTTGGTGCATACATAGCCATAAGTAGGAGATCAGCAACAGCTAACCATAATAACAAGTGATTTGTTGCTGTTTGTGCTAATTCTTTTCGTGTTAATACAATAATATTTACTAGATTAGCTGGTATACCAAATGTACATACAGCTAAACTAAGAGGACCATGAATTTTACTAAATTCATTGCCAAATTTTACAAGTCCATTATTTTCAGTGTTATCTATATTCTCAAGAGTTAAATGTTCATCGGTTTCATTCAAAAATGTCACCAAAGATGGGATACATTCATCCATTTGATATTAGATTTGTTTACATTTAATTTTAACAATTATCATCTTTAGTGATTACTACATTAAACAAGTTAACCAAATAATTCTATATATGATAAACATCTATCGAAAACATCTTTATATAATGTCTAATAAACATCCCTAAATTAACCAATTAAATTTGTAAGATTCATTGCCACAAAAGTAACCAATAAGAATACAGAAAAACAAAAACATATCCTCAACAATCAAAAAAACGCAATTATTCATGAGAAACTTATCTAAATAGTTAAAATATAGCAAAGAATCTGTGACATTCCAAGGAGGAAAATATCAATGCAACAACAAAGATATTTGCAGAATAAAGTGAGCTCACCTTATTTGTGGTAATTCATCACCTGCAAACAGTATACAGTGAAAACGAGTAATCGGAAAAATAGTAATAAAACATACTATGCACACGCAGAAATAAATGTAGACTTGAAAGTAAGCACTAAAAACAAGGTAGTGAGGGAGTCAAGAAAACACAAGATTAACAGTTATATATCCTAGTCAATATCTACGACTATTTATTTCCAATGAAGTGGAAAATTCTGCTGCTGTGGAGTGAGGAGACAACAAACGAAAATCAGTGTAAAAAAGGAACTGGTTAAGGCCTAGTGGGTAACTAAATGGCATGAATAACTTGAAAATCGTGAAGTGATTAATATTCAGTAAGCAATTCATGAAAACGTGGTGCAATCCAAAGAAAAGGAAAGACTGCATATATATATATATATATATATATATATATATATATGCCAACCACTATATACATTTACCAACGTAAACAAAGGTTGATCACAGTCTCCTTCTGAGTACACAGGTCGGGTTGAAAGTGTTGATAGTGAGAGCTTCTACAAACTACAATGAATATTGTCTTCTTTGTTTGTTGATTATCGTAAATGATAGAGAAACATCTATTCGGTGTCCTGTTCCCATCAGATGCCTGTCTGCCTGCCTGCCTGCCCGTCTGGCGATTGCACTTCTAAAGAGACCCGTCTAACATTTAGACACAGATTTCTAGCAATATGCTCACAAAGTCAAGTAGACACACTTCCTTCAGTCCAACCTATGTACTTGCTTGGATAAGCACAGGTGAATTGATATATGCAGTTGCAGCTGACACGAGATGGGTATTTGTCTCCTTTCCACTGCGTTATTGAGCCTGGTGTATTGTTAACTGGGATCAGTTTGGCAGCAGGGAAGCTCCTTCTCAATACAGCCTCTATTCTTCTGTCTACTCCTTCAGATGTCTCATCACCTTTGAATACCAGGTGAAGGAAAACAGGCTTCTTCTCAACAGTTGAATCTGTTGGTCTCTCAATAAATTATTTTCCATGTTCCATGATGAATTTCTTCGGATATCCATCCTCTTTAACAGCTTTCTTGATTATCTCGAATTCTTCTTCTTGTTTATCTTTAGAGCACAGTGTTTTATTCTACTGAATAATGGCTTGACTAAACGACACTTGTCGGTGACAGGACACAAGCTATTTTAGTGAAGGTACTGACCAATCCACTTGTCTTTCTCTGGATAGTTTTCTCAACTGTACTATCACATCTCCGTCTTATACTTAGATCGACAGAATTGCATCTGTCCTCAATTTCATATTCCATTGTAAAATTAATAATTAGGTGAGGTTGATTGAAGGTGTTGAACAACTTTGACGCCTGATTCATATTATCACAAAGGGTGAAATCATCATCGACATAGCTGGAGTAGTGTATCGTTTCCTTGATCGAAGCGTTAGGAATTTCTCGCTCTCGATCAGACATGAATGCATCAATTAGGATGGATGCTAGTGGTGAACCTATAGACACCCCATCATTTTGCCAGTTCACTTGGTTAATAAACTGGAAGTGAACACCTTTCGTAAAGAGAAGCAGTAATTGTTTGAGTTCCGTTTTCGGCAATTGTAGTAGATCATACTGTTGACAGGTTATGGCTATTGTTTCATCCACTGGTGTGTTTGTGAACAATGAGGAAATATCAAATGATACCATGAAGTTATCTGAAATATCTAATCTATCCAGTTCTTTAGAGAAATGGAATGTATCCCTGAAGCTGTGATTTGCGAGCCCTAATCTGATGGGTTCCAATTTCGTTGACGACCAAGGAACCAGTTTGTGACAAGATCAATTTATCATGGATAAAATGGGTCTCAAAGGAACACTGAACTCATTGATTTTTGGAAGGCCATACATGAAAGGTAGTCGTGAACTCCTTGGTTTAAGTTCACTGTAGGTTGCTTAGTCAGTCAATCGCTTCTTCAAAAGTTCTCTGAAGTGCTTGCTCACTTTGTTTTCAATTGAAACTGTAGCATCCTTTTGGGATCTATCAACTATGAATCTCTACGAATCCCAAAAATCATCAGGATTTTATGCAAGTAGACATTTTTATTGATTATGACCACTCCAGACCCGTTATCAGCTCTAGTTATAACAACTTCATGGTTCTTGTGCAGCTCTTTCAGCATCAACCTATGCTGCTTCGTCAGAATCTTTGACTGTTGGTATGCAGATATGCAAAACTGATTGGCAATATCTATCAGCTTAGATTTAAACTAGCTTCCTCTATTCTCATCTATAGGCTTCAAGTCGTGAATTTGCTGGTATAACTTTTCAAATTGTGCTTTTGTATGAATTTAATTAACGCGTTCGAATGTGAAAAGACATTTAAATCCAACAGAGACTTCAGTTTTATCTTATTTAGTCTGACATTGGAGCGATTGCATATTACTTCTTTGGATTTTCCGGAAATCCTTCATGTATGTATGTATGTATGTATGTATGTATGTATGTATGTATGTATGTATGTATGTATGTATGTATGTATGTATGTATGTATGTATGTATGTATGTATGTATGTATGTATGTATGTATGTATGTATATATGTATGTAGTCAAGCCATTATTCAGTAGAATAAAACACTGTGCTCTAAAGATAAACAAGAAGAAGAATTCGAGATAATCAAGAAAGCTGTTAAAGAGGATGGATATCCGAAGAAATTCATCATGGAACATGGAAAATAATTTATTGAGAGACCAACAGATTCAACTGTTGAGAAGAAGCCTGTTTTCCTTCACCTGGTATTCAAAGGTGATGAGACATCTGAAGGAGTAGACAGAAGAATAGAGGCTGTATTGAGAAGGAGCTTCCCTGCTGCCAAACTGATCCCAGTTAACAATACACCAGGCTCAATAACGCAGTGGAAAGGAGACAAATACCCATCTCGTGTCAGCTGCAACTGCATATATCAATTCACCTGTGCTTATCCAAGCAAGTACATAGGTTGGACTGAAGGAAGTGTGTCTACTTGACTTTGTGAGCATATTGCTAGAAATCTGTGTCTAAATGTTAGACGGGTCTCTTTAGAAGTGCAATCGCCAGACGGGCAGGCAGGCAGGCAGACAGGCATCTGATGGGAACAGGACACCGAATAGATGTTTCTCTATCATTTACGATAATCAACAAACAAAGAAGACAATATTCATTGTAGTTTGTAGAAGCTCTCACTATCAGACACTTTCAACCCGACCTGTGTACTCAGAAGGAGACTGTGATCAACCTTTGTTTACGTTGGTAAATGTATATAGTGGTTGGCATATATATATATATATATATATATATATATATATATATATATATATATGCAGTCTTTCCTTTTCTTTGGATTGCACCACGTTTTCATGAATTGCTTACTGAATATTAATCACTTCACGATTTTCAAGTTATTCATGCCATTTAGTTACCCACTAGACCTTAACCAGTTCCTTTTTTACACTGATTTTCGTTTGTTGTCTCCTCACTCCACAGCAGCAGAATTTTCCATCTCATTAGAAATAAATATCCGTAGATTTTGACTTAGATATCAAATTATTAATCTTTAGTTTCCTTGAGTTAGCTACTCAGTGATGGCAGAGCTGAATCTAGATATCCTACTGTCATTCCAGGGAGATTTATCTTGAAAATAATAAGGTGTCCTAGAATTTTCACTACTTTACATATGATTTACACAGGAGAAGCCGTTACCGGAGGAAACCTGGTTGACATCACAGTTAGAGATTTGAAAAACTGCTCAGTTGTGAATGATGTCGACGTGGGTCGTACAACTTGCCAATCATTCGCAAATTGACTATCCTTTCATCAATAGACTAGCGTCCTTTTGATAAACAAAGTGTGTAGATTGCAATTATCTGCATGATAAACACTTGAAAAAGTGATGAAATACAATGAATTCATCTTATTCTGAAAAACTTGTTCCCATAGATTCGTAAAAAGCATTATAATGTTTCTTACAGTAAACCACCATAGGAATTATTATTATTATTATTAGTCCCTTGGGTTCCTAGTGGAACATAGGGCTTCAGTAGCACGCCTCCAGTGACCTCTGTTCTCTGAGATCTTTTGAACCTGGTCCCACGACAGCCCACAAGCTCTCATTTCCTGCTCGCACGACCTCCTCCATGTCACCCTCGGACGTCCAACTCGTCGCTTCCCATGGGGATTCCACTCGAGGGCCTGACGCGTGATGTCCTCAGTCGGCCTTCTCAGTGCATGGCCAATCCATCTCCACTTCTTCCTGCATATTTGTTGCGTGATAGGTTCTTGGTTGGTTCGTTCCCAGAGTTCCTTGTTGCTTATTTTTTCTGGCCATCTGATCTTCAGCAGCGAGCGTAAGCAGTTGTTGATGAATGTCTGTAGTTTATTGGAAATACCTTTCGTGACGCGCCAAGTCTCTGAGCCATACAAGAGCACTGACTTGACGTTGGTGTTGAAAATCCGTATCTTGTTCCACATGCTGAGTGCAGAAGATCTCCACACTGGTTTCAGGCTAATGAACGCCTGTCTTGCTTTTCCGATTCTGACTTTGACGTCCTCGTCCGTCCCGCCTGTAGTTGAAACAGTGCTTCCTAGATAAGTGAAGGAGGTTACTTCCTTCAAGTTTCTCCCGTTGACGGTGATTGGAGTTTGTTGTTGTTGTTGATGGTGGTGGTGCGGTATCTTCATCACTTCTGTCTTCTCTATATTCACCTGAAGTCCCGTCTTCGCTGCCTCTTCTATCAACTTGTTAGTTTTTGCCTGCAGATCTTCAAGTTTATGTGACATTAGGCATAAGTCATCGGCGAAATCCAAGTCTTCTAGGTTCTTTTCCGTCGTCCAGTGTATCCCCCTCTTCTCGCTGCCTACTGTTTGCTGCATGATCCAGTCCACCACAACATCAGGAATATCATGGGGGATAGTAGGCAACCTTGTTTCACTCCTGTCTTCACTTCAAAGGCATCACTGAGCTTCCCATTGTGGATTACTTGGCATGTGGCATCTTCATATAGTTGTTGAATGAGGCGGATAAAGGTTTGCGGTACTCCGTAGTATTGAAGCAGTTTCCAAATTACTTCTCGGTCGACGCTGTCAAAGGCCTTCTCAAAGTCGATGAAGTTGAGGTAGAGAGGTGATTGCCATTCTATGCTCTGTTCTATGATGATACGAAGCGTTGCAATTTGGTCAGCACATGATTTGTACTTCCTGAAGCCTGCCTGTTCCGGTCGTAGTTTTGAATCCAGTGCATCCTTTAACCTCTCCAGGATGATGCGGCTTAATATTTTACTTGGGGTGGATAGGAGAGTGATTCCGCGCCAGTTCTTGCAAGCACTGAGGTCTCCCTTCTTCGGCAGTTTGACAAGGTAACCCTTCTTCCAATCGTCAGGTACCTTCTCTTCCTTCCACACCTTCTGCAATAGTGGTGTGAGCATGTCCGCTGTTGTCTCTGCATCTGTTTTCAGTGCTTCTGGCGGTATTCCATCTGGTCCTGCTGCTTTCCCGCATTTCAGTAGCTTTATGGCGTTCAGGACTTCCATTTTCGTTGGGGGATTTATGTTCACTTGTAATTCAGCGGCTGCAGGTGGTATTTCTGGACGAAGTGCAGGTGGTGGTCGATTCAAGAGCTTCTTGAAGTGGTCGGCCCATCGTTTCCTCTGTTTCTCTTCTTTTGTAATTAAATTTCCTTCTTCATCTTTTATTGGTTTCATCTGTGTTGGTCTCTTCCCTGATAGCAACCTGGTTATTTGATACAATGTCGTCAGGTCTCTCCTACCTGCAGCCTGTTCTGCTTCACTTGCCAGTGTTTCGTAGAAGTGTCGTTTGTCTTTGCGTGCACTCTTCTTCACTTCTTTGTCCAGTGTTTTATACATTGTGCTCAGTTCCTCTTGTCGTTGAGCATCCTTGCACTGGTTTATCTTCTGCTTCACCATCCTCCTCTCCTCTATCAGCTTCCAGGTATCCGTCGAGATCCATTCCTTGTCTTCTTTCTTCTTCCTTCCTAATACTGTTGTGCAGGTTTCTTTCCACATAGCTTTCAAAGACTTCCAGTGTTCTTCCACACAGGTTTCTTCAGGGATGTCCCTCGACGTCTCCCATTTTGTCTTGATGGCTGCTTTGAAGATCTCCTTTGTAGTTTCATCCTTCAGTTTCCGAGTGTTGTACTTGAATTGAGGTCTATCACCAGCTTCCTTGAAGGCTTTTAACTTGATTTGGAAGGTTCCTTGCACTAGGTAGTGGTCTGAACCTACATCTGCTCCTCTTCTTGACCTTGTGTTAAGTAGACTGCGTCTCCATTTTCTTGAGATTGAGATAAAGTCGATTTGATTTTTAGTGTGTCCATCTGGTGAAGTCCATGTCGCTTTGTGGATATCCTTGTGCCTGAACACACTGCCTCCAATCACCAAATCGTTGAATGCACAGAATTCTGCAAACAATTCTCCATTCTCATTCATTTCACCTAGCGCCTCTCGACCCATGGTTAGTTCTCTTCCCGTGTTGTCCCCTCCCAGTTTGGCATTCATGTCGCCCATTAGAATTTTGATATCGCCAACTGACGTCTTGTCCAGTGTTGATTGAAGTTGTCTGTAGAAATCCTCCTTTTTCTCTTGCTCTGCATTATTTGTAGGTGCATAACATTGTATGATTGTGACCTTTCTTCCTTTTGAGTTGAATCTTGCTGTCATGATCCTGAAGGAGATTGGTTCCCACTGCATGAGAGCCTTCGATGCTCTTGAGGACATCATGATAGCCACTCCATAACTCAGTGTGCTCGTGGTTGTCGTCTGGGTGACCGGAGTAGATTATTGATTCTCCAGTTGACAGTTTGGAGAGTCCACTCCCATTCCATCTGCTTTCGCAAATCCCAAGCACTTCGATGTTATACCTTCTCATCTCCTTTGCAATCTGGGCTGCCTTACTGGGTTCAAACATCGTGCGGACATTCCATGTCCCCACGTTTACTTTCGCTTTCATCGAGAGAAGACACATCGGCCAATTGGCTTCCCGAAGGCTTTCACCAACTGGCGTCATTTCGCCTCTCCGATTCCAGCGGGGAATAAGTTTGTTTTCATTTTTTATATTTTGTTTGTGCTTTGAAGTTTCTTTAGCGGTTAGATTTGTTTTACGGGGTAGGGTTGCTAGCCCTATGCCCAAGCTTCCCTCTTTACCCGGGCTTAGGACCGGCTAGTAACTAGTAAACTAGTTAACCAGGCGAGGTTAAACCACCATAGGAAGGTTTCAGTTTATTGCGAAAATGAGAAACAGGAAATTTGAAAACAAAACAGTGAGCTCTAAAGATGTCGTTTCATTTTTTTTACAGACATCTTTCTCTTGGTAAGTATTGTTGTAACTTAAGAACCACCCATAGATCAGCATACCACTTAAAGTACATCATCAACTGCTTACCTTTTTATAAGATACTCAGTTGCAGTTTATTTGCAGCACACACCGCTGAATAAAAGTATGCCAATTAGATGGTTATGAATACTTTTATGCGAAAGACAGCTGCAAAGGGAACTTAAGAAATTAGTCTTACACGGATTAATTATGGACGATGCAGTAATCCTGTGAAATGTCTATACCGGCATTGACATTCGCTTTAATACATTGACCAACATCATTTCAGAAAGCAAATCTTTCTTTGAATTACTGGAAGATGAGTAGTCATCAAAAGGTTGTAGCAGCAAAGCCTCCAGTAAGAAGTCATCAGTTTGTCTATTTCGACAATAATCCATCATTTATCCTTCCCTTTCTCTTTCTAACCGTTTATGCTGTGAGAAACGAATATTTATACAAATGACGCTTTTGAACAGTGAAATAATGACAGTAAAGGATTATTTACGCTATCATTTTTTGCCCTGTAGATATCTTCTTTGAGTTTATCGTTCAAACGAAATGCAACTATAATATCACTGACATAGAAATTTAGAAAAAAAATAGCGAATCAAAACCTTCTTCGAAATACTTAGGATGACATTTACTACCAACTGAGTATTACTGAAGACACTTGGCAACAAGATGACCACTCACTATGTGTGAGTTAAGCGTAAAGCTTACTCTAGACCAATCTAAACTCATCATGAATTTAGCTGCAATTTTTCGTTTTGAACAATTTCAATAACCTAAAGTAGCATTGTCAATAGGCATTACATTTTTCGGGCTGACAAAAGAAGTTTGTTCGGTTTTTTTCTTCACTGAATTCATCTACAACCGAAATCTAAATAAATTCTCCTTCCTCAATTAAGCAGAAGATACACAAATTGTATCTTTTTATTCTACAGTTATCAGTATTGTCATCGTAGAGTTTGTTTTAAAGGAATACTTTCCTTTTAGTCCCATAATTTATTGGGCAGTTGAAGATTTTATCGCATTATATCCATCCTTATATATATGTATATATATATATATATATATATATATATATATATATATATATATATATATATGTAACCTTCTCATGTGTCCATAAAAACAGTATTGGCTGGCTTTCTCATTGTTATTGTCTCATTCATTGTTATCCTCTAAATACCATACTCCATTCATTTCTAATTGCAATAACATAATTGGATCCCAAATATTTTGTTGAATTGTTTGTGTACGCGGTTTGAAATCCTAAGTAGAAATTTCCCCAAAAACGTATATGGCTAACTTGCTCTTCATAAATGAACTAATAGTGACAGTTGACTGCAAAACACCCATCTGAGAAACAAGAGTAAACTTCACTTTATTCACAAAAGGTTTCACTCGCTCGTTCATCCTTGTCACATTAACTCCTCAACCAAGTCTCCCAAAAACAATCAAATTTTACCTGAATAAGACAAAGATAACATAGTGTTGGATATTATCTTCACTTCTTGACACAGTCATGGTTTAACAAATTTACTTTATTGATACTGGGTCAGCAGCAGGATCTCTCGGACCAGTTAGTAGAACTGTAGGTCGGTAACTACGAGGTACCTAATTCAATGTGCGAACAAAAAAGTCTTAAAATGGATATTGTAATCGAAAACAGCGATAATTTACTCAGTAACCTTGTGCACATTCATGCAATAGGCAATAAACAACACTTTTTGTCTTAGGGCTAATGATACTACCTAGCTGACCAAACCTAAATAGGTTGAGCCGGATTCGAACCAGTGAATTATCTACCAGAAATCAAATGCCCAGATCGATGAACCACAGTTCCACAATCAAAAAAGGGATACGGGCTATATAAATTGCTAAATGCACGTGTCTAAAGTTTTTTTTATAAACTGTTTTACTAACTGACGCTTTATCACCACCTAGGTAATCCTAACTCATTTTTAGTCACTCCCTAACGTTTACCGAAACAATCCAGAAGTGCTTGTCTTTTCTCGTGACCTACATCGCTTCTTATGAAAATATAATACTTGTCACCATAAGATGCTAAAAGTTAATTACCATAAACCCCTGTGTCCAGATTCCGTATGTGTTGGTAGTCATTACTGGGGCGTATGCAAAGCCGTGGGAAATAGATATCCCCTCAGCGATTACAAACTGCATCTCTTATTCCAAAGTCAGATATTTTACAAGCACATATTTCGGGCCATGTCTGACTCCTACTATTACATTATGAATTCCAGCCGGTCACCAATAAATAAAGGATAGTTATCTATTTCTCACCGCTCCATTTCAGTCGAAGCCTGTTGATCGATTCTGAGCTGTGGCCATTAAGCATGGTAACCTCGTGACAAACTCAGTTACCTTCATCTAACACCAAAGAGCATTGTATTGTGATGTCACTCTACCTTACCCAGTAGTCACATTGCAAAATTGTTCGGTAGGCATCAGCGAGTGCTGAACACTTAGGCCTAGACAGTAAATTAGATAAGCTAGTGGTGACTAATTCCTGCATTCCCGCATATATGTTCAGCTATTACAGAAATGTGACAGGATTAGTAGCTTTTTGGCAGTAAAAACTATTCGAACATGCCGATTCCTGTCTTTCTCTCCAAGGTTCTAGCATTTCGCTTTACATTTCATTGCTTTTTACATGCATTCATAAGATGGAATATGGTGACTAGTTTAGGTGACGAATATTAATGTTGAAACAAGTAGTTTACTTGACGGCAAAGAACGAAAGCCTAGCAAAGATGTAATGCCAGCTTGACAAATTGATATCATAGCCAGTGGCAGAAAATTACTTTCAAAAATTAAACACTGCAGCTTATAAGGCATGCTACGTTGAAGTACATTTCATAAAGGAGTAAAACTAGGGCACTGCGGTATATTGCATTCTATTTTAGTCTGTTCATTAGAGGCATCACACAGTGAAACAGTAGCATTTAATGGATAACATTTCAGACACAATTTATTGTCCATATTCATATCAGGTAACCAACTCAACAACTTCAAGACAGACTCTACATAGTCCTCATTTTCTCTCCTTCGCTGTGATGACAATAGTTGTAGAATACTCCATATATCTGAGACAGGTGCAGAATCATTTCTATTACTGCATGTATTTGGCATTGATTCCACTTGGAAATAAATTCATAAGAAATTGAAAGCAAAATATGAGCAGTGGTAGTAGTAGTAGTAGTAATACAGATGTTGTCAATAATAATTCCACTACTAATGGTAATTATGGTGACAGGGTTGAGAGAGAATTCGATGCCACTACTGCGTTGCCATATAAGGAAGGCACCTCAGAAGCATGATGAATAATTGTCAATAATACTAGCTGGGATTATTATAGCATTTCAACCAACAAACTTGCTTAGAAACAAGTTTTGTAGGTTAAAACATCTTATCGATGGAGTTAAGCAAAATAATCTAGTTTGCTAAATCCCTTGCAGTGATTGCGAGGTCAGATAGATAGGTCAGAATAGTCGACTAGTCAGGGTGGATTAGAGCAACGGAGCACATAGGTGTAGCTAAGTCAAGATTAGTGGATCCTAATAAAAGGAAAGTTTGGCTACATCTCTGCATGCTATGACACACAATCACACTGTAGGGTTGGATAGAGCGACCGTGTTGAAAACTAACTTAGTTGGGTAGAGGGGAAGATTTATAATCGAACCTCTGTGGAGTCTGTCTCGAAGTTGTGGAGTTGGTTACTTGATATGAATATGGACAATAAACTGCGTTTGAAATGTTATACGTTAAATGATACTGTTTCACTGTGTGATGCATCTAATAAACAGACTAAAATGAAAGTACATTTCACTACGATGAGAACTAATTAGCTACGAGAAGAAATTTCAGACAGTTTTTTTAACTTAATAATTAGTCATTTTCACAATGAAATTTAAAACAATATGTATGCCTATAAAAGACTAATCAACCAGCAGTAGTTCATCAAAAATTTTTAGTGGATTATACATTTATTACACAATAACCGATGAATTAAGGGAACTGGTAAGAAACTTAGAACAGTTAACTTTCATTGACATTTACAGTGAGGAGAATATATAACTGTAATACTAACACTGACCAATGATAATGAAATTATCAAGAGATTTCAGCAAGTTGACGGTCAAGGCAAAATTAAGAAATAGACGTATTTCTTTTGAACGTAGAGGTCAGGCCTAATCCGATGAATTGCTAATTCCTAGGGTGTGTTCAAAGGGAGAGTTTGCACTGCCTTCCGAATGTACGACTTGACTTTCTAGATTTATAAGAAGGAAAATTTCAGTGAAGCGAAGTTACTACAGTCAACCACCAGATGTTCAAGAATACAGCGGTTGATCGATTTTCACTCATCTTAATAACCATACAGGATAGTTGTTGGAGACGAAGTGGAATAGAACCTTTATGCCTACCGTAGCCAGTTACACATTAGCACTTTAGCTAGTAAACATCGTACATAGAAGTTTGTTCTTCACGCACTATCAAATCAATTTTTGAATGAAGTGAAGTTTTCGATATCGGAGGGAAGTGAAGCCTTTTCTCATTGATTAACACAATAGGTTTTCCAACGTTATTTATCCATCAATAATATGAATTTCAAAAAAATTCTGTCAATATCAAGGCATCCGGACGGAAGCTCATATAGTCACTGGTCAGTTCTGTTGTCTTATTAACTGGGTATTTCTCACCCATTCATTTCCTGAACGCTATGATTTTAGAACAGAAGACGATCGTACTTTACGATAATTTAAACTTTACACACGTATTACGACTAGTTGGATGTAATGACATCCTATTACGTGTTCACCTGACAATCACTCACGTCTAAACATGCATCGATGTCGGGGATATTTTCAATAAAGTTCATTGTGATGAAATCTATTTCCGCAATAAAAGCATTCTGTTAACTTTTTGTGATCATTTTTAGGTCATTATCATGATAATCATCATAGATTCCCACAACTTTCAGGTCCATGGCTTGATTATAAAGTGTTCCTATGTACTGGTTATCGGTGGTAGTATACTAAAATATCATTCAACTGCATCCTGACTAGACCGTGTTCAACGTCTTCTTGTAAATATCTTTCGACTCATACGACCTAATAAGAAGTTTATGTTTTGTACTCAAGGATTAATATGACACTCAAAATAGGTGATACACCATTGAAAGCGCAACTTATATCTATCAGTACTTACTCGGTTAGATCATGAATAATCTATTGTTAATATTCTATATCAGAAAATGATTCTTAAAACTCAATGATTGTACAATTTTCAGTTTTGTAAATAAATTTCAACAAGATAAAAGTTGTGCTCATTTAAAGAAAACTGCATTGAATGGAAAAGATTTGTGAAGTTAAGAGGAAAATAATTACCTACTTTGCTGATTAACTAATTTTTTTTAGTGTAATACAAACTTTCAATGTACAAGTGGATAAAAAAAGAAGCGAATTTAAACAAACACAATACCGGTAGTTTTCAAAAATGAGATCAAATGAAACTGTTAAAAATAAGTATTGTCGAATGTAAGAAGAAAAAGATGAGAAGCATTTGTGTTGAAAAGGTCTTATTTCCAATGATTTCATCTTGTTGACCTTAAGTTCTTAGCATTCAAATATAAACATTCTAGAATAATTTTAAGTTGCATAATAAAATGTACTGCATAATATAGATGGAAATTTATAACAATGAAATGAACAAGAGTTCAAAATTTAAAACTGCATCGTAAAGAAATTATCCAAGACGATCAAGCCGACGAGGAGGCCAAAGCAAAGAAAGAGTTCGTATGTACATTTCATAAACTCACAATGGCTATTTGAGCTTAAGAAGTATTAGATAATGGAGGTATAATAGGCTAAAAAACACTCTAATTTACTTGAAATAGGAGCACCAATTTGGCGTATTGCCATAGATTTTCCTTCGCTTACTCATCAACGAGTTCCTGACAAATGAATAAGGTTCTGAGATCATCTTCCATAAATATTTTCATTATGGATCTTCATAGCTGTTGCCTGTGAATTTCTACAAAACCTTCACCCTTGAATTCGAACTTCAGTGCAATGAGTTCCATTACGTCATTGGGTTTTGAATCCCTATTCTTATATTTAGGTGATAATTAGTTTCCCATTAAACGTTTTCGTAGATTCTTCAGTTCATCATCTATATTGACTTCTGTCTACAAAAGTGTGCTTCTTCATGATTACTGAGGAAGATAATTAGGTGAAAATCTTTTTGCTACATTTATCTTATCATGCATATTCATGAATATAAAACTAAGAGAATGCGTTAGGTAAAGAGGAAAATATTTTCCTAATTTGACATGACACCTGTCTGGTTCCATGGCGAAATTTGGTGCTCATTTCGCTTCTTAGTATCACTTTAATCAAAATGTGATGCCACGATAGACTTAAAGTACTCAGTGTAAAATCTAGAATATATGCTGAATATTACACACTTGGTATGGATCATCAGTTTTACTAAACCACGAACAACAAGATTTGCTAAATAAGATGTATTCATGGTAGTCTGCCGCCTATTTTTACAACTGCGTAAAAGCTATGAAAATTGCAGGATATATATATATATATATATATATGTATACGTATATATATATATATATACACATATATATATATATATATATATATATATATATATATATATATATAACAATGCAATCAACTAATCCGAGTGAAAGGGGAGATAGTACATCGATAGAAAACAGTGAAAATATTCATTCTTATGGACCAAGAAGGTTTGAGTAAAATTATTTACGAAGAGAATTAAAAATTAGTCGGTGCTTAAACTTTATATTTATTTGTCCTTTGGGTTCCTAGTGGAAAATGAAGCTTCAGTAGCTAGTCTCGATTCCACTCCCTTCTCTGCAACCTTTTGAACCTAGCTCCACGACAGCCCACAACGTCTCATTTCTTCCTCACACCATTTCCTCAATAACACTCTCAGCTCAGATGCCAAACTCGCCGTTTCCTATCTGCGTTCCACTCGGGTGACTGTCCTGGAGCGTGATGTCCCAATATGGTCTTCTCAGTGCTTGCCCGGTCCATCTACATTTCCTTCCGCATATTTATTGAGCTATAGCTTCCTTGCTGGTTCGTTATCAAGCCAGAGTTCCATGCCTCCTATTCTTATTATTCTGGCCATCTGAGATTCAGTAACGAGCCAGCGTAGGCAGTTGTTGATGAATGTCTGTAGTTTGTTGGAAATGTCTTTCGTAACGCGCTAAGTCTCTTAAATATAGAAGATTGAAACGATGCCGCCTAGGTAGGTGAAAGAGGCTACTGCCTTTGAGTTTCTCCCGTTGAAGGTGATTGGAACTTGTTGTTGTTGTTGATGCTGGTTGTGTATCTTCATCACCTCTGTCTTCTCTATATTCACTTGAAGCCCCGTCTTCGCTGCCCTACCTCTTCTGTCAACTTGTTAGTTTTCGCCTGTAGATCTTCGAGTTTAAAGTTCACTAGACACAAATCATCACGGACGAAATCCAAATCTTCTAGGATATTTTCCGCAGTCCAGCGTGTCCCCCTCTTGTCTCTCTTTATGGTTTACTGCATGATCCAGTCCACCACAGTCAGGAAGGTCATCGTTGATAGTAGACAGCAGCCTTGTCTTACTCCTGTCTTCACTTCCAATGCATCACTCAGCTTTCCATTTTGACTCACTTGGCGTGTTGTGTCTTCATATAGTTGTTGAATCAGATCGATAAAAGTTTGTGGTATTCCGTAGTGTTGGAGCAGCTGCCAAATTACTTCTCGGTCTACGCTGTCGCAGGCCATTTCAAAGTCCATAAAGTTGAGGCAGTGGAATGACTGCTATTCTACGCTCTGTTCTATGATGTTGCGTAGCGTTGCAATTCGGTCCGCACATGATTTGTCCTTCCTGAATACAGCCAGCCAGCCTGTTCCGATCGTAGTTTTGAATGCAACGCATCCTTTAGACTGTCTCGGTGCTTACGTCGCCTTTATTCTGCTTCATTCAAATCAGTAAAAAATGAAAGTGGAAAATATAACACTAGTGTATCAGGTTATTTATTAGTGGAAACAATGTTTGAACTTGGGTTAAGGTCAAATTGGTTTATGTCGTATAACGATTCTGTGGACAGTCATCAGAACGAGTTTCTTTATTAATCCATTTTCCATCAATATACTCTTCATATGATTTCTATATTTTTGCAGAAGCAATACGACAAAATCGTATGACTGTATAGTCCTTTCGGATATAGTATTTCAGACTGAACTGTTCAATTCAGTCATCTGAAAACAAGACTGTTAAACAGCCTACATAGGCTTCTACTTACTATTTGAAGCTTCTCAAATAAAACAGTAAAAGTCTGCTAAACCTCATGAAGACTATTTCGTCAGGTTAGCAAATACCAGTATGGTACCTGAGATAACTCATAATATCAGTTACAATGTTGTTTAACACCAACAGCAATTGTATCTCAGTTTGTTTCTCGCAACGTACTGCATAGGCTCAATGTGTATTACTGTGAAGTGGATCTGTGGTGGACTTTCTAAGAAATAAATTAAGAAACAATCTCGTGTAATTTGCTATACCCTTTCTTCACAATATGAATGACACAGTGATCAGGAAGGCTATGAAAATATTCTTGAGTATAATTAGACTTATCCAATGTTTATGTGGTTATTCTGTTATTCTGCTACGACTGACGGGTCAAAAAAAGCGAACAGAAAACATTCCGTAAGTGTAGGCGACTAGTTAATGTGAATACAGGATACAAAATTAAAGGTGAGTTTACGTGAAGTAAGTTTCATTTACATAGCAGAGTTGTGAAGAAACATCAGAAATTGACTGGAAAACAGTTATGAACGCCTATGTGACACAAAATTTTAAAATAATAGGAAATACAGTGAAACTGTTTCTCTCACAGTATCATGAAATCATTCTTCTTATTATTTTTGCCTTACGTTCCTAGTAGGAAATAGGGCTTCACTAGTACAAATCCATTTCACTCTCTTCTCTGCAGTCTTCTCAAACTGGATCCACCACTGTACACAAGATTTCATTTCTTCCACACACACCATCTCCTCCATGTCACCCTCTACACAGATGCCTAACTCGTCGTTTCCTCTTTGCATTCCACTCGACAGCTGCCTTCGCCTGGAGCCTGATGTCCCCAATCAGCTTTCTCAGTCCATACTCAATCCAATCCATGTCCACCTTCTTCTACAGATTTGTTGAGTGATGGCTTCTTGGTTGGTTCATCGACAACCAGAGTTCACTGTCGCTTATTCTTTCTAGCCATCTGATCTTGGGGATCGAGTGAGACAGCGTGGGTGTCAGCTGTTGATGAATGTCTGTAGTTTGTTGGAAATGCTTTCCGCGATGCACCAACTCTCTCAACCATCACATAGAAGCATTGAGTCACTTGACTGAGATTGGTGTATAAAATCCGGAGGTTGTTCACGGTTTATGCTGAGTGCAGTGCAGTGGAGTACAGTGGAGTGGAGTAGACCTCCACACTCACTGTTTCAGATTACTGAAAGCATGTCTTACTGTTTTTCCCATCATCGCTTTGACATCCTCGTCTGTGCTACCACCCACCGCCTGTGGTTGAAATCATGCTGCCTAACAAGGTAGGTGAAAGAAACCACTTCATTCAGGTTTCTTCTGTTGATAGTGATTGATGCTTGTTGTTAACGCTGTTGTTGGTTGGGCATCTCCATCACCCCTCTCTTATCTACGTTCACTCGAGGTCCCGTCTTCTCTGCCCTACCTCGTCTATCAACTTGTTGGATTTTGCCTGTAGATCTTCGAGTTTGTGGCAATAGACATCAGACACAAATCATCGGTGAAATCCAAACCCTCTTCTGGGTCATCTGTCTCATCGGTCAAACAGCGTATGCCCATCTTCTCACAGCTCCTCACGGTTTGCTGCATGATCCAGTCCACCACAATCAGCAAGATCATGGGTGGTAGTAGTCAGCAACCTTGTCTCACTCCTGTCTTCACTTCCAATGCATCACGCAGCTTTCCATTTTGACTCACTTGTCATGTGGCGTTTTCATATAGTTGTTGAATGAGATTGATGAAGGTTTGTTGCACTTGGTAGTGTTGAGGCAACTGCCAAATTACTTCTCGGTCTGCACCGTCGAAGGCCTTATCAAAGTCGATGAAGTTGGAGTGAGGAATCAGTTGACTGCCATTCTACTCTCTCTTCCATTATGAAGCGTAGTGTAGTGTTGCTATTTGATCCGCATATGATTTGCTCTTCCTGAAGCCAGCCAGCCAGCTAGCCTGTTGCGGTCTTTATTTTCAATCCTGGACATCCTCACCAGGATGATGCGGCTTAGTATTTGCCTGCCTTGTTTGGACAGGGTTGAAGCATGATTGCTCGCCAGTTCTCGCAAAGACTTAGGTCACCCTTCTTTGGAAGTCTGATTAGGTAGCCCTTCTTCTAATCAGTGGGCAGTTACCTTTCCTTCCTTCCTTCCTTCGAAACTTGCTACAGTAGTGGTGTGAGCTTGTCCGCTGTTGTCTCTGCGTGTGTTTTCAGTGCTTCTGGATTAAATTGCTGTCAAGGTTTTAAAATTTTCTATATGGTTTGAACACAAGCCTCAACTATATAAATATGTATTCGTTTGGGTAAAAAATGCTCATCAGAGAATAACGTTTTTCACAGTTTCACTTGCTCAAAATCTAAAAAGCAAATGCAATATGAGGTCAAGTAATAACGTACACTCGTAAGTCATCACAATTTAGTGCATACACATGGCCGTTGAAACCCTGGAGTTTATCATTTTTGAACTTCTCTACCTTTTTATGTTGTTGTTTAGTTCATACAGATATAGCTACATACTTCACGATGTAGTCATTTATCGACAAAAGTAATAAACACTCTGCATGACTTCGAAAGCGATGAACTGCAAGTGATACATAGAACGTACTGTATTTGTTAACATCTAGTGAGGAATCCTGATTATGCATCAATGATGGTACAAGCTTACGAATCACTAAGGAACTTCTTAAGAGATATAATTCAGTTGAATCAAGCAAATAAAATGTATACAGATAGATTGAAGATGGTCAATGGTGCTGTGAATACTAGCAGGAATTCTGAGAGTTTGCTCAAAGATGCTTTCTTACCTATGAGTTATTTTTTGAAGCCAGTGTATAAAAAGACACTTTCCCACATTCTTAGTTCCTAATGAAGATACATTTTATTCAACTGACATAACAAATATGCATATTGTGAAGGTTGGATTATTTGTTTCAACTGTGAAATTAGAGTATTTGACTGAGTAATTCCCTGGAAATAGAAACAGATCTCTTTTTGAAATGTTGATTTTCACCATAAAGAAATTCGTGTTCTTTTCATGATTCGAAACGTTGGAAATTGGTGATGAAGACATAAATTTCATCAACGAGTAGTATAAATTACTATCAACCTCTTTAGCGACAAAAGCGTTTGCATGAATCAGTTATGAAATTGCAACCGTTGTAGCTACTTACATCTCACCATTTGTAAAAATCAGCTAATTCACCACCTGTTAGAGCAGTAACGTAACTAACAGCTATAAAATCGATTGTTTATCTCTTTGCCTAATGTTACAAAGCAATCGGCACTTAAAGAATGCATCTAACTTAAAACCCAGTTACTAACCGTAAAATAATTTTTAAGACAATGATTGAAAGAAATTAGTATAATCGTTTTTATATGATACCGTCGTTGATTGAACCGAAATGAACAGGTCTCTATCGGCATATGGGCTCCTGTGCGGATGCCTTGATATTGCTAGCAGTGGAATCCAGGATGCACATTCCGTCCTATTTATGACTCATCAGCTGGGTGTACCTGCTTCCCAGTGAGTGATGTTCCCACCGGGATTCGGACTAGGGAGCGATTGCTTCAAACGCCAGCACGATCCCTCATTAACATAATTAGAATACTGGCAATATCGAGGCATCCATACAGGAGCCCATATGCCAATAGAGACCGATAAATTCGGTCTAATCAACGACAGTATCATATAAAAACAATTACACTAAAAACTATACCCGTCGCACAAGAAGTGGCTATCGTGGCTTCGTGGTGTGGTGAATAACACGCTGGCGTTTGAAGCAATCGCTCACTAGGAAGCAAGTACATCCAGCTGACAAGTCTCAAATAGGACGAAATGCGCATCCTGAATTCCACTGCTAGCAGCTATCCATCATTAACATAATTGAAAAGAATGCAAACTTCAAGGTATTTCAGATACAACGTTTTAAATTTGTCTAAGAAGTGCTTATGAAGTTAGTTTATTGGATTATTAAACTGCTTTCGGAGAAAATTAAAACATCTATAAAACAAAATAAATTGTACACATTATCACAGGTGATAAATCCTTGGCTTTATTTTCTCAGTTACTTAAAAATTGAAGAGACACACTTCTTCAGGTTCAATGTTTTTCTAACAACGCTTTTGTGGAACATGGCAAATAGATTCTTCAGCAATTTTACCATGTTTTCGGTCAATAATTGAAGCAGAAACATTTTAACAATTGACTATTGTTGGAACTTACTTTTGGGACATCTGTATCTTTTAACACTTACTAATAACATATGGAATACTTGGCTCACCAACGTCTTAGCCATTTTAACTCATCAGAAGTTCTGATGTAATGTGAAAGAAAAACCTTTTTTGACTAAGCTTATATAGAGAAAAATTAAAAGCAAATAAATACTTTTTTCCCATTACCAATAACTTACTGAGAAATCAGCTACCGAGAAATAGGTAGAGTTAGATAAAAGATAACAATTTGTTCAATTCATGAAACTCCTCAGTACCTACATTTTTAATCACAGTCAGTAGAATATGAAATGTTTGGTTTGTTGAAGTTTCAGACTATGTTGTACAACTAACTGACTTTTTTCAGTGATCATGCTCTTTAAATTGTCCATTTAAAAACTGGAAAAGATTATTTCAGGTTATTATTTTTTTCGAATTTCCTCTTTCTTGTTTTACTAGATCTTTTGTATGGCAAACTACGAAAGAATAAATGGAACAGTATTCCAGTCAACTATGTACTGTGTGGTATGTGTGTGTGTGTGTGTACGTCTGTGATAGGACATCAGCTCCCTCAAGGTTGCAGATAAGATACCCAGGTATACAGCTTCCTGAGAAGTACTGCCAATTAACTGACATCTAGTAAAGTACACCATGATGCAAAGTCTCCTAAGCTATGGGCAATAATACAATTTAATCAATATAGTGTACTTAAAAGCAGACAACATAGCCAGTCAACATACATTACAGCAGAGTCTGAGATCCCACTCAAAATAATACTGTTCGCCTATATATCTTTTCATGAAAGATATTGCCCAGTTTACAATAAACGAATTCGATATGAATTATTGAACATGTAAAAATATTAAATGTTGATTAAATGATTCGTTTTTATTTCCACATGTTCAGTATACAGTCAGGCGTTTGAAGATTTCCCTAACTAATGATGCGTTTTACGCTCTAAACATCCAAGGTTTGTACTTTTGCATCTAGAGAAGCTGAAGTTTGGTTAGCTTTAAATATCTGTTCACTTTGAATTAAAATGATCTTAGGGGCAGTTAGTGTACTGCATACTACATTATTCCAGTGACGTTATCTAACAGGTCTCTATCTAAAGTCAACTTTATTTGTTTGCCATTGTATTTGTTCAACTAAATACACTTAAATGCTTGCCCTTGAAATTTATCTCAGCTGATTTTGAATGACTGTTCATGTGTTGTTATAACTACAACCTTTACATAACCATCTTTCTCATCTCATATTTATGAATTAAAAGGAATCGACTAACGCTAACATAAGGTTCCTGCGTGGATGGATATCTCAACATCCGGCGATTTCATTTCTTGATTAGAGAGGAAAGGTGACTTTGCATTAAACATAGGCGAGTTGTTTCATAAGAAATTATTGGCCTTATTAAGTCACTTTTAAAGCAACCCATATAAAAACAGTTACTGATCAATTCAGCCCAAACCAATCGACAATCGAAATTATTAGTTATAATGTCAAGCAGTACTTGTTGTACCAAGAGTGGCCATTATGACTAAGTAATGGAGTAATGGGTCATATGTTCGAATTTTGGTGGAAACAAACCCTGACTTTATGGCAGTTATATCCAGGTAACAAACCTAAAATAGGCAGAGGCACATCTGCTTTATCCCTGGTCATCCTCTATTCATCCCCAGTAATGATGCATCTCAACTGAAAATTAGGTGTGAGATTTCAATTTGGTATTCATGGTAGACCGTCATCAGTTGGGAACCATTGAAAACCTGAGAGTACTTGACTGTAATGAGCCCTGAAGAATGGAACTTTTCATGACGTCGATACGGATCGAACTCCAGGCTTTCAGGTTTTGTGGCGAACTACCTACTATTTAGTTACTGGGTGGAAATTTAATGGTCTACATTATCCTACTTCCAAAGGGGTATTCTCGAAGTTTTGATTGGAATTAGTGACCGATGTGGCAGACCAGGTCGGATATGAGAACAAATCCTCAACGGTGTCATCTGATGAAGGTTGAGCTATATCATGAATTAACAGAGGTGGGAAGATACGGTCAACTGGATCCCAACCCAGAGGCTCGATAGTAACGTGCTGGCCACGGAACTTAGAGGTCCTCTGTTCACTTCGTGGTGGGTCCAGGGGTGTGCATTGCTGAGTAGCTACATACTAAAACAAAACAACTTTCCAGTCCTCTCTGGTTTTCATGGGTTCTCTAAATGATGTCCTTCTGCGATGAATTGTAAGCTGAAAGCAACTGATCTTCACAAAACTCCGAACCGAATTAGGTGAGTTTCTTTACTTGTATCGCATTCACCCAGAAACATTTATTTAATATTCTGCGACTAGAATTTGGCAGAAAGAAGACGTATTATCATCTGAAACGTGTGATGTACTAGAGAAATACATCTTGAAAAGTCTGATGATTCCTTTAATTGTCATGGGTTTTTACGTGAACTTTTGAAATGATAAATGGATTCAAACAATGGTCGTTTTAAAAATGTTTCAATTTTATAGTAAAAATGCATGGTGATTAGCAGTGAATTCCAGGATGCGCATTTCGTAGTAAGTGGGACTCGCCAGCTGTATGTACCTGCTTCCCGGAAAGAGATGTTGTCCCCACCGGGATTTGAACTCAGGACCGATCGCCCCAAATGCCAGATAGCTAACCTCTAGACCACTGCAGCACGACTGACGTTTCTTGTATGACGGGCATGGTTTTTAAGTGTTATTGCTTGTATTATACCGTCGCTGATTGGAGCGAACTGATCAGTCTCTATTGGCATATGGGCTCCTGTGGGATGTCTCGATATTGCCTGTGTCTTCGATTATATAGTAATGACGGATGGTGGCCAGCAGTGGGATCTGGAGTTTGAAGCAATCAGTCTAAAGTTTGAATCCCACTAGGAACAACATCGCTCACTGGGAGGCAGGTACATCCAGCTGACGAGTCCCAAATAGGACGAAATGCGCATCCTGGATTCCACTGCTAGCCACCATTCATCATTACTGTACTTAAAACACAGGTAATATCGAGGTATTCGTTCAGGAGACCAAATTCCAATACAGACCGATCAATTCGGTCCAATCAGTGACGGTATAATACAAGCAATAACACTAAAATGGTTCAGTTTGTTAGGTTAGAGGTCAAATGATAGATAAAAAGGGAATATATTACATTGGCCACCTTTGATTTTAAAGCTGACATACTAACAGACGTTCAATGTGACAGTAATTGTTTTGGGACACGTAAAATTGGTTTAAACTTGTGTATGAAGTGAGGTTCAACACATTTTAGGATATGTCCCTAATTGGTTTTTAAATAGGTTGCGAAGATGCATGGAAACCCAAAGTGTGATTCATTTCACCAACGAGTTTAGCTAGCAACGAAGTTAAGCATCTTTTGTTTAGGTCACTGTGAACATTATATTTCATTCTTTATTGCATACATTTTGGAGTGTTCTCTGTGACCCTTACTGATTATACATATTATCATTAAAGTTAAAAATGGTGGAAACAGATGAAGGCTATATGAAGACATTAGACAGTCTGTAGCCCCTGCATACAACCATATTTTCTTGTTCGCTTCCTAAAGACTACGTTACATAAGTCTTTGTCTATGCAGGTACGGCTGTGATTTCAGTTGTATAATGAACTTTTAGAAAATATATGAGGCACGCGTAAAGCATCCTTAAAGATTTCAAGTCGATGCCTTTCAAATTACGAGGTATAGAGTACTGAGTGATATTCCCTAGTACTATTGGTTAGAAATAGGACCGAGGATATGACGTTCATCCTGTCTGGACTCATCAGCTAAATGTCTTTACTTCCCAATGATTTTTCTTCTTCCACTGCAAGCTACTATTTGTTGATTAATGTTGAAGTTAAATTACGGTAGATACCGTAGTATCTACTCAAGAGATGGTTATAGCTTTGTCTGACTGTGATTGTTTGATTCACGAGGGACTCTATCCGTTCAGTCTTAACACTAAACTTGCATGTGATTGGTCTCTGATATACTTGCCATGTCTTGAATACTCATTTCGAGCACATGATGAATCCCACAATTCTGCCCTTCTATCCGTTTACAACAGAACACAAAATGTGTCCATATATATTTTGGATGATATGATTCATCTATATATGCAGCTGAATTACACGGCAATGACAAGAAGAATGACACTTCTAAGAGATTCACATTTTCTACTTTCCAGCTGATGTAACATAAACCACATGCCTGAACAACTAATATACAAAAAAGCAAAATTTAGTAAATTTGAACATTCTGATGAGGTTCATCGGCAGAATGCACGAAATACATCATGGAAGAAGTAGAAATGTTTGATGAGAAAACATATGATTACACTTCTTAACAAATCAAGCTGTTTGTCATAACACCCTACATTGAATTCAGACTTTAGTTAAGAAAACGTCATACTTGGCATATAGAAAATTGTCACCTGATTATTATTGTTCAATCGTTAAGTTGTAATGACTAGATCATAATTAGCCTTCTAAATGCTATTTGTTAAACGACGACTTTGATGCTTATTTATAGATATAAAGTCAGACATAGACGAATACATTTTCAGATAGTTATGCCAGTGGATTTCAATAATTAGGTGTCAGAGTATAGAAAGTAGCAGCAATTCCTCTTAACATTTTATTCCAGTATGTTCGTTTTTTAGCTCCACTGAACAACTTTTCCTTGATTAGTTACTTTTACATTCCTTTACCACAGTCTGATACAGTTTCCGAAACAATGTAGGTATCTTTTGTATTTTAACATTTAGAAAGGGTATATTTACAAGCGATAAAACACCATTTTAGATAGAAATCACTAGGAAACACTGTTCATAAAACCGTATTTTATTTTTTTTAACATCATCTACCTATTCATATGATGAAATACGGTAGGAAAAAAAGATCAAATAGTCCCAAGTAAATGAGGGGTTACGTGAGCCATTTCCAAACATACTATTGTGAGCACATTCAGTTGGTTTAAAGAATTTCTGTGAATTAGAATATGGCTGGTGAAATATATAGAACCATTAGAAAATAATCAATAACTCTACTTTTGAAACCAGTGAACAGTGATTGTTCGGCAGAGGGTGATGTTAGAATCTTTACTCATGTTTATTACACTTAGATTGATCCTGTGATTTATAAAATAATTTCGAACATATTATTCCGATCGCACTATGTCGTAAAGTGACAGGCGTTGGGAATATGGACTATTGGATTCCACCAAGTGACACGATGCTAACGTGCTGACCATGAAACCAGAAGGTCCTGAGTTCGATCCCTGGCGTGACGAGGTCATGGGTGCACACTGCTGAGGAGTACCACACTAGGACGAAAAAGCTATTCAGTGCTCTTAGGTCTCAAGTATTTCTCCAACCGATGTCACTTTATGATGTATACCAAGTTAGAAAAATCACTAAATCCCTATAAACCCCCAAATTCAGTGCTGAGTCATTCTGTTAGTTTTATATGTATCTATATCACCACAGCTACAAGTGATCCTGTTTATTTATAGTGAAGTATAGTCAATGAGATTTCTTTCTCTAGGTTATGTAACCAAGATGAAAATATTGATGAGATAAGCCGAAAATAAGTGACAGTGAAAATGTTTAATAGCGGATTGAATTCTTTCAGTTGTCTAATAGTTACCGATTCTCAGATTTGATACAAAACTTCGTCCACAAAGTATTTAGGTGACAAATACTTAAAAAAATCGAAAATTAGTTACGTTTTCCTTTTCTCATATTCAGTGCTTAATAATGGTAAGGTTTTGCAGCCAAAGTTTGATTAGGTTGTGAGTGAACTTGAATGGATATTTCGATATGGTCGGAATTCTTCATCAATCATGCTTTGGTTTTGACGACAAAATGTGTTGAGACTACTCTTTGAATAGTGAACTCTTATCTGAGACAAAGTTTTGTAAATCAGTCTCAAGAATGGCGATCCACGTTCACCTTAATATGGTAAACAAAGTCGCAGTAATATGTAATTGATGTACAACACTGAATTTTGGTCCAGTTATCATTTAATCTGCTTGTTAGATGCATCACACAGTGAAACAGTAGCATTTACTGGATGACGTTTTGGATATAACTTATTGTCCATATTCATATAAGGTAACCAACTCAACAACTTCAAGACAGACTCTACATGGTCCTCATTCTCTCTCCTTCGCTGTGGTGACAAGAGTTGTAGAATACTCCTTATATCTGAGACAGGTGCAGAATCATTTCTATTACTGCATGTATTTGGCATTGATTCCACTTGGAAATAAATTCATAAGAAATTGAAAGCAAAATATGAGCAGTGGTAGTAGTAGTAGTAGTAATACAGATGTTATCAATAACAATTCCACTATTAATGGTAATTATGGTGACAGGGTTGAGAGAGAATTCGATGCCACTACTGTGTTGCCATATAAGGAAGGCACCTCAGAAGCATAATGAATAATTGTTAATAATGCTATCTGGGATTAGTGTGGCATTTCAACCAACAAACTTGCTTAGAAACAAATTTTGTAGGTTAAAACATCTAATCGATGCAATTAAGCACAATGATCTGATTTACCAAATCCCTTGCAGTGATTGCGAGGTCAGATAGATAGGTCAGAATAGTCGACCAGTCAGGGTGGATTAGAACAACGGAGCACATAAGTGTAGCTAAGTCAAGATTAGTAGATCCTAACAATATAAGAAATCTAGAAAAAAGCTCGGCGTTACCTCTGCGTGCGATTACACATGTTCGCACATTGGGATGGGACAGATTGACAGTATTGAAACTGACTTATTTGGGTAGAGGGAGAGATGAATAATCGACTGAGTCTTTGTTTATCGAATGAACGTGAAATACATTCATGTTCTAGATATATGGAAAATTCTACTACCCTTGTCATCACAGAGAAGGAGAGAAAACTAGGAATATATAAAGACTGTCTCGAAGTTGTGGAGTTACCTGATATGAATATGAACAATAAATTATATCCGAAACTTTATCGAGTAAATGCTACTGTTTCACTGTGTGATAATTCTGATAAACAGAATAAAAAGAATTCTTGAAATTACATCTCAAATTTCTACACCACTCAAGTCATTTCCTATCTTCCCTTCATATGTAAACAACCGTGTTTTTAACACAATCTATTCCTTCAATTTATGGTATTTTTGTTGTTAAGGGGGGCTGGGGGGGGTTGTCTGTACATTGAAAAGTTTGCAAAAGTAAGTACAAAGAATAGTTTCCTCAGTGGTTAAGTAATAATTCATCAGTTTCACACTTTGAGGGATTTATAAATATACTGGTTAATTCATGACATAATAAATCAGACGTAGTGGTTTTCTTCTAATACTATGAAAATCCTTAAAGAAATCAATGTTCGCGATGGTTTTCCGGTGTCTGATTCAATAAATGTTGCATACTTCGTGGTTATCTTGTCCATAGTGAAATAAAAAGCCTCATCCATAACTCCTAGATTTTGCATCACAATGTAATTGCAATCTTTATATTTGCACAATATGAAAATGTACTAAGTCACTGATTGGTCAATTGAGGATAATCAACTTCCAAAGTGTCGGTTGAATTCTGTTTATCATCTTGCAATCTATCCACCATTCAACAAAAAATAAGATATATGTTAATTAAATGGAGGTAATCAGCACCAGGAAAGCCTTCAAAAAAGGTGGTGATAGACCACAGTTCAAGTTCAACACCCAGAAACTGAAGGACAAAACTACAAAAGAACATATTCAAGTCAGCCATCAAAACAAAATGGGAGACATTGAGCAACATCCCTGAAGGATGGGGCGTGGAAGAACACTGGAATTCTTTGAAGGCTATGTGGAAAGCAACCTGCATAACCGTGTTAGGAAGAACGAGGAAATAATAAAAGGGATGGATCTGGACGGACATGTGGAAGCTGACAGAGGAAGGATAGGAAGATGGTGAAGCAGAAAATGAACCAGTGCAGTGCAAGGATGAACAAATAAAAAAGGAACAGAACACAACCTATAAAACACTATACTGGACAAAGAAATGAAGAAGAGCGAGCGCAGAGACAAAAGACATTTCTACGAGACTGGCAAGTGAAGCAGAATAGGCTGTAGGTAGGAGAGACAGAGACCTGACAACACCATATCAAGTAACAAGTCTACTATTCGGGAAGTAATCAACCCAGACGAAATCGATGAAAGAAGTGAAGGAAACTTAGTTACCAAAGAAGAGAAACAAAAGAAACGATGGTTTGACCACTTCAAAAAGCTCTTGAATAAACCACCACCACCACCATCTATAAATCGCCCAGAAAAACCAGCAGTAGCCCAGCCACAGAACTACCAGTGAACACAAACCCTCCCGATAAAAGCAGAATTAAAGTCCTGAATGCCATAAAAGTGCTTAAATTCAGGAAAGCAGCAGGTTGAGATGGAAGTCCTCCAGAAGTACTGAAAACACACGCAGAGACAACAACGGACAAGCTCACACCACTATTGTAGCAAGTTTCGAAGGAAGGAAGGAAGGAAAGGTACCTGCTCACTGATTAGAAGAAGGGCAACCTAATCAGACTGCCAAAGAAGGGCGAAATAAGTCTTTGCGAGAACTGGCGAGCAATCACGTTGCTATCCACAACAAGCCAAATATTTTGCTGCATCACCCTGGAGAGACGAAAGGATTTCCAGGATTGAAAATAAAGACCGGAACAGGCTTGCTGGCTGGCTGGCTTCAGGAAGAGCAAATCATATGCGGATCAAATAGCAACACTACACTACGCTTCATAATGGAAGAGAGAGTAGAATGGCAGTCAACTGATTCCTCAATCCAACTTTATCAACTTTGATAAGGCCTTCAACAGCGTAGACCGAGAAGTAATTTGGCAGTTGCCCCAACACTACCAAGTGCAACAAACCTTCATCAATCTCATTCAACAACTATATGAAAACGCCACATGACAAGTGAGTCAAATTGGAAAGCTGAAAAATGCATTGGAAGTGAAGACAGGAGTAAGACAAAACTGCTGACTACTACCACCCATGATCTTGCTGATTGTGGTGGACTGGATCATGCAGCAAACCGTGAGGAGCTGTGAGAAGATGGACATACGCTGTTTGACCGATGAGACAGATGACCCAGAAGAGGATTTGGATTTCACCGATGATTTGTGTCTGATGTCTATTGCCACAAACTCGAAGATCTACAGGCAAAATCCAACAAGTTGATAGACGAGGTAGGGCAGAGAAGACGGGACCTCGAGTGAAAGTAGATAAGAGAGGGGTGATGGAGATGCCCAAACAACAACAGCATCAACAACAAGCAGCAATCAACATCAACAGAAGAAGCATAAATGAAGTGGTCTCTTTCACCTACCTTGTTAGGCAGCATGATTTCAACCACAGGCGGTGGGTGGTAGCACAGACGAGGATGTCAAAGCGATGATGGGAAAAACAGTAAGACATGCTTTCAGTAATCTGAAACAGTGAGTGTGGAGGTCTACTCCACTCCACTGCACTGCACTCAGCATAAACCGTGAACAACATCCGGATTTTATACACCAATCTCAGTCAAGTGACTCAATGCTTCTATGTGATGGTTGAGAGAGTTGGTGCATCGCGGAAAGCATTTCCAACAAACTACAGACATTCATCAACAGCTGCCACACACGCTGTCTCACTCGATCCCCAAGATCAGATGGCTAGAAAGAATAAGCGACAGTGAACTCTGGTTGTCGATGAACCAACCAAGAAGCTATCACTCAACAAACCTGCAGGCGAAGAAGTTGGATATGGATTGGATTGGGTATGCACTGAGAAGGCTGATTGGGGACATCAGACTCCAGGCGAAGGCAGCTGTCGAGTGGAATGCGAATGTGAATCGACGAGTTAGGCATCTGTGTAGAGGGTGACATGGAGGAGATGGTGTGTGAGGAAGAAATGAAATCTTGTGTACAGTGGTGGAGCCAGTTTGAGAAGACTGCAGAGAGGAGAGTGAAATGGAGTTGTGCTAGTGAAGCCGTATTTCCTACTAGGAACGTAAGGGAAAAATATATAATAAATAATCAGTACCAAGCCCTCCTCGATCTGGGTTTTGTTCTTTCCGGCGTTCATCGGCCAGGCTTACTGAAACCTTGACGGAACTCGCGTGAGGCTAGAACCACAGTCACCAGGGGATTGAGTGAGGGACGCTATCAGTAAAGTGCATAGGTAGCTTTTGATTCTGTGACTGCAGCCCTGGATGGCGCGGATTCAAAACTCGGGCAGAATATCATCCATTCAACTAGACTGTTAATTCAAATCAGTGATTAAACCTCAGGTTTGGAGCAACGTGTGTTAACACGTTGCATTTACAACCGGTGACAGTTACCATCAGTACATCCAAGAAGTTTCAAGGTGCATTGCCACCTAAAATTACAGTATACCGTATTACTCACGGAACTATAACAATTACCTAATCATAACATATCCTAACCAGCGTTTTGTAGTAGATGGAAAAAATCAGCATTAGTTATTTGCCGAATATGTAATCAGTCAGTAATAAATCTGTTTATCATTCAACGGAAAAATAGTGCTTTCATGAATGCTTACAAATAAAATAACCTGATCAACAAATTAGTTAAGATTTTACCACTGAATCACTTCCAATGAATTTAAGTCTAGGCAGGTTTCTTCGTCATTCGTTCACAGAGGTCTAAGTCAGAATTTAAAGAAATGAAAGAAGATAATTACTCCTTTAACCTTCCGGATTTATAAGGTACATAAATGATGAGGGTGTTTTCTTTTCAACGTATCGTAACCCTTAAAGTTATATTTACTTTACCATTGACGATAACCTTAGTATTAGAATATCAACCGTATATCAGCCTATGAAAATGTGAATTACCTATCGTATAGCCTTTTTGTGTTTACTATCATCCAAGTGTTGGATAGCAAATTTTAGAAAGGAACAGCATGAAGTTGATGATGAATATTTTTCAACCGTGTAAAAGGCATCCGTATCACATTTTTATCACCTTTTTTTAATAAAATCGAATGGGTTTATGTACCGAAAGTGTCTCAAATCTGTCACCGCTTGATGAGATTGACTCTTAACGTAGAATGCACCAAAGACTATAAGATTTTGATATGGGATGAATAGAGAAAATCACTGGAGCATTGGTACGATCAAATTTGTGGGAACTGTGCATAAAGAAGTCAGAAAACAAAATTCTCTACAATCGGATGTCCATAGTTATCAGAGTAAATCGAATTTCCTCTTGATTTACGTCAATATACAACATATTGGCAGTCTGATTATTCCAGATGAATAAATGACCAAACTACGAAATATCTCCGAAATGATACATATATGAGAACATGACTCCTAAACCACAGAAGACTATCCGTACCTTTTTTTCGAAGGTATCGTATCTCTCTTCTGGCAGCAATTGCGACATAATTGATTATATGCTCATCATAAGTAACACTGAAAATGGTATTCCGTCTTAGAATACCATCTTACATGGTTTCATATAGATTTCAGTAGATCAGCAATAACTGGGTTAATTTAATACATTGTCCAAAATGAGCACCCTTGTCGCCTGAGGATTTATACAAAGTGAAAAATAGTTTGCACTGGCAATAACTTCCTGTCACAATGGCCTTACTGAAGCTTCACCTATTCACATAAAGTCAGAATCTTAGTTCACAAAAGACACTTAGCCAAAATTCTTTCTCCATCTTCATCCTTCCAAAACACTCCTCTTGCTATCATTGTCGACATTTTTTGGGCTTCCTGCCTAGTATAAGTTCTTCCCTGTTTACAACCTTTTTTTGAGTAACACTTATTCTTTAAGGTACTTTTGATCCTAAATTGAAGTCAATTTCACAACCACTGAAAACAGAAGGCCGTCAAACAACTGTTTCTTCCTAGTTCAGAATGAGTCCTGCCAATGAAACATGCTACACTACAACTAATACTTCTAAATCAAATATACATCGGATGTTAAAGATGTACTGTAACGTACTCATTAAACAATTGCTTATTAGCGGTGCTGGACAAATGCAAAATCCATAAACAAGTTTCATCTGACTTGAGTTCCATGTCTATTAGCAACCATCAAATCTTCACGAAATATTGACTGTCTTGCAGAAACCTCATCCTGGGTCATTCACAGCTGCAGTCACAGACAGAACCATGGAGGTATTCAGGTTTTGATCATTCTTCAGTAAAACTAGACTCACTAGGCTTTTAATTGATTTCTTATAAGATGTCCGAAATAGACTAACATGAGAATCTTTATGCACAAAGACAATTTTTGATGGGTCTTTAGAACATGATGTCTCACGGTTTAAATTCATAACTACAAGCCAAATCTTACTAAAACCATCTGTTTTTCTTCATATGACCTCTCATTTTGGCTTCTCTCAACGAAATATGTTTCAACACTTTATTCTCTATATTTGACCTTCATTTCTATAAACGTCATAAATTCACGTGTTACATATATTTTAAACAGTCTTTCACACAGACAGAGGCAATCGGCAGGAAGCAGTGATAGATCCAAGCTTCATGCCTCTTGTCACTGGTTCATTAGACAAGTCTGCACCCTTGAAGAGACTGATGTCCTCTGTGGGTTGGAAACAGAAGTCAGTCAGTGTTTTATTTTGCAACACTGAAGCATTTGAATCTCAGATGGTGTATCGCTTCTCTCATAGTTGTCGATGCACCTTGTTTGTGAGTGCTAGCAAGCACAGAACTAAGGTTCGAAGCTTCCTGCTGATCACCTTTAACTTAATGAAATTCATCAAAATGGACCATGATTGTAAGCCTCCTAGCTTAGTGATAATGGGGCGAAATGATCGATAGAAACCGCTCAGCAATCCGACCTAGATAGTAGGAAACTGCTTGCTCTTTAGTGACTAACAGATCTCAAGTTCTTCTCACCTACATTTTTGCATATAAACACACAGGAATGAGATTTCTAGGACTTTGTTGTTTTCTGGTCATTCCAATATGGGAACAGGTTTTGAGATAACTTGCACTATTTCTAATTTTATCCTAGTCACTGACATAAGCTATTAAATAAATTGTTTACTAAAAAAGACTGCCCTAGATATGTCTAGTGATTCCAGAAGAATTTGTAATAGTCCTTTCAACTGTTGGTGAGGGAAACATAATTCCATTATTTAAAAACACTATTCATCAGCAAATAGAATTTTCAGGAAATCCATGAGATTTATAGTCAGCTATGAATATCCCTGACAGAGTGTTTTGTTCACCATAAAACCAATAACATGCTTCATATTAGATTTCTTTATTTGATTTGTAACACACCACGTGATACAGTTTTACTTACTTGATGACGTTTCGAGTATAAATTATCAATGCTCGTAATCATGTCAATCTAATCACATATGTTTTTATAGTCTTGTCACCACATATTCTTTGTTTTTATTGTTATTGTTTTTCCCTTGGGTTCCTAGTGGAACATACGGCTTCACCAGCACGCCTCCATTCCAATCTCTTCTCTGCAGTCTTCTCAAACTGGCTCCACGACTGCCCATAAGCTTTCGTCCATTCCTCATACACCATATCTTCCATGTCACACTCATCTCGCACGCCCAACTTGTCGTCTCCCTTTCGGATTCTACTCGAGAGTTGCAATGGCCTGATGAGTGATGTCCCCAATCAGCCTTCTCATTGTATGCCTAATTCAATGTATCTCCACCTTCTTCTGCATATTTGTTGGCTGATAGCTTCTTGGTTGGTTCATCGACAGCCAGAGTTCCTTGATGCTTATTCTTGTTATTCTGGCCATCTGATTTTCAGTATCGAGTGAGACAGAGTAGGTGGTAGCTGCCTTATGAATGTCTGTAGTTTGTTGGAAATCCTTTTCGTGACACGCCAAGTTTCTAACCCATATAGAAGCATTGACTTGACATTAGTGTTGAAAATCCGGATCTTGTTGTTTGTGCTGAGTGCAGTAGATTTCCTTGTTTCTGTTAGTAGTAAAATTTTCAATTTCTATTAAATATGTTGGGTGTTGATTCAATAAACCAAGATTCAGTAATCAATATCCTTCACCACCTAATTATATTTTACAGTGCCACCCATTCCATTGTGCGGTTGTGTTAGTACGTGCACCGTAATAACCGGGCGTTTTTGTAGATTGTTAATCTTATTGGAGTGTGTCGTTCTACAATTAGCTAAATTCTTATGTTCCGCTATCCTATCTGACTCCGACCAGCTAGTTTGAAGGAAATAACAGCAGTAATAAGGGTAGAAAGGAGATCACAGCCTCCATTGTGTTATCCTATAAGGAAAGTACATAAGAAACTTTACGTAGGATCTCCAATAAAACCGGAATAAGGAAGGCATTTAAAGTAACGAACTCAGAGATAAGCATTGTCGGTTTAAGGATCCGATAGAACTATTTCAGCAAAATAATCTAATCTATCAAATTCCATGTAATGAGGTCACGTACGTAGGTCAAATTAGTCGGTCGCGGCTAGTTAGAATAGTCGAACATAGGAATTTAACTAGATATAGGACGACACATTCAAATAAGATCGACGATCTAGAAAAACACTCGGCTACTGCAATACATGCATCAACTCACAACCACATAACAGAATGGGACAAAACCACTGCAGTCATGTCCGATATAATAAGATGGAGAGAGGGGGGATTGATTAGTGAATCTTTGTTCATCGAATCTACACCCAACACATGTAATAGAAATGACAAAACACGTATACCAGAGATATGGAAAATTTTACTATCAATAGCATTAAAGAATATGAAGTAAAGTGACTTAAAAATGCAGATATCGAAAGTAGTGTGATAACACTGGTATGATTGTGAGCAGTAATAATTAGTGCTGGAAAAGTCATAAAGTAAATAATACTGTTTCACTGTGTGTTACAAATCAACTGAACAGATCTTTAATGGAATTCCATTCTGCCACAGTGTCCAAGTTGTACACTGACATTAACTTGCTCCTGTATCGTTGTATTACACAGCATCAAACTATCTTGCAAAAAGAATACCAACGACGGTATCTTATGAAAACAATTATAACAAAACTATTCCCATCACACAAGAAATGGCTATCGTGGCTCGGTGGTGTAGTGGATAACGCACTGGCGTTTGAAGCGATCGCTCCCGAATCCGAATCTCGGTGGAAACAACATCACTCACTGGGAAGCAGGTACATCCAGCTGACGAGTCCATATAGGACGAAATGCGCATCCTTAACTCCACTGCTAACCACGATCCATCAATAACGTATCTTGCAACTGGTTAGCTATTCTGTTTTAATTAGTTTCACATAACTATATTTGTTTTGGTCTAGAGTCCCAAATATTTTACCCACTAATTCCTAAAGTAAAAGTTATGAAGCTTGTTCTCATGGCTACATACATACATACATACATACATACATACATACATACATACATACATACATACATACATACGTACATGCATACATGAAGGATTTCCGGAAAATCCAAAGAAGTAAATATGCAATCGCTCCAATGTCAGACTAAATAAGATGAAACTGAAGGTCCTCTGTTGGATTTAAATGTCTTTTCACATTCGAACGCGTTAATCAAATTGATACAAAAGCACAATTTGAAAACTTATACCACCAACTTCACGACTTGAAGCCTATAGATGAGAATAGAGGAAGCTAGTTTAAATCTAAGCTGATAGATATTGCCAATCAGTTTTTGCATATCTCCATACCAGCTGTCAAAGATTCTGACGAAGCAGCATAGGTTGATGCTGAAAGAGCTGCACAAGAACCATGAAGTTGTTATAACTAGAGCTGATAACGGGTCTGGAGTGGTCATAATCAATAAAAATGTCTACTTGCATAAAATCCTGATGATTTTTGGGGATTCGTAGAGATTCATAGTTGATAGATCCCAAAAGGATGCTACAGTTTCAATTGAAAACAAAGTGAGCAAGCACTTCAGAGAACTTTTGAAGAAGCGATTGACTGACTAAGCAACCTACAGTGAACTTAAACCAAGGAGTTCACGACTACCTTTCATGTATGGCCTTCCAAAAATCAATGAGTTCAGTGTTCCTTTGAGACCCATTTTATCCATGATAAATTGATCTTGTCACAAACTGGTTCCTTGGTCGTCAACGAAATTGGAACCCATCAGATTAGGGCTCGCAAATCACAGCTTCAGGGATACATTCCATTTCTCTAAAGAACTGGATAGATTAGATATTTCAGATAACTTCATGGTATCATTTGATATTTCCTCATTGTTCACAAACACACCAGTGGATGAAACAATAGCCATAACCTGTCAACAGTATGATCTACTACAATTGCCGAAAACGGAACTCAAACAATTACTGCTTCTCTTTACGAAAGGTGTTCACTTCCAGTTTATTAACCAAGTGAACTGGCAAAATGATGGGGTGTCTATAGGTTCACCACTAGCATCTATCCTAATTGATGCATTCATGTCTGATCGAGAGCGAGAAATTCCTAACGCTTCGATCAAGGAAACGATACACTACTCCAGCTATGTCGATGATGATTTCACCCTTTGTGATAATATGAATCAGGCGTCAAAGTTGTTCAACACCTTCAATCAACCTCACCTAATTATTAATTTTACAATGGAATATGAAATTGAGGACAGATGCAATTCTGTCGATCTAAGTATAAGACGGAGATGTGATAGTACAGTTGAGAAAACTATCCAGAGAAAGACAAGTGGATTGGTCAGTACCTTCACTAAAATAGCTTGTGTCCTGTCACCGACAAGTGTCGTTTAGTCAAGCCATTATTCAGTAGAATAAAACACTGTGCTCTAAAGATAAACAAGAAGAAGAATTCGAGATAATCAAGAAAGCTGTTAAAGAGGATGGATATCCGAAGAAATTCATCATGGAACATGGAAAATAATTTATTGAGAGACCAACAGATTCAACTGTTGAGAAGAAGCCTGTTTTCCTTCACCTGGTATTCAAAGGTGATGAGACATCTGAAGGAGTAGACAGAAGAATAGAGGCTGTATTGAGAAGGAGCTTCCCTGCTGCCAAACTGATCCCAGTTAACAATACACCAGGCTCAATAACGCAGTGGAAAGGAGACAAATACCCATCTCGTGTCAGCTGCAACTGCATATATCAATTCACCTGTGCTTATCCAAGCAAGTACATAGGTTGGACTGAAGGAAGTGTGTCTACTTGACTTTGTGAGCATATTGCTAGAAATCTGTGTCTAAATGTTAGACGGGTCTCTTTAGAAGTGCAATCGCCAGACGGGCAGGCAGGCAGGCAGACAGGCATCTGATGGGAACAGGACACCGAATAGATGTTTCTCTATCATTTACGATAATCAACAAACAAAGAAGACAATATTCATTGTAGTTTGTAGAAGCTCTCACTATCAAACACTTTCAACCCGACCTATGTACTCAGAAGGAGACTGTGATCAACCTTTGTTTAGCTTGGTAAATGTAATATAGTTGTTTGTATATATATATATATATATATATATATATATATATATATATATATATATATATATATAGTCTTTCCTTTTCTTTGGATTGCACCACGTTTTCATGAATTGCTTACTGAATATTAATCACTTCACGATTTTCAAGTTTTTCATGCCATTTAGTTACCCACTAGACCTTAACCAGTTCCTTTTTTACACTGATTTTCGTTTGTTGTCTCCTCACTCCACAGCAGCAGAATTTTCCACTTCATTAGAAATAAATAGTCGTACATATTCACTAGGATATATAACCGTTAATCTTGTGTTTTCCTGACTCACTCACTACCTTGTTGTTAGTGCTGAATTTCAAATCTTCATTTATTTCTGCGTGTAATAGTATGTTTTGTTATTATTTTTACTAATAACTCATTTTTATTTTTTGCTGTTTGCAGGTGTTGAAAGGCCATGAAATAAAATGAGCTCATTTTATTTTGGAATGGTCTTTGTTCTTGTGTTGTTCATAAATCTATTTCCTAAAAGTTGAGGATCAGAGCGCACAGTGATAGTATGATGCCAATACATAACAATAGACAATCTGAGATAAATTACGCCCTAGTAACCACTAAGTGTATATTACCCAAACCAATCAGAGGTCAACTCCCGACCGAATACTTCAGTGGTGACATCTGATTCTAGGACTGAATTTATCCTGTTCGTATCTCTACATTGACATCATATTCCTAGAGGATCCTGTTAAAAACACAGAACCTCATTCTAGTGCTTCCCAGCTTACCAAATGAATTTAACCAAGAGAAAAATATGATTTTGATAAAGTTTAAAAGTGGAACTGTATTGTGTGATTCAATGATCAATTTCGAAAAATTCCGTTTTGTCAAATAAACAAAAACAAGCGTAGAACCCAAATAAGGCAGGTAAAATTCATAGTAACGATTTAAACATAAAAATATTTTCACTCTACTCAGTCAAAAATTAATTTCGGAACGTGATACAATCTATTAAGAATGACAATGAGCATAGATGGTTTTATCTATAGAACATATCGGTTTCCACATAATCAAGCAAACGAATATACATTCATTGTTAAATATAAGTCACATAAAAGCCTCAAATATGCTTACATTGATGTTAACTATCTTTTGTTCAAACGAGTTCATTATTCTGTCATAACAAAAGCAGCACATTGGAATGTTCAGTCATTATTATTATTATTTTTCCCTTGGATTTCTAGTGGAACATACGGCTTTACTAGCACGCCCCCATTCCACTCTCTTCTCTTCAGTCTTTTCAACCTGGCACCATGACTGTCCACAATCTTTCATTTCTTCCTCATACACCATCTCCTCCATATCACCTTTGGCTCAGACACTCAACTTGTCGTTTCCATTTTGGATTCCACTTGACGGCCTGGCCTGATGCATGAAGTCCCCAGTCAGTCTTCTCAGTGTATGCCCGATCCATATGCACTTTTTTCTGTATATTTGTTGGGTAATAGGTTCTTGGTTGGTTTGTTACCAGCCAGAGTTCCTTGTTGCTGAGTCTTTCTGGCCATCTGATTTCACTATCGAGTGGAAGTGTTCAATAGACATGCCATTTTGTATCCGACAGTACTTTGGACATAAACCACTGTCTGTGGTTGTATTACAGTAACTCTTACAACATAAAGACTAGGTTTGCATAATTCTGGTCGTTTCACTTACTTTCAGTAAGCCTTTGTTGTCAACTACATCACTCCCATAAAATGTACAGTGATATCTGAATATAATTTTTGTTCACAACTAATGATTATAAAGGTCAGCATGGTTTGTTCAACAGTGATCCCTAATGGGTCATATTCCGGAAAATAATAAAGGAATCGAATAGACGTAAGAAACTTAATGATATTTGAAAATGGGATCAACTGATTTCAGTTTGAGTTGAAGTTGAAAAGCTGAAGAATATATAACAAAAGGACTAAGCACTTGTCAATCAGGATATCAAAAAGAATTTAGTCAGGCTTAGGAATCGGGAATGTTTTAGATTAGGAAGTAAGTAAGAATACTGAATGATATATCCACCACTAGATAAATGATTACCATTTCCATTATTTAATTGTCGGAGTTGACCATTGTCAAGTAAACGTTTTCTCACATCTTTTCAAGATTACATTGAGTTCCATAAACTATACACAAACACATCACCACTCAGTCTAATTAATAATAATAAAAGGGGATAAAATATTAAAAAGATCCATTTTTCAAAAATCTATGCAGTTGAAAACAAACAGCATCTCAGATGAGATTATAGGTTCAAACGTAGATCTAGTCTCAGCCTTGGAAAAACTTTCACGCATTCGTTCTGAAGTCTTTCCTCCGGATACTAACACTGGGAACCCCAAGCTCTCTAATGGTGATTTTACTAATATTCCCTGCGTTACTTATGACATTTTTCATTTACTGCATTTATAACCTTCATTATCCCACTGTATTCTAGTTAATTTTTATGACACTGCATGTTTCCTTTACATTATGATTGTCATGCCTTTCAGGCCGTATTCTAAGTTGACTCTTCATATATCAACGCCAATTGATTTGAGCAACATGGATTTATATCTTGACTGATGACACACTGAACATAATATCTAATAATTTTAACTTTGCAAACACATGGAAATCAGTCAACTACACTAAGTATTTTGATGTCAAACGAACATGCTGATGAACTTAGCTGTGGAACACAGATGTTATACTGCTTAAAATAAAATGCTTATCATCTTTAGTGAAGGTATAAATCATCTCAAGTAAACATAGTAAAGTAAATATTCAAGAAACTGTTTTTATCCTTGAATTAGCCGTAGAAACTCCCTAAAAATCTGTATTCATTGAATGCTCAGTAATGAATTTTGAACTCATCTGCAGTAAAAGAAAACAGTGAAGGGTTTTCTTCTAGTTTGTAAATATTTCATTATAAAGATACATGTTATAAACCCTGAGGAAGCCAAATCTTCAGAATTCTGCAGAAATGAAGTCGTCCTCGATAAACTTTAAATATAAAACTGATTCGAATATTTGAACAAAGCAGAACATGTATCAAACAAGCCTTGAAAAGTATGCACTGTTTGATAAGTATGAAGACGTCTGGAGCCGAAGCCTGGCAAGGAGCTACACAGTAAGGTTTTCACAGACAGGACATGACAGTTGAAAGTCTCACAGTGAGTGTTGATAACCAGGTTTTATATGAAGATTTGGCTTATGTTTTTTGCCACGAAAGCAGAAATAAGTTTTTGGTTAGACTGAAGTTTTAAAAAGTGAATAACAACATATAGACAAGTGGACAAAGGAGTTGTAGATGTGTTGTTTCAAACTGATCATCCCATTTCAGTTTCTCATCTGGTTTCACAATAAGATATAAGCCTTCATGAGGTGAAGGTATTCAGTCAATGTGGATGCCATACGTGCGTAGTTGTGTAAAGCTCACGATTTACAAACTGTTCTACATTGTTTGATCACTGGAGTGAAGCCAGTCTGATGCTGAGTGCTGACTAAAATTTACCGACCAACCGTACAGTGTGGTTAACAAGCTATGAAGTGCAACATGTCAGCTTACTTTTATGGATGTTAACTGGTCACAGGCTGGCGAGTGGCACCAGGTGTGAAACCTGTGTCTAGAAATTAATCGATCGAATTCGGTAAGTACCCAGGACCAAACAACATAAAACTGTTAGCCATCTAGTGGCCAGTCTGTACTTCTAACCCAGTTCTATAGGTAGTGAATCGTTGCCGGAATAGCCCTCTGATTGCAGTACTGAGTTACGCAGTTTCAAAGCTCACAGAAGATATCACTTCTCTTGAGATTGCGGACATGCTCTGCTGACGAGTGCCAACAAGCATAACATCCAAGTCAACTATGGTTTCCCGCTGACTACCTCCAACCAACTATCATAGATGGCTTTATCATAGCAATTAGACAGTGTAATGTAAAACCGAATTGTGAAATCAGTGAAGAAATATGGAACAGACAACTGAATAAAACAAAAGTTGATACTTGCACATTAGGCTTGGTTATAAAATAAATTACTGGGCCTGCATCTTTGTTGAATACAAGATCAATGTACTAGATTAGGATTGTTAGGATTTCCTTATTTCACTCAAATTTTCCGAGAAAATATTCCTGTCAATCATTCTCCTGTGATTGGTAACTGAAGGTGAATTAACATTGAGCATTGCAACCTCTCTAAGCATAATATGCTGCATAATTCGCAAATCTTGTGCTACCTGTCTACCAAACGAGAACTAAGTAAGCCGGATCAAACGAAATCCTTCACTGTCTTTGCAAAGTATTTGAAGTTTTAAGAACATGTGTGATATGATCAGTTTGTCATTCAACTACTTCTACAGTAAACATCGTGATGCAAATGTCATCCTCTTTGTTTCAAAAAACATCTTTTAATGCAGAATAATACAATAGGAAAACATTTTGCAGGGTGAGAATTCAACTTTCATCAGCTGCTAGTAAATATATAAACTTATGATGTAGAAAGAAGTCATCTTATTCTGTGAATTATATTCACATTGCTTTATTTTATTTCATTATGAAAACTGAGTGATAGACTCAAGACTTTCCAAGGAAGACATTATTGTTATTATTGTTATTTGTCCCTTGGGTTCCTAATGGAACATAGGGCTTCACTAGCACGTCTCCATTCCACTCTCTTCTCTGAAAACGTTTGAACCTGGCTCCACAACATCCCAGAAGCTCTCATTTCTTCCTCACAAGATTTTCTCCATGTCACCCTCACCTCGGACACCCAACTCGTCTGTTCCCATCTGGGTTCCACTCGAAGGCCTACCACGTGATATCCCCATTTGTCCTTCTCAGTGTATGCCCAATCCATCTCCACTTCCTTCTTCTGCATATATGTTGAGGGGTAGGTTCTTGGTTGGTTTGTTAACAGGCCAGAATTCCTTCTTGCTTATTGTTTCTGGCCATATGAGCTTCAGTAACTAGCCATTGTAGGCAGTTGTTGTGAATATCTGCAGTTTGTTGGAAATCTTTTTCGTAACGCGGCAATAATTCTTCAATAATTCTTCCTTTTTCCATTGACTCTAATCACTCATCTAGGAAGAAGAACAAGACATGAAGCCGTAATGAAACTCCTAATTACATGATCGTATTTTACAAGTAACATGTGAAATCTATTCACAACTCAGAATCATATTACCTGGCTTCGATTATTTAAAATTTGGTTTTCACTCATAGCATAATTACAAGAATGAGTGAAAAAGCTACTTAAACACTCTATCTTTCCTCATCATTCATTTCTGCTTACAATTAGTTTTGAAACAAACTTGAAGTTTTTTATTCCATAGAATAAACATGTACACTCATAATAAGGAGAAAAAACAGTTAAGATATCTCAGCATTTAAATGAAATTTTAGTAAAAAAACTATGAGTTAAATCAGGAGATTTTTCTTTCAATGTGTTCACCGACGTCTTGACTTTTAGTGACTTAAAAAAGGAAATGTTAACTATTCAAAAGTTTGGTTTGTAAAAAACAAAAACAATCATAAGATAGGGACAAAACGAATGCATAATATTTCCGTGGTTTTCTATCAACTACTTACAATCTAGAATATAAGAATGTATAGTTTTACTCAAAATTCAACATAGTAGAGTTTCAAGTGTACAGGATGCTAACATTAACTGGTCAAATCCTTAACCAGAGTAGCGATAACCCAACAATGCACAATCTTAGTTGCCTGAAGACTCTATTCAAAAGATTGAGAACACACTATAGTATAATGGCGTCATGAAGAAACGGAAAATGTACTTGACATCTATCCTAAAGAAGAATAGCTACCCATAAAACTAATATAGGAAGATACTTATCCCGTGCATCATTAACTAGGAAATCATCCACAGAAATCAACAAACGCATCATCCTACCATACATACAGAATGTATCAGAAATCTAGACAAGATTACTGAGACCATTTGGAACTGGTGTGGCTCATAAATCAAAAAATTCCCTTCGAATCATAACATGCAAACCAAGGGATGCAACAGTTAAAGAAGACACACAGAATATCAACTGAAATAATTGTAATCAACACTACATTCGAAAAAGTGGTCACCCTCTTCACCTTCGTTTACACTAATTCCGATTGGCTTCTGAACGTCAGGACATTTCATCACTCATTTCAAAGCACGTGGATGAATATGGATATGAATTCATTTTTGAAATCATATCGGCGAATTCCAAGAAGCTTAGCATTCAAGCCAGTCAGAGAGCAGTAAACAAATAGACATAGACCCAATCTATCAGCCAGTAAGAAAAATGATAAACGACAGATAGGTCAGAGGTTAAGCAGAAAAACAGCCAACACAAAAAGCTATGCAGTCAATGACACAACGATCAAAGAAAACTACTACTGAATCACTCATGGAGAGATATTGATAGCTCACTTCACATTGAAGTTAGTGCTGACATTGTCTAGATATGCAACAAAAGTTACATAAATAAATTACTCAGCTTGGAGAACACAACACAATAGGGCAAAATATTGTGAACTAAGTTAGGCTATTTAAAACACTTCATATGAACAAAAGATGATGCAACTAAATAAGAAGGAAGAAATGAACATCTAAGGTTGGTAAAGTATGATGCAGTCATATAGCAATCAAGTACAGATTATCAAGTTGAAAAGAGGTTGACTGCGACTCTTTTTGCACAAATAATCAGTTTTCAGGTCTCTAATGGCTACGGCTTCAGTAAACTGCAAGAGAAATGGGCTCATTATACGTCTTTGATTTTGAGTAGGCTATTTCGAAACAGTTGAATGAGTAAAGTCTTTACAATTTCTGCTTTTCCAATTAATATATAGAAGTAGACTGCAGACACAGTCAGAAGGGGAAAACGTCATTTAAATTTGTGGATTCCTGTTAGCGGCCTGTAATAGAAAAGTTTGAGAATCAAGTTAGGGGAAAACCTATGTCTTTTCGTCTAACATGCCACTGACCAAATAATACTTGTTATACGTCTTAGTAACCAGCTAAAGAATTCTGACTGAACCAAAGATATAAAGGCCACAAATACTTTAGAGATAGACTGTATCGTTGTTCTGTTGAAGTTCCTCTATTAAAAGTAGATTTCTAATCGAAACTTGAACATTAAGTGATAATACTTCCCTTTTTCAATCTCTTTTCTAACATACTCTGATCAATTTCTGACTACTTGATTACCTACCTAAGTAAACAAACATAATATGCATATATGTATGCATATTCGTTCATTTTACACTTACAGTATTTCATGAAATACTCAAGCAACAAGTGAAAATATGCATAGAAATAATGCAAGGAAAGCTGACGGAAGACCTTAGCTATTTTGGGCTTTGGATCAACAAACTTAATTTCCAACATGTGTTGGGATCAGGATAGTAGCTTCCTTTCTATAAAAAATAAAAGAAGTGATTATACATGTGTAAATGTATGTTTAGAATGACGACAGGGTTGAGTGACGACGCGTTTCTGTTTAATTTACTCATCAACTGCCTTACATAACTTCCTTATATGTTTATGAATCAAAGATATTTATGTACAGAGAGCGAAAAAAGTACGTATACTCGGTTAATAGACTTTTAGGTTATGTAAACTAAAAGCAGGTCATTTCTTTTGACTCAGCAAGAAAAACTAGATTTGTAGAACAATAAAATGATATCCTTTTATCTCATGAATACTCTTCAGCTGCGTGCCGTCTAGAAATGACAGTGGTTATAAGCTCATATTATAAATATATAATAATCTGTCCTTTGGGTTCCTAGTGGAAAATGCAGCTTCACTACCACTTCTCCATTCCACTGTCTTCTCTCCAGTCGTCTTGAACTGGCTCCTCCACTGACCACAAGCTGTCATCCATTCATCACACACTATATTTTCCATGTCCCACTTGCCTCACACTCCCGACTTATCGTCTCCCCTTCAGATTCCACTAAAGAGCTGCTTTCTCCTGACGCGCGATGTCAACAACCGGCCTTCTCAGTCTATTTCCAATACAATCCATCTTCACCTTCTCCTGCAGATTTATTGGTCGATGGGCTCTTGCTTCACTAGTTCGTTGCCAGCCAACCATCACATAGAAGCATTGAGTCACTTGACTGAGATTGGTGTTGAAAATCTGGATGTTGTTCACGGTTTATGCTGAGTGCAGTGCGGCAGAGTGGAGTAGATCTCCAAACTGATTGTTTCAGGTTAGTGAAGGCCTGTCTTGCTGCTTCTCGAATCCTGGCTTTGATGTCTTCATCTGTGCCGCCGCCTGCAGTTGCGCATAAAATATTTTAAAATTACAAATTCATAGACGCCCAAGGTATAAAACCTCTTAGCGATAAAACTGATGCCCTCTTGCAATACACCGAACCCGATTCGACAAAGAAACTACGACGTTTCTTTGGCATGCTCAACTTCTACCGACGTTTCATCCTACACTGCGCCTTAATCCGCCAGCCTTTGATGGATCTGCTTAAGGGCAGGCAAAAGAATTTCTGTTTCACCAACGAAGTACGTCAAGCTTTCCATAACGCCAAAAAAGCATTATTACAGGTGTTCATGCTTTCGCATTTGAATCCTAACCCAGAAGCACTCTTGATCCTATGCACAGATGCTTCCCAATCTGCAGTCGGGGCCGTCCTTCAACAAAAGCTCGACGATAAGATACTTCCACTTGCTTTCTTTTCCATGAAGCTAGAGCCACCCTAAACAAGATACAGTACCTTCGGAAGGGAACTCCTATCCGTCTACCTCGTAGTCAAACACTTTGATCATCTGCTACAAGGGCGTGATTTCACCATCCTCACCGACCACAAACCATTATGCTGTGCGTTTCGAACAGCACTGGATAGGCATTCGCCAAGAGAGGCAAGACAACTGGATTATATCTCACAGTTTTCGATGGATATCCAGTTCGTCAAGGGTAATGCTAACGTTGTCGCCGATTCCTTGTCTCGCATTGACGTGAACCTTCTAACACGACAACCGGACATTGAGCTCGAAAATATGGCGACATTACAGAAAACCGACCTGGATCTCCTGGCTAACCAAACGAATTCAACTCTTACTCTCAAAGATGTTCCAATACCCCCATTCGATGCTACCATTGTGTGTGATACATCTACTGGTGTGCACCGTCCTTTTGTTCCATTAGCCTGTCGAAAAGCTGTATTTCAGCACTTACACATGTCGATCATAAACACCACCACAATAAGTCAGAGAATCGTAGAGGGGTGTAAAGATTTTTGAAAAAAAATAGTTGATCTTAAATAATAACATATGGGTAAAATAAACATTTATGTAACTAAAATGACATTATATCAAATTACAGTTCCCATGCGAGTGCTGTATGCTGAGATCAAAGCCTTCCGTAGAAATCGTTTCTGCAAAGCGCAGTAATCTAGACATTTTCTGTTACTTTTCCTTGGAGAATCTCCTCCTTTATCAAAGGATTTAAATGCATGATGTTCATTTATTGACAGATTACAAAACATGAGGTGTTTCGTCTAATGTAGGCATTCTGCTAGTGAGTATACACGAAAAGTAAAACAACGAGAGAGAATCCAGACAAAATCTTTTCATTGAAAAAGAAACCAACTAACATCTCTGAATATAACTTTAGATTCCCTCAGCAGATTATAGTGAAAAGGTATTCATATTTTGACGTTTTAATTAGTAAAGAGATTTACAATAACTTCATTAGAATACAACATTTTTGGTTTATGAAGTCTGATGTTTGTCGTGAACACTCCGCAAGCTAAGTATGTGGAAGATCGGATAGGATGCAGTAAAAAACATTGAAGGCCTTGTTAGTAAAGATGTTAGTTAGATCGAGGAAATCTTGAAAAAGCCCTCCCCGACCTAGTTTTCAGGCTTTCTGGTACTTGTCAGCGGATGTATCCATGACCTCAACAACAATGATATGCTACCTAAGATTCTCACCCATGTCACCTATTGTTGCAGTCCGAGACGATACCACTGAGACATTCTGATTGTATTTAACCTATTATAAGACTGATGGAGACCAACTTCTTGTTATTTAGTTCTCAGTACTGATGAAGTTCTATCGATCATTTTGCCTTACTAGTATGGACTTCATGAGGACGTGAAACGATGCGACGTTTACAGCATAAGTGAGTAATTCAAGGTATGTATGATAGTTGAGTTTGCTAAACTTGTCGAATTGATTGGAAGCCTTTTACTTTATTTTGCCAGTTGGGTGTATCACTCTGAGAATCAGAATTACTTAGCCGGTACTTTGAAATAATTAACTTTCATTGGTTTAGAGCTGAGATCTCAACTTTCAAAAGTAACCATGATATGACTATGGAGAATAAACTGTATATGAAAAATAGTCCATTAAGCAATATGGTTGACTACGTCTTGTATCTGGATATCACGTCAAGACTGAAGTTGACTTCTACCAATCTCTAACGTAATAGTTATAAAAAAGGGGTCCCGGTTTTCGATGCCAGTAATTTGAGGTTTCTTGTGAGGTGAAATCACAAGACGTATTTCAGATACAGATATAAAAGTTGAAAATGACAGCACTTGGTCGATTGGAGGCCCTGCTCAACACAGATTTCGTGCTTATTGGTACTCATCAGCAATCTAATCTGCAAAGATAAGGACATTGATGTGACTACATATATTCAAGCTCACACCATTGACTGTTGAACCACCCAACTATTCAGGTCATGACTGACTGACTACCTGTAGGACAGTATGAAATGCACGAATCGGTGTTGTTATCTCGTTCATAGCTAACAGTGATAATCGAATCCTATCGATTAACAAAGCCATTATTATAATTGACTTGACAGTTTGATGCATTTTATTTCACTTCTAGTTGACAAGAGTCAAAGTCAATTTGTTCAAGAGAGAAAAGCGATACTGCTAATTAGATCTCAAGGTTCCAAATATAAAATTTCCGTTAGTCATCTGATGTAAAGTAGTCTAAAATAAATGTATGTACTCAAAAATAAATGCTATCAGTATCTCTCTATTTGTGCAGCAGCGTAATTTCATTCCTTCTGTTCAGTTTGCCAACTTATTTAGAGCGACTGATCTCACTGTTTTTTCCATATCTGTCCGTTTATGTGAATGTGAGCACTAACAAGTGTTATGGCTTCAGTGAAACGTATCTCATCACTTCATTTTTATGGCATTTCGGTTGACATTACCTTCCAAGTTACTTATCTGAATAATCACGTGTCAGGCAATATCTGATACTCTTTGCACAACAAGTAGCTCTCGTACCCTAGTTGCCTAGTGGGTAAGGTTTTTGGTTTTGAAGCAATAAGTACTGCATTTGTGTCTCAATGTGGAGAACATCATCTACAACAGTGCAGATGTATTCAGCCAGCGAGCCCCAAACAGGACGAAATATACATCCAGAACTCCACTACTAGTCACCAAGCAGACTGACATTGTTTAAATCATTTGAATGTAATCAAGTTGTAGTACATACTCTCATGCATCCATGAAATATATTCAACCTATCGTTTACCAAGTTAACTACAAAATGATAAGAAAACATTAAGATAAATGCCGTTAGGTTCCTGAGCACACAACAATACATCATATAAGTATCAAAGAAATTGTTAGAAAAACTGCAGATTTTCATACTGGCTAAATGAAACTTTGTCACTACACTGCCAATGCATACCAATCACTTTACACAATAAACGACAGCCATTATATATCATCCCAAATCATCCTTTTGTTATCAACATTATTTGGATGCCATAATATTCCTACTTGAAAACATTGTGTCAGGAGTAAATCTATTGAAATATTACTCACTAGGAACTCAAAAGTGGATCAGAAATATTGTTTAAAATGAAATGATTAACATTATTGCATTTATGATGTGAATGTGGACTTTGATTTCGAGGTAGTGTCCGTCAGAGACTGGCACAAGTTGCGGAACCAACTGAAAACCTGAAGGGCACTGGATAGCTGTTTCATCCTAGTATAGTACTCTTCAGCAATACGCACCCACGAAATGGCTAGGGATCAAACTCAGGACATTCAGGTTTCAAGGAAAAAGAGTTAACAAATCAGCCACTGTGTTCTGAGTTCGATTCCTGTCCAGGTTATGGGTGCGAAATGCTGAGAGGTTCCATACTAGAACAAAACAGCAATCTAGTGCTCCCAGGTTTCCAGTGGTTCCCCAACCGATTATTATTATTATTATTGCTTGTGATGAATGACCTAACAACATGATTTTTGTTATGTGTCAAATGCGAAGCTTTAGACATAACACTAGCATACTTGGATAGAGGCATTGTTACTTCTCATGTTTGTAAGCCAGTAGAAAGGGTACTAACTCGATCTTAATTTCATCCAGTACCACTGGTTACCAAATACTTATAAGTAACATTGTCATACAAGCAATAGAAAGAGACAATATGATAGCCTAATGTGAAGATACTACTAGAGTGTACATGATAAACACTAATCATTCAAATGAAACCCTTTTTGATCATTTCTCATCAATTGTGGCACCTTCGTTCTAATCTGACCAATGAATCATGTCTACACTTCAGGATAAACAAATCATCAACAATCTTTGTTAATGTGGTTCGCAAGTGATAGGATAGCAGACTAGTTCATCTATTCTTATGAAAATACTGAGAATAAGCTCGATGAACATTACTGCCAGAGCTGATATTATGGATTAGGTTAGCTAGTGCAACTTAGGAAGTTGGGATAATTTATTTATGACGATTGGATAGTCATTTACATTGGCAATTCAAATCTGATTACAGTTGTATTACTGATCCTTATCGCAGAATATTAGTTAACTACATTCAGGAAGTTATTATTATTGACAGAGAAATAATTCTATTCTTGGTATAAACTGATTATGAAATACAGCTGTAACAGAATAACATTTACCTCGTATGCAACACATGCACTACTTATATTGGCAGTTGTATGAAAACTAAGTATAGGTGATATATTAATTGACAAAAAAAAACGTATGCCTAATTGTTGAATGGAAATAAATGTCATTCATATGTTAAGAACAGATCTCAGCATGAAGGATTACTGAAAAATAGGATAAAGTGGGCAAAATACACGTACAAGAAGATGGAATAATGATTGATGTATAACAAAATAGATAGTAATAATTAGTAAACTTTAAACAGTTGAAGATATCACTGTCCGATAGTAAGATAAAGTTATTTATCTATGAAACTGATCCTTATTATCACCCTGGATAGTCCTAATTTTCTCATCCATTTATTTATATATCAACTAAAATTGCTTTCTGTCACAGCTCCACGAATAAACCAACCAGCTCAGAGAACAAAACAACATCGAAACCTCAAACTGAGCTAAAAATATTATTCATCATCTTTAATTCCTAGCAGCGTCAACCGCTTATCATTGTTCAAAGATGAGAAAACTTCTCTAAGAGACATGCTTCCAAAAAAGATTAACTATAGTTTCTCTACAAGTGTCTACGTTAGCATGTTCTACCAAATGGTGTCAAAAACAGACCACTTATCGTCTGACCAATGGGCTGGAAATTAATGGAAATAATTGGGAGATGCATGATACAGCTGATCATCACTGATGTGAGTTATCAGACTCAGAAGTACCAACAGACAATCAACGGATCATTCACAACAAGACACTTTATACACCTGGCAGCTAAGATTAAAAAGTCAGGTGAGCGATCTAAAAAAAAGAGAAATAGTGTCCTTCTAAAAAAATGTAGTAGAAACTTCGAGTCAAAGAGTATGAGAACGAGAAGAAGCAAATGAATGTGAAGTCAACTTGTCCAAGCAACCTCTTATTAAATCCTAAGAACTTTCCTCTCAAAAAAGTCTGAAATAAAACAGAGGAGATGCTTCGTGACCAGAGTTCATTGTATCTCTAGGGTCATTGCTGAAGACTTCAGGACTTAAGAATGAGACCAAAAAGGAAATACGACAAACGATGGTGCTCATAGCCAAATGGGAGTGAACCATTGCTCAACTGTCAGATGAAACACAGCGAGCCTATTAAAAACTAAAAAAAGGATATGATTACAATTGCAGCTGATAATGAGCTTATCAAAGTGGTCTTGGGTAGTGATGTCTTCGTCAAAAGGTCAGAAGAGTTGCTAACGGAACGAAATAGACATCAACTAATTGCGAAAATGACATTCCAAAGTTTGACGTTCACATCTCCAAGGCATTAAACAAACACTTCAAACGTAACTAATCAAACAGCAAGATCAGCGTTTAGTGAGAAATGCTGGTGATGCAGATATCACATAGATATATTGAGGTTATTTAATCTCGAAAAGGTAACTAACTCACTAGTTGACAATCTATCATAAGCCTGGATAAAGAGGGAAGGTTGGGCAGAGGGCCAGCAATCCTAAACCGGAAAACCAGTCTAACCACTAAACAAACTTCAAAGCACAAAAAAATATAAAACATAAAATTGAACTTATTCCTCACTGGAATCGGAGAGGCGAAATGACACCAGTTAGTGAAAGCCTTCCGGAGGCTATTTGATCGATGTGCCCTTTCTCTCTCTCTCTATGAAAGTGAAAGTAAGATTAGGAACATGCAATGTCCGAACAATGTTTGAACCTAGCAACGCTGTCCAGATAGCAAATGAGATGATAAGGTATAGCAAAGAAGTGCTAGACTAGGAATCCGTGAAAGTAGATGGAATGGAAGTGGACCCTTCAAACGCTTAACTGGACAGGAGTCAATAATCTACTCCGATACTGTCACCCAGACGGCAACTACGAGCGCACTGAGTGTTTGAGCGGCTTTCATGATATCCCCTTCCCAAGAGCATCGAAGGCTCTTTCTGATACAGTCAGAACCTATCTCCTCCTGCAGGACCATGATCATGACAGCAAGATTCAACTCAAAATGAAGGAAATTCGAAATCATTCAATGCTACTCTACTCACCTACAAATAATGCGAATCAAGAGAAGGAGGAATGTTACAGACAACTGCGATCAGTACTGACAAGAGCCCACCTCATCAAAATTCTAATGGGTGGGGTGAGAAGAATGCCTAACCGGGAGAAAGAGAACTCATCATGAGTCCAGGAGCGGTCAGTGAAGTAATGCAGTAGAATGAAGAACTGTTTGTAGAATTCTACGCATTCAGTGACTTGGTGATTGAAGGTAATGTACAAAAGCACAAGGATATTCACAAAGTGACATGGATTTCACCAGACACCAGGACACCGAAACCTTCTATTGAACTCTGTGTGCCACTAGAAGCCCAAAAGACAAATAATAATAAACAACTATAGAGATTTCTTTTACGGAAATCCTGGAAAGCTTCAGTAATATATAGCTTCATGTTCACGCTAAAGAGTCCACAGGAAGACGTGTATTTTACCAGCACTAGTGAATAAATGTTTTTTCCCAGCCTATGGCCTATATTCGTCTGAACTGTAAGACAATCACCTCGTAATACTCTAAGACCTCGCAGATAAACTGACTTCTTGGTTACAAGAGTAACCAATTTGGTCTGGATTTGATGGCAATAAACAATAGCATCCACAACAAGTACAAATCACCATGAATGAGAGAAGCGTGAAGAGAGTTGACTCGTTCACCTACCTACCCACCCACCTACCTACCTACCTACCTCCCTACCTACCCACCTACCTACCTACCTACCCACCTACCTACCTACCTACCTACCTACCTACCTACCTAACTACCTACCTACCTACCTACATACATACATACATACATACATACGTACATACAGAGGCAGCATCGTCTCACCTAAAGGCTACGTAGGCACAGATAAGGACATCAAAGACAGTATCGAAAAGGCAGCAAGATAGGTCTTCATCTACCATAAACAATCAGTTTTAGATCTACTCCACTCCACACCACTTAACATAAAGCATGAACAACACCCGCATTTTATACACCAATCTCAGTCAAGTGACTCAATGCTTCCATGTGATGGTTGAGAGAGTTGGTGTGTCACAGAAACCATTTCCAACTAACTACACATATTCATCAACAGCTGCCACCTACGCTCTCTCACTCGATACTGAAGATGAGATGAGAAGGCGAGCAAAGATGATCAACAAAGAACTGTGGCTTGCTGGCAAGAACCCATCGCTCATGAAATCTGCAGGAGAAGAATGTGGATATGGATTGTATTAGGAATAGACTGAGAATACCGGTTGGGGACATCACGCGTCAGGCGAAGGCAGCTCTCGAGTGGAAGGCGAATGGGAAACGACGAGTTGTGCATGTGGGGCGAATGTGACATGGATGATACGATGTGTGATGAATGGATGAGAGCTTTTGGTCAGTGGAGGAGCAAGTTTGAGAAGACTGGAGAGAAGAGAGTGAATAAATTTGTGCTAGTGAAGCCCTATGTTTCACTAGAGACCTATGGGAAAAATAATATAATATTAAATATAATAAAAGTAAATGCCGTTAAAATGTACTTACCTAAAGTTGTTTAAACTTTAGGCTAGGTGATATCTCTGTCATACTGACAACACTAGTTAAAGAAACATTAAGCCTTTAAATGGGAGTGACTACATATGGATGTCACTAAAATAAGAATCTCTTCATGTATGCATCTCTGTACCCACCTATCAATCAGTTTAATGGATGGATATGAACACAGAAACTCTAATGGGATCAGAGATACCTGAAATAATCGCAATAGTAATTATCAAGAGAGTGGAAGCCACCAATTCAATCATCATCAAAGCAAAAGTTCGAACGCGCTACATACGCTATATTACTTTTTGGAATGAAATAGGATGAATTAGTAAACACTCATAATTTGATTAATAACATCTTCAATGACATCTAATAAAGAAGTTAAACAACAAACGACCAATCCATGATCTTTTAGCCAACAGAATGAAATCTAGGATATTGAAGACTCAAATGTACATGAAACCAACGCACAATGATAAAATCTTTAACTACAGTAGGGACAACTCAAGAATGCACAAAATTAATTGCGTAGAAACTTTCTTTTAAATAATAAAAACACTCTACGGTACAATAACTTCACTGAGATACAAAGCAAATCGCTTGATATCTATCCTAAAGAAGAATGGTTGCCCATGTGACTTCATTAGGAGATGCCAATCTAATTCATTACTAACTAAAGTCGCCAAACGGATCACCTTACCACACATAAAGAAGACATCATAGGTCATAAAAAGACTATCCAGGCAATGTGGATTTTTTGTGGCTCATAAACCAGTAAATTTCCTTCAAACTATATTTTGCAGAAAGAAGGAAGTAATAGCTAAAAAAAAGGCAAGCCAAATAACCATTACAAAATCAACTTCAACAACTGCGATCAGCACTGAAAAAAAGTCGCACGTTTCTCCTCCGTTTGCATGAATATCATTTGACTGTTAAAACATTATGACACTCCTTTGAACAATTATGGGCGTGAATTCAATTTTTAGAACGTTATGATCTTGGACAGAATAAGTACAAATAATATCAAAGAGTTCCTAGAAGTCTAACATTCATATCAATCAACAATCCACAGATGCATAAACATCGACTCAATCTAATAACCATTAGGAAGAATGATAAACAGGTACAAGGTCAGAGGTCAGGTAGAGAAACAATTATTGAGAAAATCTGACCACACAATGCTGTAACAAACAAAGAAAACTACCGGTTTCACACCACTTCACTAGATCAAGCTACTGAATCACTTAAGGAGAAATTCTAACACCTTACTTCAAGGTGAATTTACTGCTGATGATTTTATCTAGAACGACAATGAAAGCTTCACGATTAAACCAACCAGCTGAGAAAACTTAACACATCTAAATTATCCACCTACGCAACAAATAATCTCTATCATTTCAATATCAGATGAGCGTAACACGGTTTGCGTTGTCCGAAGATGCAAGAACTTGTCGAAGCGGTAATCTTGCACAACTGAATCACTATTCTTTCATCATGACTGCCAATGTCAGCATGTTCTGTCTAAAAATGTCAGATATGGACCACCGACTGAACAGTTTAGTTGGATAGAAAACAGCTGAACAAAGTGGAAGGCAAGCGGTAAAATTTTTGATCGCTGATGCGAATTATTGGATACGGAAATACTAATTGGTGGTTAACAGTCAAAAGAAAAATCCAGGGAGCATACTTATGAAATAGCACATGACTATATTAACAGCAGCACTTGAAAATTCAAGTGAGCAATACAAAGAACAACGAAAGAGCCTATCAGAATTTCGAAAGCACCGAGAACGGAATATGAGTGTGCTGCCAACCTATTAAACACTGAAAAAATTAGAAAACTTCCTTAGAAAGAACTGAATTACAATGCGAGGGGTGCCTTGAAACTAGATTTCCTTACTATATTATGATCTCCACCTAAAACATCAGGATTAAATGAGGATACTCAAAAGAAAACCCGACAAACAATCTTACCGCCGACCAGACCTTACGCTAAACCGATAGACAACTTGTAAACACTGAGCATCCAAAAAAATAGAAAAGACATCATTATGCTCCTCTTCAGCAGATTGCTCCCAACTGAATGACTTCTTATTTACTCTTGGAGGGCGGTCCTCCTAAAAGGGTCTTATGCTAAATTCTTCCAAATGTCAGACCGTAAACTTAAGTTTCAGACATAAACATGACTTATGTAAACTGCTTAGCTCTCATGATTCTTGTTCTATTGTTATTTACGCATTAAAGAATGTAATAAGTGTGACTTATAGTGGTATGTGTTTTTCTTCGGACCTTTCCTGGTCTTCTAATCTCACATTAATTTTCCAAAGAATTTTTCAATTAATTTTCCGTATTAGGAAGCTGAGAGTATCTGGTATTATTCAGTCTCTCCCTATGTGTTTTCTAAACTCCTGTATCTTGCCTGTCCTCCTCTACTACTCCACTTTATGTTTTCCTGGGTTACTGAGGAAAAGACTATACTTTATTGCGTAGAGCTTGAAGATTGTCATTAGAACTTCTGGCGTACCACTAAACCTTCTAGTTAAAAGGGTTGTGGATAAACATATTGACTCATGTAAACATCTGGCAGGAGTTATTTTATCAGATGACCAAAATCCTCTTCACTCAAAGCTCTCTGTGTTCCGGTCATCCGGAAAGACGAGGAGCAAGTACACATGATTTTACGCACGTACTACAAAAGATAAAAACTCTATGATACCGTATTTAGCTCGGTTGCTGTGTGATGAAGGAAGTATTAGAAATGAACTAACTAATCAACTTCTGTTTTTGAAAGCAAACTAATTGAAAATGAGCTTATTACTTTTTATCTATTATGAATTAAATGGCTAATTTGATTGTCTACCCAAATTCACTGTGCATTTTGAAGAAAGTTGTAGATAGTGCGAATATTTTTATCTTTTCTTCATGTAATTTCTACTTATTTCATTTTGCTATGTATACATATATACTGTCTCAATTCAACTGATGCTATATGACATGCTAAAAATTTTGTAGGGTACTCTCGAAATAGCTTTCAGAATAAAACCAGGAGACAGAGGGTGTACCACTGCAGTGATGTTCGAGGTAGACGAGGAACTACGTCGATTATATAAGTATTTTTAGTAGTGAACATTTCAGGAGAAATCCCAATCATCTATGTGATCACAAGAAGTAGTTTTGCACGAAATATTACTCAAATTAAGAAAACACTAGTGTGTAAGTTTTCACTACAAATAGATATTTATAAAAATTTGATGCAATCCGCAATGCATAAACTTTTAATCTAAACAATTTTCCGTAAGATGAAGCAAAATGTTTCATTAATTGGCCCCCTGTAGATTGAACACTTTTATATTGTCACCATGCAAGGTGACTCATCATCACCGGGCCATTTAATTTGAGGCACATTAACTATTCATTTGTAAGGTCTTTGACCACAGAACAAAGTGATAGGTTCGCATATCTCAGTCGACATCAGTTACCTGTAAGCCTAAGATACGCTTTGCTGACAAGTGATAACAAGCTAGAAAATTAGATTCGGGCTTTTCTGACTAATATCTTGTTATAACTAATATCATTCACCGGCGTTTCATCCTGTTTGAAACTCATCAGTTGAATGTACCTATGTATAAGAAAGTGATTTGATTCCCGTATAGAATCTTATGGAATGTCGGTCATTTCAAATGTTGCAGCATTGTTCACTAGGAAGAAAGATGAAGACTAAAATTCCACATTATTTATCACTGTACAAGTAGGCGATATTTAGATAAAAACAGTCTCAAGGCATCTCTAAGTCTAGTTCATATGCTAGTTCAAAGTGATCATTTCATTCCTACAATTAGACAACGAGAAATTTAGATAACTTCACTGAGAAAACAATAGTAATTCCTTTTTAAATAATAAAATTTTGAAAAAATTACTCCTTTTTATGAATCTGGGTAAAGTAATTAGAAGATGTAGTCTCTCCGGAAGATGTGATGTATTCACGTTACACATGCCAAACAGTTTCATCACATACTTACTTGTTAAGGTATTGTATAAAATAACAGTAAGTAGGGAAAGGATAAATATCACATAAAAGAATTGGATAACAAGAAAGATAATGATGGATGGATGATAAGATTGGAATGCAAACTTGGGTTCGTTATAAGATAAGCATTACCAGGCTAAGTTTAGCCTAAGGATAAACTGTTTCTGAACACAAAACGGGGGGTTGAATTTATGTCTGCCTGACGCTTCAGCAAACCTGAGTATACGCGCCTAACAGTTTCTATACAAAATTATATAAGCCTAATGTAAATATTGATGCTGTGATGTTTATCAATAACGTAAATTGTAGTGGACGATAATAGGGGGCTGTGAGTTGCCTGTATCTATCAAAGTTCGTGAACTTAGGGTGATTTTGTAGCTACATATCAGTGAAAAGATTGATACATCATTTTACCGGTTTTGCTAAACTCATGTCCTGGAGATCAAGTAAAATGTAATACGTTCATATTCATACCATTTTGATACTACTTGTATTAGTTACTCTTATTATTTGTCTCATAGGTTTCTAGTGAAACATAGGGCTTCTTCTCTAAAGTCTTCTCAAACTTGCTCCTCCACTGACCAAAAGCTCTCATCCATTCATCACACATCGTATCATCCATGTCACATTCGCCCCACATGCACAACTCGTCGTTTCCCATTCGCCTTCCACTCGAGAGCTGCCTTCGCCTGACGCGTGATGTCCCCAACCGGTATTCTCAGTCTATTCCTAATACAATCCATATCCACATTCTTCTCCTGCAGATTTCATGAGCGATGGGTTCTTGCCAGCAAGCCACAGTTCTTTGTTGATCATCTTTGCTCGCCTTCTCATCTCATCTTCAGTATCGAGTGAGAGAGCGTAGGTGGCAGCTGTTGATGAATATGTGTAGTTAGTTGGAAATGGTTTCTGTGACACACCAACTCTCTCAACCATCACATGGAAGCATTGAGTCACTTGACTGAGATTGGTGTATAAAATGGGGGTGTTGTTCATGCTTTATGTTAAGTGGTGTGGAGTGGAGTAGATCTCAAACTGATCCTTTCTGGTAAACGAATGCCCATTTCGCTGCCTTTCCGAACCTTCAGTATCCAGCCAGTGTATGCAGCTATTGATGAATTCATGTAGTTTGTTGGAAATGCTTTTCATGACACGCAAAGTTTCTAATCCATATGGCAGTGCTGACTCGTTATTGGTGTTGAAAATCTTGCTGAGTGCAGTAAATCTCCACATTGATTTCAGATTACTGATAGCCTATCTTCCTTTTCTGAGTGTAGTTATGACATCCTCGTCTGTGCTGCCTGTAGATTAAACAATGCTGCCTAGCTAGACAGGTGAATGAGACTACTTCCTCTAGTTTTCTGTCGTTCATGGTTATTCCTGCCTCTTGTTGTTGTTGCCGTTGCTTGAGTATCTTCATCACCTCCGTCTTCTGTGCGTTCACCTGAATCAAATCCTTTCTTCGCCGAATCGCATTGCCTCTGCTGTCAGCTTGTTGGTTTTCGCCTGTAGATCTTCAATCTTGTGAAAAATAAGACATAAATTATCAGCGGTGAAAAGCAAGCCTTCTAGGGTCTTTTGATTGATCAAGCAGCGCATCTCCATCTTCTCACAACTCCTTACGGTTTGCTGCATGATCCAGTTGAGTCGACCACAATCAGGAAGATCATGGGTGATAGTAGGCGGCAACCTTGTCTTACTCCTGTCTACACTTCAGAGAGGTTACTCAGCTTTCCATTGTGGATCACTTGGCATGTGGCTTTTCATATAGCTGCTGAATGAGGTTGATGAATGTTTGAGGTATTCCGTAGTATCGAAGCAGTTGCCAACTTACTTCTCAGTCGATGCTATCGCAGGCCTTTTTAAAGTCATTAAATTTGAGGTACAGATTTGACTGTTATTCTATACTTTGTTGTATGAATTTGTACAGATAGATATTCATTTTGTAGATTTGTCATTATTTTCCTCTAGTACTATGTTGAATGTTGTTTACATTTGTTCTGAGTCTTCTTTGTTGCGTGTTATATATGATTATGGATAAATTTTTCTTTCCATTTCTTCACGTCTGACTTAAGAGATCTACTTTGTCCCAATCAATATTATGTTTTTCATCTCGAGCATTGGCTGCTACATATGGACTTTTGTGTAAATTTCTATATTCTTGTGTACCTGTAGACTGATCTTTATTTATTCTAGAAGTAGTATTCATCATGAACTGACGTCAGTTAACGCGTTGACGCGTTCGCCGTGAAACCTGAAGGTCCTGCGCTCGACCCTTAGCCTAGTCGTGGGTGCGTACTGCTGAGGAGTCTCATACTAAGATGAAACAGCTGTCCAGTGCTCCCAGATTTCCAATAGTTCCCCAACTGATATCAGTCCATGATGAATACTACTTCTAAATTAAAAATCCCCATTCATCTCAAAAATACTTTATTTAATCATTTATATTCCTTCAATTTGATTTTAAGTGATCTCGATGTTTGACCTACATAGTTAACTGGGCTATCGGCACAAGATATTTTATATACGACATTGCTTTGATCTAAATTTTTTATTGGATCTTTAAGTTGATTTAATTAGTTTTTTTTTTTATAAGATTCATCGGCTTAAATGTGGTTTGAATACCTGCTGTTCTGAGCTTTCTTTGCATTGACTCAAATGTACCTTTTCTGTATTGAAGCACTAGAGTTTTTTATGTATTACTCTTTCTTATCTTTCTCTGTTTTTCTTTCAAGTATCTTCACTTTCTTTACATTTTCTCTTGCGAATCGTTTAGGATAGTGATTTTATAGTAATAATAAACTGTTTATTTCTCTTTTTTGACCGTCAGGGTGTGTGTTATCAACCTACGTATTCTGTCTTCTAGACTCTGTATTAATCCTCTATTTACGCTGAGTGAATGAGCTGAGTAGTAATCCAGAAGTTTTTCTGAATGCCTAGGTTTTCTGTACATCGTGGTCTGCAAACATCCATCTGTCGTTCTTTACATTTCACCTAATTCATTCTCTATTTTCATAGTGAATTTAATTGAATCTACACAACTATTTATATGATCATACAAACTGTCTATATCTGTCTTATTTATTATAACTAGTGAATCATCAACATATATCCATAAACTTTTATTGAGGACATGAATGACTTTAGTGAGTTTTCTTCCCAAAAGTCTATGAAGTATTTCCTAAATTTGTATTTAGTGCTGTACTTTCCAGTTCCTGTAAAATTCATATGAAGGTTAATGCTCGAATCAGTACTGAAGATATCAATAAGCATTGTGATGAAGCGTTCACAAATAAATATTAGAGCTCATAGAACACAAAACCACCATCACACATGAGATTAGCAATCCAGTATTCCACTGTCAGTATATAAGTAGTTCAACTATAGAAACAGAAAACATTCACGATAAAGAAATATCATGCATGTAGGCATGATGCCTGTCTCCCATATTTGATGTTTGAGAGGTGATATAATTTATACGGTGTATCATATATCACTGGCGGAATACCACAAACATTTATCAATCTCATTCAACAACTATATGAACAAGTCAAGTAATCCACAATGGTCGACTCCACTGGATCATACAACAAATAGTGAGGAGCGAGAAGACCGGGATACGCTGGACCACAGCAATGACCCAGCAGAAGATCTGGACTTCACCAACGATGATTTATGTCTAATGACACACACACAAACTGGAAGACCTACAGGCGAAAACTAACAAATTGACAGAAGAGGTAGGGGAGCGAAGACGGGACTTCAAGTGAATATAGAGAAGACAGAGGTGATGAAGATACCCAACCAACAACACCAACAACAACAACAAACTCCAATCACCATCAATGGGAGAGACTTAAGGGAAGTAACCTCCTTCACCCATGTGGGCAGCACTGTTTGAACTGCAGGCGGCAGCACAGACGAGGATGTCAAAGCCAGCCAGGATCGGAAAATCAAGACAGGCATTCATTAGGTTGAAACCAATGAGGAGATATTCTGCACTCAGCATAAGGCGTGAACAACATCCGGATTTTCAACACCAACGTCATGTCAGTGCTTCTGTATGGCTCAGAGACTTGGCGCGATACGAAAGAGATTTCCAACAAACTGCAGACACTCATCATCAACTGCCTTTGCTGGCTCGACATTGAAGATCAGATGAGAAGGCGAGAAATAATAAGCAAGAAGCAACTCTGACCTGGCAACGAACCAACGAAGCAAGAACCTATCACTCAACAAATATGCACTGGAGGGAAGTGGAGATGTACTGAACTGGGCATACACTGAGAGGTCCGACTGGGGACATCATGCGTCAGGCCAGTCACTCGAGTGGAACCCAGATGGGAAGCGACGAGTTTTGTGTCTGAGGTGAGGGTTACATGGAGGAGATCGTGTGAGGAGGAGATGAGAGGTTGTGGGTCGTCGTGGAGCTAGGTTGAAAAGATTTCAGAGAAGAGAGTGCACTGGTTACGTGCTACTGAATCCCTATGTTCTATTAGGAATCCAAGGGATAAATATTAATAATAAAATCCTATCTCTTTGGAAGCTGTATACTCAAAAGTCAATTTTTCATGCTTTTGAAGGTAACTTCAGAGACTTCGTGTAACCTGATGAGCAGTTTGCCTAATGAAATCAATTACATCTTAACAATTCTTTGAACAACATTTGGAGACGTCCTATATGAATTCGCATTTCACAGAGTTTTCCTGAGTGACTTAGTTATGCAACGTAATTTTAAGTCAGGAAATTTGGATTGTTACTCAAATTTACCTGATAAGCTTAGCAAAGCTTCGAATTAGTTTAGACACTATAGCTTTAAACCGTTTGAAAAGGTGGCTTTCGCATGATCTACCATTTGCAACCATTTTCTTACACAAGTTTTATTTGTCATATGAAGGCGGCCATGTGAGCTACCGAAGTCAAACTTCCACCAGATGCATTAATCAGTATTCTTTTCTCAAGTACACCAGTTGATGTTTCCCATTTGAAACTGTGATCACTCTCCAACATTTGTCAGAGCTGTTGACAAAGTTAGTCTGAATAAAATGTTTGAGAAGTTCCCTAGTCTGATGACGGAACGTCCGAGGACAGACTTCTAAGCTTGGAAAACACTGTAAGATTGTCGTCCCAGTCCCTGGCTACAAACCTTTCCTATCACCAGGTGCTTTACCTATTGAGGTGGCTAGTTTGAGTCTCGCCATAGAACAGGCTTACATTTACCTTTTAATGATCACACAGTTTCAAGATGTCTATGAAATGACAGCTATCTCAGACTGTCAAAATGATAATCAATGTGTTGCACCCTCTGTATAATTCAAGTAAATTTCGATCGGTATGATGGATGGTTAGTTGTAGTTAACTGATAAGTAGTCATATTTTATTGCTAGTAAAGTTTCTTGGTGCAAAAGTATTTTTGAATGTTCACTTATCTATAAAGTGCCGATATTCTTCCCATATGCTTCCGTGACTGTATTGGCTTTCCCAAGCTTGAAAGGATATATTCCTACTACTAAATAGTGGTATGTTTCAATGCTTCCAATAAAAATGCTTATAAGTAGCTAACTTTAACTACAAATTATCAACTTAGTGTCAAAAACATTCAATGCCTTAGCGGATCGTAAGATTTAACGTTTACTGTCTGAATAGTTTAGTTCCCCGAAATCCTTTCACAGTTTCATCCGTCTTACTGCATATCATGTAAGTTTCATTTAAGATTTGAACTGACAATACACAGTGTTATCTGGTATGATATTATAACTTGTGACAATCTTTACTCGGCACTCTGTTCGATAACGCTGTTACACATGAAACCATGACCACTGGGTTGCAGTCTCATTAGGAAGGATGCCACTCTCTAGTAGGTAGTTACGCCCAGCTAACGAGTCCTTAACAGGGCAAAATACATGTGCTGAATGCATCTGTCAGCCACTACTCATTATTATTAAGAGGTGACTATACATCTGAATAATTTAACTTCATTAATCAGAAGATTTTGTCTGTAGAATTTTTTCATGTTAGATGGTTATCTTAGTTTCAAACATAGTCACGGATTTCCGTTTTGCCAGTTACTTCAGCACTGGATAATTTCACACAGAAAAAGATTACTTATCTTTTTAAAAGTTTGATTCTGATTGTAGTCAGAATGTGTTAAAGTGTAATTACTTCTACTCTTTATACAAGGAAGGATATACACAACTCGAGAAGATTTTAGTTAGTCCAGCCAACATACAAATCAAAGAAATACTCAACTCAGACAATGAATAGGACATAAAATGACTGTAGATACAAAATTGCGTGTTCATTAATTAACGTAATCATACACACTGCTTCTCAGTCCATGATACATTTTTATTCATGACAGATTGATATCTATTTGGGAACCGTTGCAAAGCTAGGGGCAATGGATATCTGTTTTGTCCTAGTGTGGGACTCTTGAGCAGTCCACACCCATGACCCTGTCAAGGACCAAAATTAGGACTTTCAGGTCTTACGGTGAACACGTTAACCATCTTGTCAGTGAATCAGATTTTAATACCCAACATTTCCCTAATTTTTTTTTCATGAGACAGTGTGGCCATCATCGAAGGTTTTCAGTTGATATACGCTTCTTTTCTCACTTAAACTGCACTGTTGTACACTATTCAATAATGACACGCTTCGGGATGAATATCCAGCAGTATTAATGAGAAGCCACGACCAGTGACGTCAACCAGTGAGAATAAAAGTGGGTGTCAACTAAAGATCTTTGATGATAAATACATTATCTCACGAATTGATACAAGTAGGGAACTGTTGAGCATTGAACTCTGATCCACTGATTAGGTGAGTAACGTCTTTAGCGTGAAAAATGAAAATCCTGTGGTTGATTGTTGACAAGATCGTGAGTACGCACTACTGAGAAGTCCCACGTTAGGACTTAACAGCTATGAAGTGCTTCCAACTTTACAATGGTTCCCTAAATAGATATCGGATAGTGATGAATACAGCCGAAAAACAAAATCCTGATATACCTCAAACCATTATAGTACCTTCTGTAAGTACGCATTTCCTGTTGTTCCTTGAAGTTCCCAACTATTTTGTATAGTCCTATCATTCAAAGAACAGTCAAAGAAATGTTTACGGTAGTAAATTTAACTACTGGGGCGGAATCACGCTCGTGTCCACCCCAAGTAAAATAATAAGCCGCTTCATCCTGGAGAGACTAAAGGATGCGCTAGATACAAAATAATGACCGGAACAGGCAGACTCTAGGAAGTACAAATCATGTGCGGACCAAATTGCAACGCTACACTACGCATCATCATAGAACAGAGTATAGAATGGCAGTCAACTCAATTCTGCCTCAAATTCATCGACTTTGAGAAGGTCTTTGACAGCGTCCACCAACAGGTATTTTGGCAACTGCTTCAATAATACGGAATACCGCAAACCTTTATCAATCTCATTCAACAACTATATGAACATGCCAAGTAATCCACAATGGACAGCTCACCTCAGTTATGACTTCGAAGTGAAGACAGGAGAAAACAAGGCTGCCGCCTACTATCACCCATGATATTCCCGATTGTGGTCGACTCCACTGGATCATACAACAAATAGTGAGGAGCGAGAAGACCGGGATACGCTGGACCACAGCAATGACCCAGCAGAAGATCTGGACTTCACCAACGATGATTTATGTCTAATGACACACACACAAACTGGAAGACCTACAGGCGAAAACTAACAAATTGACAGAAGAGGTAGGGGAGCGAAGACGGGACTTCAAGTGAATATAGAGAAGACAGAGGTGATGAAGATACCCAACCAACAACACCAACAACAACAACAAACTCCAATCACCATCAATGGGAGAGACTTAAGGGAAGTAACCTCCTTCACCCATGTGGGCAGCACTGTTTGAACTGCAGGCGGCAGCACAGACGAGGATGTCAAAGCCAGCCAGGATCGGAAAATCAAGACAGGCATTCATTAGGTTGAAACCAATGAGGAGATATTCTGCACTCAGCATAAGGCGTGAACAACATCCGGATTTTCAACACCAACGTCATGTCAGTGCTTCTGTATGGCTCAGAGACTTGGCGCGATACGAAAGAGATTTCCAACAAACTGCAGACACTCATCATCAACTGCCTTTGCTGGCTCGACATTGAAGATCAGATGAGAAGGCGAGAAATAATAAGCAAGAAGCAACTCTGACCTGGCAACGAACCAACGAAGCAAGAACCTATCACTCAACAAATATGCACTGGAGGGAAGTGGAGATGTACTGAACTGGGCATACACTGAGAGGTCCGACTGGGGACATCATGCGTCAGGCCAGTCACTCGAGTGGAACCCAGATGGGAAGCGACGAGTTTTGTGTCTGAGGTGAGGGTTACATGGAGGAGATCGTGTGAGGAGGAGATGAGAGGTTGTGGGTCGTCGTGGAGCTAGGTTGAAAAGATTTCAGAGAAGAGAGTGCACTGGTTACGTGCTACTGAATCCCTATGTTCTATTAGGAATCCAAGGGATAAATATTAATAATAAAATCCTATCTCTTTGGAAGCTGTATACTCAAAAGTCAATTTTTCATGCTTTTGAAGGTAACTTCAGAGACTTCGTGTAACCTGATGAGCAGTTTGCCTAATGAAATCAATTACATCTTAACAATTCTTTGAACAACATTTGGAGACGTCCTATATGAATTCGCATTTCACAGAGTTTTCCTGAGTGACTTAGTTATGCAACGTAATTTTAAGTCAGGAAATTTGGATTGTTACTCAAATTTACCTGATAAGCTTAGCAAAGCTTCGAATTAGTTTAGACACTATAGCTTTAAACCGTTTGAAAAGGTGGCTTTCGCATGATCTACCATTTGCAACCATTTTCTTACACAAGTTTTATTTGTCATATGAAGGCGGCCATGTGAGCTACCGAAGTCAAACTTCCACCAGATGCATTAATCAGTATTCTTTTCTCAAGTACACCAGTTGATGTTTCCCATTTGAAACTGTGATCACTCTCCAACATTTGTCAGAGCTGTTGACAAAGTTAGTCTGAATAAAATGTTTGAGAAGTTCCCTAGTCTGATGACGGAACGTCCGAGGACAGACTTCTAAGCTTGGAAAACACTGTAAGATTGTCGTCCCAGTCCCTGGCTACAAACCTTTCCTATCACCAGGTGCTTTACCTATTGAGGTGGCTAGTTTGAGTCTCGCCATAGAACAGGCTTACATTTACCTTTTAATGATCACACAGTTTCAAGATGTCTATGAAATGACAGCTATCTCAGACTGTCAAAATGATAATCAATGTGTTGCACCCTCTGTATAATTCAAGTAAATTTCGATCGGTATGATGGATGGTTAGTTGTAGTTAACTGATAAGTAGTCATATTTTATTGCTAGTAAAGTTTCTTGGTGCAAAAAGTATTTTTGAATGTTCACTTATCTATAAAGTGCCGATATTCTTCCCATATGCTTCCGTGACTGTATTGGCTTTCCCAAGCTTGAAAGGATATATTCCTACTACTAAATAGTGGTATGTTTCAATGCTTCCAATAAAAATGCTTATAAGTAGCTAACTTTAACTACAAATTATCAACTTAGTGTCAAAAACATTCAATGCCTTAGCGGATCGTAAGATTTAACGTTTACTGTCTGAATAGTTTAGTTCCCCGAAATCCTTTCACAGTTTCATCCGTCTTACTGCATATCATGTAAGTTTCATTTAAGATTTGAACTGACAATACACAGTGTTATCTGGTATGATATTATAACTTGTGACAATCTTTACTCGGCACTCTGTTCGATAACGCTGTTACACATGAAACCATGACCACTGGGTTGCAGTCTCATTAGGAAGGATGCCACTCTCTAGTAGGTAGTTACGCCCAGCTAACGAGTCCTTAACAGGGCAAAATACATGTGCTGAATGCATCTGTCAGCCACTACTCATTATTATTAAGAGGTGACTATACATCTGAATAATTTAACTTCATTAATCAGAAGATTTTGTCTGTAGAATTTTTTCATGTTAGATGGTTATCTTAGTTTCAAACATAGTCACGGATTTCCGTTTTGCCAGTTACTTCAGCACTGGATAATTTCACACAGAAAAAGATTACTTATCTTTTTAAAAGTTTGATTCTGATTGTAGTCAGAATGTGTTAAAGTGTAATTACTTCTACTCTTTATACAAGGAAGGATATACACAACTCGAGAAGATTTTAGTTAGTCCAGCCAACATACAAATCAAAGAAATACTCAACTCAGACAATGAATAGGACATAAAATGACTGTAGATACAAAATTGCGTGTTCATTAATTAACGTAATCATACACACTGCTTCTCAGTCCATGATACATTTTTATTCATGACAGATTGATATCTATTTGGGAACCGTTGCAAAGCTAGGGGCAATGGATATCTGTTTTGTCCTAGTGTGGGACTCTTGAGCAGTCCACACCCATGACCCTGTCAAGGACCAAAATTAGGACTTTCAGGTCTTACGGTGAACACGTTAACCATCTTGTCAGTGAATCAGATTTTAATACCCAACATTTCCCTAATTTTTTTTTCATGAGACAGTGTGGCCATCATCGAAGGTTTTCAGTTGATATACGCTTCTTTTCTCACTTAAACTGCACTGTTGTACACTATTCAATAATGACACGCTTCGGGATGAATATCCAGCAGTATTAATGAGAAGCCACGACCAGTGACGTCAACCAGTGAGAATAAAAGTGGGTGTCAACTAAAGATCTTTGATGATAAATACATTATCTCACGAATTGATACAAGTAGGGAACTGTTGAGCATTGAACTCTGATCCACTGATTAGGTGAGTAACGTCTTTAGCGTGAAAAATGAAAATCCTGTGGTTGATTGTTGACAAGATCGTGAGTACGCACTACTGAGAAGTCCCACGTTAGGACTTAACAGCTATGAAGTGCTTCCAACTTTACAATGGTTCCCTAAATAGATATCGGATAGTGATGAATACAGCCGAAAAACAAAATCCTGATATACCTCAAACCATTATAGTACCTTCTGTAAGTACGCATTTCCTGTTGTTCCTTGAAGTTCCCAACTATTTTGTATAGTCCTATCATTCAAAGAACAGTCAAAGAAATGTTTACGGTAGTAAATTTAACTACTGGGGCGGAATCACGCTCGTGTCCACCCCAAGTAAAATAATAAGCCGCTTCATCCTGGAGAGACTAAAGGATGCGCTAGATACAAAATAATGACCGGAACAGGCAGACTCTAGGAAGTACAAATCATGTGCGGACCAAATTGCAACGCTACACTACGCATCATCATAGAACAGAGTATAGAATGGCAGTCAACTCAATTCTGCCTCAAATTCATCGACTTTGAGAAGGTCTTTGACAGCGTCCACCAACAGGTATTTTGGCAACTGCTTCAATAATACGGAATACCGCAAACCTTTATCAATCTCATTCAACAACTATATGAACATGCCAAGTAATCCACAATGGACAGCTCACCTCAGTTATGACTTCGAAGTGAAGACAGGAGAAAAACAAGGCTGCCGCCTACTATCACCCATGATATTCCCGATTGTGGTCGACTCCACTGGATCATACAACAAATAGTGAGGAGCGAGAAGACCGGGATACGCTGGACCACAGCAATGACCCAGCAGAAGATCTGGACTTCACCAACGATGATTTATGTCTAATGACACACACACAAACTGGAAGACCTACAGGCGAAAACTAACAAATTGACAGAAGAGGTAGGGGAGCGAAGACGGGACTTCAAGTGAATATAGAGAAGACAGAGGTGATGAAGATACCCAACCAACAACACCAACAACAACAACAAACTCCAATCACCATCAATGGGAGAGACTTAAGGGAAGTAACCTCCTTCACCCATGTGGGCAGCACTGTTTGAACTGCAGGCGGCAGCACAGACGAGGATGTCAAAGCCAGCCAGGATCGGAAAATCAAGACAGGCATTCATTAGGTTGAAACCAATGAGGAGATATTCTGCACTCAGCATAAGGCGTGAACAACATCCGGATTTTCAACACCAACGTCATGTCAGTGCTTCTGTATGGCTCAGAGACTTGGCGCGATACGAAAGAGATTTCCAACAAACTGCAGACACTCATCATCAACTGCCTTTGCTGGCTCGACATTGAAGATCAGATGAGAAGGCGAGAAATAATAAGCAAGAAGCAACTCTGACCTGGCAACGAACCAACGAAGCAAGAACCTATCACTCAACAAATATGCACTGGAGGGAAGTGGAGATGTACTGAACTGGGCATACACTGAGAGGTCCGACTGGGGACATCATGCGTCAGGCCAGTCACTCGAGTGGAACCCAGATGGGAAGCGACGAGTTTTGTGTCTGAGGTGAGGGTTACATGGAGGAGATCGTGTGAGGAGGAGATGAGAGGTTGTGGGTCGTCGTGGAGCTAGGTTGAAAAGATTTCAGAGAAGAGAGTGCACTGGTTACGTGCTACTGAATCTCTATGTTCCATTAGGAAACCAAGAGATAAATAATAATAATAAAATAATGCATAAATTATTGAAATATCGGAAGTTGGTTGGTTTTTAAAAGGGTTACTTTTTCCGCCGTTTACTTTGTTGTGAATTAACGGCTGTGAAGGCAGCCATGGCTGCTGATGGGACATCCAAGAACAAACTTCACAGTTTGGTGAAGAATATACATTTTTCATTTCCATCCTGTGGGATAAGCCTTCTTGAGAATAAAAAGTGTTTTTCATCAGCATGATTTTTATTTCACGTATGTGCAAAAGCTGATTTTCGATAGTCTTACAAAATCGTGAATGCTATAGCACCTTTAAATTACACAGTCAAACGTTTCTCTTCATTTTTCTTTCTATGTTTTACTAACTCATAACTCTTCTGGCTAAGTTCGCTTACTTAACTGCCATAAACTGTGGGTAGCTGAACATTTGGTCTCTTACACAAGATAATGCCTCTGGCTAGCAACGTGTCAATAGAAAGATAAGCAACATTGTACAGTTAGTCCTTCACTTGATGCATAAATTGTAGTATCTAGAATGTTTTCCATTGATTGATCATCTACAAATTTGCATTCCCTGTCGTCGTTGAATAAACTGAACAATTTTATTCTCATTAGATGTAATATACGTCAGCGGGCAAGAAAAAAACATGCACATAGCTCGTCATTGCAATGCAGTTTATAATTATAAATGGATACATGCGTATACCGTTAATTTACTATGTACATTGCGTGAAACAAAAAAAATGTAAAGTATGAGCTCTGAATGTGCAAAGCAAATTAATTATCTTCAACGAATAATAAAAAGGTTGCTAAATTATTCTAGTTTTTACATGAACAGAAATGTATTATCAACTTCAAATTAAATTAAGCAAAGCGTTACTTACAAATGCCTCTCATATATGCTATCAGATTTGCTGAGAAGTTACTATCAGTAATCATTATTACTTGTCGTTTGGGCCCCTAGTGGAAAATAGGCATTCAGCAGCACGTCGCCATTTCACTCTCTTCTCTGAAGTCTTCTCCACCACTGCTCAAAAGCTTTCGTTCACTCATCACACACCTCCTCCACGTCGCATTCGCCTCACACGCCAAACTAATCGTCTCCCCTTTGGATTCCACTTGAGCACTAACATGACCTGACGCGTGATGTCCCCAACCGGTCTTCTCAGTCTATGACCAATACAAATACATCTCTACTGCCATCTGCATATTTGTTGGATAGTGGGTTCTTGTTTCGTTGGTTCGTTGCCAGCCAGCCAGCAAGTCGGCCACAGTTCCTTGTTACTCATTTTTTCTCGCCTTTTCATCTGATCTTCAGTATCGAGTGAAACTGCGAAGGTGGCAGTTAATATAGGTGTAAAACTTGGGCACTTTGGTAGAAATTACAGTGTGATTACATTGATATGATTATGAGCAATAATTTATGCTCGAAACGTCACCAAGTAAATAATACTAGGTCACTGTGTGTTATAAATCAAATAAACAAATTCAACATACGTGGTAGTTGTTGATGAATGTCTATAGATTGTTAGAAATGCTTTCCTCGACGCCCCAACTCTCTCAAACATCACATAGAATCAATGAGTCACTTGGCTGAGATTGGTGTATAAAATCCGGATATGCTCACGCTTTATGCTGGATGCAGCGAAGTGGAGTGGAGCAGATCTACAAACTGATAATTTCTGGCGAATAGAGGCCTATCTTGTAGCTTTCCGATCCTGTCTTTGCCGTCTCCATCTGTGCCTGTGTCACCTGTAGTTGAGACGATGCTGCCTGGGTAGGCAGGCAGCTAGCTGAAACAAGCAACTTCATTTAGGTTCCTCCCGTTGACAGTGATTCCCGACTCTTGCTGTTGCTGTTGCTGCTTGGATATCTGTATCAACACTACCTTCTACACATTCAACTGAAGAAAGTCCTATATTCACTGCCTCATCTCTCAAACTCTTAGATTTCGCCAATAAATCTTCGAGTTTGTGCGAAATTAGACATCAGTCATCATCACTGGAGAAATCTTAAACATCTTCTGGGTTCTTTTAATCTGTCAAACAGCATATCCCATCTTATCACAGCTCCTCCTATCCGCATAGCAGCGGATCTGCCAACAGAAGTAGAGCAGATCGGCGCAGTATATAGCAGCGGGTAATTACAAGTGTCTCTGAAAAACTAACACCCGTTGCACAAGAGGTGGCTGCCATGACCCAGTGGTTTAGCGGATCACATTGTCTTTTTATTCGAATGGTACATGGTACGGGTCTCGGTGCAAACAGCATCACTTACGAAGGTGCAGGTACATCCTGCTGATGAGCATCAAGTAGAATGAAACACGAACCCTGGATTCCTTAGCTGGTCAACAAGATCAACATAGACCACCGCAGTTTTCAACTGCCTACTACCGATTAACAGAAAACGTAATTGCCACCAAAGAAGAGAAACAAAGAAAAGGGTGAACTGACCACTCAGAAACACTCTTGAATCGACCACCACTACAACCACTATCTGTAACTCGTCTAGAAATACCACCAGCAGCCCAGCCAAACGCAGAATTACCAGTGAACACAAGCCCTCCGGCTAAAACAGGAGTCCTGAACGCCATAAAGTTGCTGAAATCTGTGTAAGCAGTAGGACCAGATGGAATTCCACCAGAAGCACTGAAACTAAACGCACAGACAACAGCGGACATGCCCACACCACTACTGCAGGAGGTTTGGAAGGAAGAAAAGGTACTTTTCCATTGACTGGAAGAAGGGCTATCTTGTCAAGCGTCCAAAGAAGGGTGGCCAAAGTCTTTGCAAGAACTGGCGAGGAATAATACTCCATCTCTGTCCACCCGGACCCATCAAACTATTAAGCCACATCAGCCTGGAGAGACTAAAATATACTCTGCATTCAAAATTAAGACCGTAACAGGTTGGCTGGCCAAGTGGCTGGCTGACTTGCCGGCTGACTAGCTGGCTAGTTAGCTTACTGGCGGGCTGACTGGCTTCAGAAAGAACAAATCATGTGTGGATCAAGTTGCAGCGCTACACTACGCATCATCATAGAACACTGCTTAGAATGCCAGTCAACTCTCTGCTTAACCTCAACTTCATCAAATTTGAAAAGGTCTTTGGTCGAGGAGCTGACCGAGAAGTAATTTGGTAGACAGCTGCTTCAACACTACGGAATACTTCAAACATTCATCAACCTCATTCAACCCACATATGCTATATGATGCTACATGGCAAGTGATTCACAGTGGAAAGTTGAGTGACGCATTTGAAGTGAAGACTGCAGTAATACGAGGTTGCCGCCTACTACCACCCATGATCTTCCTGATTGTGGTCGACTCAACTGGATCATGCAGCAAACTGTGAGGAGCTGTGATAAGATGGGATATGCTGTTTGACAGATTAAAAGAACCCAGAAGATGTTTAAGATTTCTCCAGTGATGATGACTGATGTCTAATTTCGCACAAACTCGAAGATTTATTGGCAAAATCTAAGAGTTTGAGAGATGAGGCAGTGAATATAGGACTTTCTTCAGGTGGATGTAGAGAAGATGGAGATAATGAATATATATTCAACGACCAACAACGAAAACATAAACAAAAAGCGGAGACACCTTATTCCACCTCTTGTTATTCTTTTGATTGTGGTCGATTGCTCCTCGGGCGAAATATGTGAAATAAGACTTTGCTATCTGTTGACAGAAAAGTGATGAAAGCTGACTTGTCTTTAATCAACAAGTGGCGTTTGAATATTAATAAAGGCTTCACAAACAACCTCAAATTGTTATGCAAAGTGGTCAAAAAGCACGGTCTGTTTTTGGAATTTTCACCTAGTTCTAGATCAGCAAGTTTAATCCCTATAGCTCGAAATGCAAACATGATGAACTCCATAGGCAAGTTCACTTCAGTGTTAAATATAAATAGAAAGAGTACACATTCTTGACTGATACCACTTGTCACATACAATTCATATGATTGCTCGCGAAAAGTAGTGATATTTGAGCGTTCGAAGATACAGCCCTCAGTAGAATGGTTTATCCAATCGGCACCTGTTGAAGAAGCAGTTATTGAAACCAGACTTTGCAGAAGACAGTCAAATTCTATATTCACATAGGTTAGTGTGGTCAACATCTAAAAGCGGTTTGTATGCCTTTAGATATAATTGGTGTTTCGATTGTAAAGTTTGTTGTCTGAATGACTTCAGCACTTTGAAGCAGCAGTTGTCTACTTAATTGTTCTGTAGAGGTTCATTTGACTACTCAGTTGACACTTGGAAAGTAGTTATTAAACATGAAATGTAAGTTTTGTAGAGATGATTACGCTGTTTATCGAAACTTATCAAAATGTATTTCGATGACAATTCACTCATATTGTTATACCAATATTATGGATGAAGTTTTATTCAGAAAAAATAATTAACCTTCACTGAAAAGGTAAACCTGAATACATATATCTCTTCCTGCTGGGAACAAAACTTGGCATAATATACCGGAGTAAAAGCAGTTCATAACATGTCATTTAGTCCGCATGGGTTGTTTACTATTGAGTACGAAGGCTGTACTCGAACTACTGCCTTTGGTTATCATCTAAACGTCTTGTTGAATTCGACAGATAATACTTTCTTCGTGTTACGCCTTATTATCGCAATTAGCATCTCATGTTAAATGTATGACAGATATTTTTACGATATTACTACAACTTCATAATCAACTAGAAAATATAACTAACATGTTGTTTAATTAATTAACTGTTGAGTAATTTAAAACAATTAGTCCCTTTAGTAATGATGGGCAGTGGCTAGCAGTGGAATCCAGGATGCGCATTTCGTCCTATTTGGGACGCGTCAGCTGGATGTACCTGCTTCCCAGTGAGTGTTGTTCCCACCGGGACTGGGACTCGGGAGCGGTCACTTCAAACGCCATCACGTTTTCCACTACATCACCGAGCTGCGATAGCCACTTCTTGTGCGACGGATGCCTTGATATTGCCTGTCTTTCTAACTATGTTCAGTAATGATGGGCAGTGGCTAGCAGTGGAATCTAGGAGTCCCAAATAGGATGAAATGCGCATCCTGGATTCCACTGCTAGCCACTGCCCATCATTATTGAACATAGTTAAAAGACAGGCAATATCAAGGCATCCGCATAGGAGCCCATATGCCAACAGAGACTGATCAATTCGATCCAATCAACGACGGTGTAATACAAGCAATAACACTAATTAGTCTCTTTGATAATTTTCGACAACTCTGTTAGAAGATGAAGATTATCTGAAAAATATGATGTATTTGCTCAATACATTTCGAACAATCTGATCAGACATTTACTTGTCAAGTCGATTTATGTATGAAAACTAAAGGTCAAATATAGTGAAAATGAGAAGGTTATGACACTAGTCTTGGTAATATAACCAGATAAGGATTACCAAAGTAAATTAAGTGAAACAACAAGTTGTTTTTATACACACAGCGGGCTAACGCTTCGGCAAACTTCAGTATGTGCCCCTGATTATTCCTGTATGATATGTTCAACGCTTTTTTCGTATTAACCCTGTGGTTCGTTTCAATGATATGTTTTGTTATAGATGACGATTGATGTCTGTCACCTGCACTTATCAAAGTTTGTATGTTAAACTGTTTTTCTAGCCATTTGGGTATGTGTTAAGTAAATTAATAATTCATTACCTAATTGATGTATATGTTCAGAACTTGTTCATATGATCCTCTATTTGCTTTTCCGTGATAACATCATCTTTTATTGATCATGATGGAATTCAGAATGATTGATTTATTTACCTTTCTTCAGGGTGGGTGAATACAACAGATTTTGTTATTAATGATTTCATGTCACTAGATAGAAACTCATCCTTTTCGAGTGAAGTAACATTGTGTGCCATCAAATTAACTGCATTTGTGAATCCCTAATTCTAGTACTTATCTGATTGTCCTCACACATAGAGCTATTTATATAAGTACTTTCCATAAATGCGTCCTCAGTTACCTTCTCACCTGAATAATCATTAACCCTTCCATCATTCTCTAATAATAGAAGTAATTACATTATCTAATGTTACTACTTTATTACAACCTGTTTTTATCAGAAAACTAAAGTTGCATGACGAAGTAAATTTCTCTGCCCACAAGTCATTCACTATGGAAATTAGAAAAAAACTTGTAATCCCTCTCTTCTATGATATAAGTTTATGTGGACTCATCATACTTTTGGTAATAAAGTGCTGAAGACATGATGTATTAATCAAATTTATTACTACTGTAAGCCTCATTAGTGATTTCAATGCATTCACTTGCAACCTTTAAAGTATTGGTTAATAAATCCTAGTAAAATATACCTATTTCGCATTGCTTATTTTGTCTCATAGATATACATTCTGGATCATGCAGCAAACCGTCAGGATTGAGAAGAGGGGGGCATACGCTGCTCGACTGATGAAAAGACCCTAGAATATTTAAATTTCCCGGATGATTATTTGTGTCTAATATCTTGTCGCACAAACTCGAAGATCTATAGGCGAAAACTAACAAGTTGACAGAAGAGGCAGCGAAGATAGGACTTTAAGTGAAGGTAGAGAAGATGGAGGTGATGAAGATGCCCAACCAACAACAGCATTACCAACAAGAGGCGCCAGCCACAATGAACAGGAGAAACGTAAAGGAAGTAGCCTCTTTCACCTATCTAGGCAGCACCATTTCAACTACAGGCGGCGGCACAGGTGACAATGACAAGTCCAGCATCAGAAAGACAGCCTAAGACAGGATTTCATTAACCTGAAATCAGTGTCGAGATCTACTCCACTAAGCACAAAGAACAAGATCAGGATTTTCAACACCAATGTCAAGTCAGTGCTTCTATGTGATGGTTCAGAAACTTGGCGCCTCACGAAATGCACTTCAAGCAAACTACAGACATTCATCAACAGCTTCCTCGCTTTCTCAATACTGAAGATCAGATGGGAAGGCGAGAAAGAATGAGCAACAAGGAACTCTGGCTGGCTGGCAGTGTACCAACCAACAAATATGCAGGAGAAGGTGGAGGTGGATTGGTCATACACTGAGAAGGCCGATTAGGGACATCACGTACCAGTCCATGTTGTCGAGTGGAATCCAAAGGGGAAACGATGAGTTGGGCTGCCGAAGTGAGGGTGACATGGAGGAGATAGTATGTGAGGAAGAAATGAAAGGTTGTGGGTAGTCGTGGTGCCAGGTTGAAAAGACCGAAGAGAAGAGAGTGGAATGGAGGCGTGCTAGTGAAGCCGTATGTTCCACTAGGAATCCAAGGGAAAAGTAACATAATAAAAGATATAAATTGACAGAGAACCTAACTGTGTTCAGTTAGTCTGGCGATTACAAGTATCAAATACTCCACTTGCAGCATGATTTGCTAGAGCCTAATGCTGCAGCCTAATTCATTTTGTATTTTCTGCAGCGAACACCTCATCTGAGTAGTTGAAATTCCTTAAGGAGTTGGGGAGATCAGTTGTTTAAATCACTTTTCCCTTTTGGGAAGGATACACATAAGTATAAACTGTTAACCTAACCCTTTCTTTACCTTTGGTAACGACTATCTGTGTTAAACTAATACTGACTAAAAAATCTAGCAATGCGCATATTCTGGGAACAATTGACTGACCTTGAGAAGTCTACTGAAATTAAAATGAATAAAAATTTGGATAGTTGACATGACTTGAAAACTTCACTAAGAGTAACCACCTCAACAGCTATCGCACCAGGAACTCTCATACGAGTTATTTCATTGTTCAATACAACTTCTTTCACTTTTCATCAATAACAGTAAGATTATTGTTTCAGTAATTCAACAGCTGAGTTTATTTTATTGGATAATATGGGCTGTTATCTTAGAGATTGACCAATCTTTAGGAGGGTAAATTAATTAGGAGGCTGTAGAGATTGTTGTTAAGGTTCACATTTAGGACTACTTTTTCAAGAAGTGGTGCAAGTACTTTGGGTGATGCGGGTTCGAATCTCAGGTTGGACATCACTTCCACTGAGGTTGTACATACGCCATGAGGGTGATAGCAAGCATGAAACCTAGACTCAGGGCTTCCTGCCGACTGTCTCCTTCTAACTAACATATATAAGTGAGTTCAAAAATATGTCTTCAATCTCTTTGACCAATGCTGTTTGTATAATCGTTTTTCTAAAGCGTAATCACTAATCATTCAGTGTGAAATTAACACAATATCTTGTTAGGTATATAAATATAAATAGGTGGGTCATGGTTGACGTCATATTTATTCCAAAACTGTATGCGCATGTTCAATAAATCGTACGAGATAGCCATGTACACCGTTTCTACAGGTATGTAAAGACTAAATGATACTAACACGGTTTTGCTTACATTGTCAGAATACAAATTAAATGAATAGTGATAAAAATGATGATTACAATTATTATTAGTGTTATTGCTTGTATTATTGTTACGCCACATCAGAGCAATCTAGATTGTGTTATGGTAATTTAAAACTAATGAAAACTCGATTGGTGATGAGAGTAACTTCAAGACAACCTTTCTACATGCCATTTAGTAGTTTTAAAGATGCAGCTAGTTGAAGTATATCTGATCTTTTCACACTACATGGACCCACTCCCATACGAAGGGCCTTGGTAGTTGTTCATTCTTGCTGTGACCGAAAACTAGTTTGTGAAATCTTAGTTCTGCCAAAATCAATTTTGTGGCTCATTTCTACTGTGTTGATTTCCAGTTTTGGTTGTATTGTGTTCTCTGAGCTCGGTTGTTTAATCGTGAAGCTTTCATCGTCTTTCTAGATGATATCGTCAGCATTAAATTCAGTGTGAAGCCAAGAGAACACAATACAACCAAGACCATCCATTTGAGCTATAAATATTCTCCACTATTCCAGATCAGATCTAAAATCTGTTCAGATTTTAGGGATCTCGTTTAGAAAGTTTATGCCTTGCTACTCTTACACCTGCGTGCTTGAACATCCATCTCTGCTAAACATGCTGTTATATTTCATGTGTATGAATTCATAAACATAGGCTTTTAATACCATTTAACAAGCTGTTATTCATCATGGACTGACATCAGTCGGAGGAACATTGGAAACCTAGGAGCACTGGAGTCCCACACTAGGATGAAACAGATTTCCGGTGCTCCAAGGTCCTCAATGTTCTTCCAACTGATGTAAGTCCACGATAGACACAACATGAAACCACTTAAGCCCCATAAACTCTCGAGCTGAAATAATCTGGTGCTCATTGGGTACTAGCTTCGAAAAGCAATTCCTGACGTTCCATTAGGATGTCGTGCCCGGTCGGACTACAAAACTCAACGACCAAACTGGGTGGTGGGCACCCTATGTAGTGAGCTGATTGGAATTGGAAATATCTACCACTGGATTGCGACTAAGTGGCTGGATGTTAACGTACTAGCCATGGAACCCGAAGGTCCTTGATTTGGTCTCTGGTGGGGTGGGGTCCTGGGTGTGCACAGCTGAGGAGTCCCATACTAGAACGACACGGCTGTCCAGTTAACCTAGATTTTTAATGTTCCTCCAATTGATGTCAGTTCACGATGAATGTCAACTTGGAAAATTACAACACGCTCCACAAACCCTTCCAAATTAAACTTTCATCTTAATTTTGATGCAAACATTATTTACTTCGTAAAGAAGGTAGTGTTTAGGATATCACCAAGCCGGATGATGATACGTCCACGACAAAACACCAAACCACTATTATCCTCATCCGTAGCTATAAATCGCTTCTGTCATTTCAAATATTAGAGTTTGCTTTCTACAGCAGCCAGTTATTGATTAGTAATAATATGTAGTTCTGGTGATTGAAATACTAACTTTTAAATGCTCTTCCATTGGTTTCACTATGAAGTGAAATCAAACGCCTTCGTTTACTTTTAATAACCGAGGTACAAGCCAATCTACTAAACGAATGTATATTCTAATCACCTCATCGATTCTAACTTATCTGATGGAGTTTTTATGTTGGAATATTGTGGAACACTTGCGTGTTCTGTCACCTTATTGTCTTACTAGTCAACACTTCAGTTGGTCTTAATATTCCTCTTTACTCTGATAAGTTTCATGGTGATTTCACAAATGACAGATTTGTTAGACACTGTTGTGTAACTTGAACTGAACCCATGAATGCTTCTGCTTGTCGATTCACTTCTGAATAACACATCAGAAAATCAATTGGTCTTTTAATTCATTCAAAGTGTAAGTAAGATCAGTCTTGTTGCTGGAATTATTTCTACACAGACACAGGAAACAGAATGAAGACACTTCTGTCAGAATTTCAAAGAATATTAAATTACTTTTCATCAGAATATAAATGAAAGCAAAATTCTGCCATGTCTGCCTTAACAGTCCTAAACGCTTACGAAAATATTATTAGACTGCACCAATCAGTGATAAGACTCTCGATTTTTTTCTGGGTTATAATTTTTAACATGATATGGTAAAATGAATAGGAGTTGTTTAAGAAACATGGAAATATCTAACAATAAGAGTAAGTGAATGTGATTCGAAATGAAGAAATTGTTACAAACTACATAACCAGTTATAATAAAGACAGATAATGGCTAGCAGTGGAATTCAGGATGCAAATTTCATCCTATTTGGGACTTGTAAGCTGGATGTTCCTGCCTACCAGTGAGTGATGTTGTTCCCAGTGTTTGAAGCGATCGCTTTCGGGTCCGAATCTCGGTGGGAACAACATCACTCACTGGAAGGCAGGTACATCCAGCTGATGAGTCCCAGATAGGACGAAATCCACATCCTGGATTCCACTGCTAGCTACTATCCATCTTTAATATAACTAGAATGCAGGTATATCGTGGCATACGCACAGGATCTCATATGCTAATACAGACCGATCAATTCGCTCCAACCAACGATGGTATAATACAAGCAATAACACTAATACATAACCAGTTGCCTGTATGGAAGAGAATGAGAAATTGGTAATTGAGCTAAACTCTTCTATCTAATATCAACGTAAAAATCAAAGCAGCTTAGTCAGGCCTAGAAATTGAAAATTCTTGACTGTTGGAGATTCAGTATGAACAGTAAATACAACAGTCGTTTCCAGATAAACGAGAGTTATTCAATCATCCAAAGTAAACTCTTTAAAAGGTTTTACTCCTTTCGACAGACTATTTTAAATGAATCTTCAGAAATTGTAAGTTTACTATCAACTAACTGTTTGAACATGAAGCTACTGACCTGCTTGAGTTGATCTTCACTGAGTCATTCTAGAAAGTGTTGATGTTAACACTGATAGCTGATGACTTACTTTGTCACCAATTCTTCGATGAAAATACAATTCAGAGATGTTGATTATCACTAGGGAGGAAGTTGAAAGAGTAAATTACACAACTTCTTAATTTCTGTTAGTTGTATTTGATACATAAGTATTAAAATAATGCTGGTTCTATTCTGCAAAGAGTAGCTACTGTTAACAAAGTGAAAAGAATAAGAGTGAAATTACAATCTCCAATTAAAAAAGGAAATGTAATGATGCCACAGTTCACCGGAAAGATGCTTCATTATATCTCATGGAAATTAGTTTTCTTGATCTCTATTTGCTTTGATTTCATATAGTATATTTTTTATCTATAGAATTTATATTAGTTGACTGCTATCACCACCTCTATTTGCTGAAGATTTTGCTATGCACTACTTTGATGCACTTTAATACTTAGCTTGATTGTAGTGAGACAGGTAGTTTGTTATGAATAAATGGTCAACTAATCTTTACTTTGTAAATGAATATCAAGTTTAGTGTCAAATAGCCTATTTGAATAACTCATACTGTTCTCGATAAAGCATATCTCGTTATTCAAAAGAAAAAGTGTCTTCAGATAAATGGACACTCCTTGAATGACCGTTATTTATGAATGTGAAGATACTATCTTACATTTTTCAAAAATAAGGTTATTCCATGGAATATAACTATCCAGATCCTGCAGTGAATCTTTAAATCCCTGTACAACGTATCAACACATTCCAAAGTTTCATGAAAACACATATGGTAAACACATCTAAGCATCAGATAGTTCGACTTGACGAAGTCAATGGAAAATGTCTTTCCATGAAAGCATGGAAATAATCAAGACTTGTGTACATATATTTATATATTCTTGCCTTACAGCCGTATCGATTTCTAGCAAACCTCGTGATCATCATCTGAATACTCTGAAGTATTAATATCTACAAGTGTTTTCACTCTACACCAGCTTTCCCCCATGAGACTGATATATTTCTACTATTTCTTGGTAAAACTACATTACTGACCATACGTCTTTTAACTCTATAGAATCAGTCTAGCTAATGAAGGCAAAATCGAAAGATTACGTTATTCGCATCACTATAGTTTATGATATAGCTTATTTACCTCATTCTTACTATCTTTCTTTTTATTTTATGAATTTATTAGATCAGAAAAACTTCTAAAAACATTTAGAAAAAGGAAGGAAGATGATGATTCTCATTGATATCAGGTCAATTGTTTAAAAGTATAGTAAATCTAAGTACATTTTAGGTACAAAAAAATAATTCCTCAATGTATTATTACGGGTTGCATGTATGTTTGGCACTTCATGACTAGAATCAAAATAAAATGTCAAGTTTTTGGATAAATCATCTGAATGATAATTATTGAGTTTTTTAAATATTTTTTCCCCGATTTCGTTTTAGATCCATTGCAATAATGACGAAATTGTGTTTCAAGTTTATCGAAAATTTTGAAACTGCCGCATGTAGCGTTATTGGTAACTGATAATTTAATTAGTTATAACAATGAAGAGTATAACTTGTTTAACAAATAACAAAGTAGATTTTTAAAAAAAACTCGACTAAAGGGTATGACTCAATAGCTTCCTATATTCGTGAATCATAACATCTTTGAAGTAGTCAAGCATTCAAGAAACACTAAGACTTTGTTTAAAATATCTAAACATTTTTAAGGAGAATGAATTCGAACATAGTTTGTAATAAAATGTGATAACTGACAAAATTTCATTTAATAATTATCTTTTGACTTTTCTGGATGTTTATTGATGGCCATCTATTCCTTAGTTCTACTTAATGCAAAGGTGACTCTTTCTGACAACAACTTCATAGAAACTTACATTGTAGTAAGCGTACATCTGTTTCCGGAAACTTCAAAACTTAATGTTAAAAGTAAGCCAGACAAAGTAAATTTTAAAATATCTAAAACTATGATTATATGAGTCATGAGAACTAGTGAACAAATCTTCCATTGGATGATGTATTCAAAGCCTAAATCTTTTAAGAAGTTTGTATGGATCGAATCATTTAAAAATGGCATTCATTGTGGACTGGTATCAGCTGGAAAACTACTTAAAGTCTGCGAGTACTTGAAAGTAGTATCATCTTTGTATAAATATCTGTGGCTGTGTGCACCTACGATTTTGCCAGTAATCGTACCTGGGATCACCCTGAAATCCTTCCATTTCTACAAACCCCCGAAATGAAATATTTATTTGTGACCATTAGTTACATACTCTATCATGAATTTCCGGAATATTTTCAGTAGGAATTCGTCACCTGTAGGATCCTCATGGCTAAGTATGAGGACGATGGTTGTACTGTATCGCAAACTCATAGATATAGGAAATTTGGGACTGTTCGATTGTGACCCAGTGAATGAATGGTGACGTGCTCAGGGCAGGACTCAAAGGTTCGGGGTTTAACCACTGGTAGTTTGGTGGGTACAAACTGTAAGAAATCTCATACAGGAAACAAACAGCTTTCTAATCCTCCAAGGTTTTCACTAGTTCGCCAAGTAATATCAGTCCATGGGAAATACCACTTTAAAGTTCTAATTCCTTGTTTAGTGGTAGAAAAGTAAGACTGGAAGTTGAACTAGGTGCGAGATATTTTACATTTCTAAGAAAGTTAATCCATATAGGAAGGACACTTGTGCAGGTCGATGCTGAGCCAAATTTGATTTTTCTTGTTATGAAGGCGTAGCATCAGTATTTCGGTATCATCCATCCGTTTCACCTACCAATGTAATTAACAGTTTCATCATCTTCCAATAGGAGAGAAAACAAATTACGTTGTACATAATGTGTGATAATGATTGAGATCCGATTATTCTTGAAATATGTTTATATTCACAAAAATGTACCACTTATTCGAAACAGTTACTCTATTTCATGTTTCAATGGCGTAACTAGAAGGTGAAGTTTATCTGAACATTGCAATGTATTTGTACAATATATTTCGAACAATCTGATCACACATTTACTTGTCAAGACAATAGATACTAAACTGAGGAGTGGGGAGACAAATACAAGAACACTTACTTTCCAGACGTGTTTATATTCGCTTGTGATACAAACAGCTCTGCTTCCATAAGTTGGGTCCTCTATGGATGAAAACAAAAATGATAATAAAGGACCTAGAAGACTTGGATTTCACCAACGATGATTTATGTCTAATGACACACACACTTGAAGATCTACAGGCGAAAACTAACAAATTGACAGAAGAGGCAGGGCAGCGGAAACTGGACTTCAAGTGAATGTAGAGAAGACAGAGGTGATGAAGATACCCAACCAACAACAACAAACTCCAATCACCATCAATGGGAGAAACTTACAGTAAGTAACCTCCTTCACCTATGTGGGCAGCACTGTTTGAACTACAGACGGTGGCATAGACGAGGACGTCAAAGCCAGCCAGGATCGGAAAATCAAGACAGGCATTCATTAGGTTGAAACCAATGAGGAGATATTCTGCACTCAGCATAAGGCGTGAACAACATCCGGATTTTCAACACCAACGTCATGTCAGTGCTTCTGTATGGCTCAGAGACTTGGCGCGATACGAAAGGGATTTCCAACGAACTACAGACATTCATCAACAACTGCCTATGCTGGCTCGATATTGAAGATCAGATGAGAAGGCGAGAAATAATAAGCAAGAAGGAACTCTGACCTGGCAACGAACCAACGAAGCAAGAACCTATCATTCAACAAATATGCACTGGAGGGAAGTGGAGATGTACTGAACTGGGCATAGACTGAGAGGTCCGACTGGGGACATCATGCGTCAGGCCAGTCACTCGAGTGGAACCCAGATGGGAAGCGACGAGTTTTGTGTCTGAGGTGAGGGTTACATGGAGGAGATCGTGTGAGGAGGAGATGAGAGGTTGTGGGTTGTCGTGAAACCAGGTTCAAACGTTTGCAGAGAAGAGAGTAGAGCGGAGGTGTATTACTGAAGCTTTATGTTCCATTAGGAACCTAAGGGACAAATAATAATAATGATAAATCGGATAATAAATATACACTGTGAAGTTTTAGAATTGAAGTGTGAAATGGAGCACAGTTTGAAGTTTTCCGATGTTTATATTAATAGCAGGTGTGTAGTAAACAGTGAAAGGAACTATTACACCACATATATATTAATATAATATATTCTACTAAGGCTGAAAAAAAATGGAATCATACAATGATACTCAACAACCAAACTTATTCGGCTTTATGGCGTCAAACGTTATAGGTAGTATGGACAAGGTTATTGTCCGAAACTTAATGAAATAATGCAAATTATGATGTGAAAATGGCACTATTAATCATAAATAGAGAGATTAGATCAATGTTCCTCGTTTTTTTACGAAAATGGATCAGTAAGAAATGGAACACGGTAAAGAAAACGAGAAAAACTATCATAAAAGAGTGAGAGAGATATGATTTAAGAAAACTATTAATTCTGAAGAAAGTGTACTTGAGTTTAGAGATATATTATTGAAAAGAATGATGAAGATAAAAATTAGTTCTCAGTAGGAAAAACCAATTGAGCCTAAAGTATATGAGTAATGAGGTTAGTTGATCTATCGATAGGACTAATGCAATAACATCATTGAATCATGTGTTCTGTAGAAATGTTGAGCTATACATATGAAGACGTCAATGAAAGGATATTACATGAAGTAATAACTGATCAGTGAAAACAACCATAATAAAATGGGTATCGGTGTAGTTAACAAGTTGAAAGACTAAACTGCACGTGGTTCACCGGATTCCTAGTGATCAATGATTCGGGTATATTGGAGTAAAGTTTTATCCAAAGTGACTTGTAGCCTTAGTAGACTTCCACAAAACGGCTACAAATGAAAATATTCAGTAAATACATTCGATATATCTTAGAAATATTTTTAGGTGAAAAAAATAAACATTTATTAAACCTTATGAGGAAACACCTGAAAATCTTAACAGAAGCATAACCTTATGTCAGCGTCAATGTAAGACCTTAAGAGAGTCAGATGACAGTTAACTGACTACAGGAAAATAAACCATTGACTAAATAGCTACCTGTAGATGGTAACAAAACGTGTATTACCGGAAAGTGTAATCAAATCAAACAATCGACTCGAAATTACGCTTCATTTCGTAATTCTAACCCTCTTTTGATGTCCATATATTTTGTTTAACAACATTATTCATGTAGTTCTAGTATTATTTAGGATTATTGGACGTACTTGGGACTACTAAAAAAATTGCTTTAAAGTTTTTTAACCCTTCCTTAGTGTTTTCACCCCTTGACCTATATTTAAGCTTCATTTCTCCCAGCAATAATGAGTACAGGCATCATGGAAGAAAAAAAGGGTAAGGATAGATCAAAATTGATACATTTTTCATTGTCTTTTAACTTTTCAAAGGACCTTTTAGTTAGATTTTACTGTTTATTCTAATCATTAATTGTCTCATATGTTCAACTTACAAAATATCATCAGGTTGGATGAAAGTGTAGCAAGAAATAACTGTGACAAGATTTACAGTCGATTGCAAATATGATGTATAAATTGATGATAGATAGTTACTAGCAGTGGAATCCAGGACTTGTGTTCCATCCTATTTAGAATTCGTCAGCTGGATGAACCTGCCTCTCAACAAATGATGTTATTCCCACTAACACTATTACCTGGGACTGGTTGCTTAAAACGGTAGGATCTTTGACAGGTATAGTGTTATGTTGTTACTTACACTGACCTATCGTTGACTGGACCAAATCGCTTAGTCTCTTCCATTCGAAGCAATCGGTTCCGCTTTCGAGTCTTAGTGAGAACAGTATCGCTCACCGAGGAGCAGGTACATACAACTTACGAGTCCCAGATAGGGCGAAACTCGTGTCCAAGAGTACGCTGCTAGCTACTATTCATCACTGGTATAGGATTGAAACGTAGGAAACATCAAAGCATCGGCTCGGGAACTCATGCGACACTGAAGGCTGACCAAACAGGTGCAGTCAAATATAGGATAATACAAGTAACAACACAGAATTTAAAAAGTATTCATTAGTGGGTTGCGACGACAGGTTCATTTATCCATTGGAAACATAATAAGGAAGGACATTCGAATTGTGTCTTTTTGCCCAAAGACTAAGGTATGTTCAAAGTGAGTACGAACTGTTTTTGTATACATAAAGGGGGTCTGAATTAACGGATGGCAAGAGCTTCAATGGATTTAAGTAGTTGGCTCTGACCACTTTTATGTGGTACTTAAAATACTGTTTTCATGTCTACCCTGTGATTAGTTGCTAGTATATGTTTAGCGATACATGAAGATGGCTGTTTGTCACCAGCACGTAACGGATCTGTTGAGACCATTTGTTGTTGAAGCCATTTAGGTACATGTTCAAACATGCTCAACTGCATATTACGATTGCTTCTCCCTATGTACGTGCATCCACACATCGATGTAAATTGATAAACATAGTAAGATGTGATCCAGTGGTTTATATGTTGTTTTGGTTTCTGTTGTAACATGGACTTTCTCTTCACGACACTGATGACTTTGGCTGACAATATGTTTCACTGATAGCTGATCTAAAACTTTTCTTCACAACAAAGCGGTGTGGAACACATCTAAATGGTCATGAGGGGTAAACATTTGTCTTAGCAAAGTGAAACTGCTTGGTTTTCAATGGTACGTAACGTTTTCACCTTTTCAAGAGTTTGGAAACCTACATGGACAAGGCAATATCCTAATTTCTAAAGCTATTGCTCAGTCCAATGTAAACACTGTTTAGTTAGATACTTACTCAACAGGATAAAACACATCTGCACCAATGACACCAAGGAGGAAGAAACCAACTTACTGACGACAACATTGATAAAGAATGCCTACTCGTTGAAATGCAGGTGACAAACAGCCATCTTCATGTATCGCTAAACATATACTAGCAACTAATCACAGGGTAGACATGAAAACAGTATTTTAAGTACCACATAAAAGTGGTCAGAGCCAACTACTTAAATCCATTGAAGCCCTTGCCATCCGTTAATTCAGACCCCTTTATGTATACAAAAACAGTTTGTACTCACTTTGAACATACCTTAGTAGAACTGATTTTAATTTTCATACCAAGAGTTACGTGATTAAGACTTTGTTCTTTCTCGTCCCTTCCTATTCTTATGTTTGCTGTTGACTTAATTGACCCTTTTCGTAGATTTTCACATAAATAGTTTGACAATTCCATATATGATCAGATTGTTTGAAACGTATAACGATGATACATCACATGTTTCAGGTAATTATGTACATTTTGTAGCCATTTTGCCTACTTCCCCCATTACGTAACTTTCCGCTGTGATGCAATTTATAATGACTTTTTACTAGAATTTACTCTGGTGTATTTTATACCTCTCAATATATATATATATATATATATATATATATATATATATATATATTCACGAATGTAAAGTTAAGCGAATAATTTCGTGGAAAGGGAAAAACTGCTCTTCGCTCCTACCACCTTCTGCGTTTTTCTTTGAATTGCTCAAGTGTCTAACATTCACCCATTTCCTACGGTGTGGTTGGACTTTGTATGGAAGTTTGAACTGGGTTTCCAGATGGACCATAGTCTACAAAGTGTACAGCGATGTAGCTGGAGATGGTTGTACACTCATGTTTCAACCAACAAAGTAGTTAATAGTCCAAAGTCCGTTTGACAATTGATTGCATAGTATGGATGATGTACTCAGCAGCAAGTAGACTTGTAAATGTACATTGATGAAAACCAATGAATCAACTTATCTTTCATGCACTGAGGAATCAGCTGTTGATATGAGAACACAACTGAGGTTGGCAGTATAGAATATTCTACTTAGTGACCTCGACAAACGTTTATGAGATTCACTAGAATAGTTTTCTTCAAATCTGACTGAATCTGTTCCATAATTTCCTTCTTTTCTATATTTTTCTCCATAAGGCTGGATGGGCAGCGATTCTCTAACAGTTTTTCTCGAAGGGTTCTAGTTCTAGAACAATCGTTCCATCATACATTATCTTTCTTATTAATTTACTGTTGTAGAGCAAGGCATGTAGATAATGCGCAGAGGTTGATTGAGCAACATCTAAGTGGTTACTTTCCAATATGGTTCAGCAAAGGTGAAATGATGTCAGTGGAATGTTCCATCCCAGAGAATTCACTCGGAAGTGAACATAATTTCGGAAAATTGCATGAAGCCTTTCGAATTCAGAGGAATTTGTGTAATTAAACGTTTATTACGCATTACTGGAGATGTAGCCATACGATGGTGTTATTCGGAATTGCATTCAAAAATAAATTTTCCATTCAGCTATTATTATTGATGTCTTCTCCATTTTGAATTAATGACTGATAAATATTTGCATTTTTTCGTACTAAAGATGCGTGAAGGACAATTATTTCAGTGCAGTTGTACAGCTTCTGAGAATAATATCGCGGAAAACAAGTTTTTTACTGTTGGATACTTTTTCATCTTTTATGACACACCATAAAAATATTTAGTTTATGTTGTAAAAAGATTTCTGAAACTCATGTCTTCAACGAGGCGAACTTCTTTGGTCATTTTTCATCTCCCTGAATATTCTCATAACCATCTAGTCTAGGATATGACCATAAAGTTGCATAACACACTTAATGATACCTCTGAGATATATAAAATCTTATGAACAAAGATTTTTAACAACTTGGTTGATTGTGGCTAGCAGAAGAATCCAAGACGCTCGTTTAGTCCTGCTTGGAACTCGTCAGCTGGATGTACCAGCACTCCAGTGATGTTGTCCCCACTGAGGCTCGAACCTTGTACTCATCACTTCAAACGCCTAGGCGTTGTTCACTATGACATGGAGGAAAGATAGCCACTTCTTGTACAACGGGTAGTAGTTATCACTATTTATTGACATACTTGTTATTCTCCGTTGTTTGTTAAATCGGATTGTTCGACCTCTGTTGGTATATGGGCTCCTGTGCAAATGCCTAGATATTGCCTGAATGTTAATTAATTATGATAACTTGGTTGGTCAAATAATTCAATCCAACAAAACAACGGAGAATAAGCATTATGTCACTTATTATTGTTATCTGTCCCTTGGGTTCCTAATGGAACATAGGGCTTCAGTAGCACGTCTGCAGTGAACTCTTTTCTCTGAAATCTTTTGAACCTGGCTCGACGATAGCCCAGAAACTCTCATTTTCTCCTCACACAATCTCCTCCATGTCACCTTTGGACGCCCAAATTATGTCAATAAATAGTAATAAAGATTTTTAAGTCTGAAATAAATGATCAATATATTCTGGATAACAAAATACTTTGTAAACCTTGATTATGAACTTAGCCATTTCACAGAAGATTAAAAGCTCATTTATTTATATTGTTAACTGAACAACATCAAAAGACTTATTAGACAGCAGAATGAAAAAGAAATTGTCCAAAACGATGCTCTGTTAGCTTACTGATCTTTAGATACTAAATCGATATGTGTTTCGCATCATCAAGTTCTTTTGTTATTCAAAACAAGTTAACTGAAATAAACAAATTAAATTAGGATTTGAATGGGTAATTTATAAGAAATATTTGTTGATGCCGAAACACCAAAAACACAAAAGCTGATGAAGAAATTGATCTTACTTGGAATCAAACTCGTCATAAGTGTGTAAATTTGATCAGAAGGTTGGTTGAGTATAGTGTCATTTAGTCTGGCAATGAGACGTGCCAGAATTCGATTACTTTTGCCTTCTCAGAAATAATTGTATGCAGACTGTAATGGATTTTGACATAAATTGCATTCTATGGAGTAAATATTGCCGAAATAGTCATTTTTCTTTAATCTAAAGGAGTCGTAAAAAGAGAAAGAGACTGGTAGAAACCATCACCATTGTTATCAGTAATTCGATATTTCTGTGAAAAATGACAACCGGGAAGACAGTTTTACCTAAGATATAAGCTACTGTTTTGGTAGACAAAACCACCTGTTCATTGTTACTTACATTCTAGATATTTCTTTGTGTATGATTATAGATTTGGAAATGGTTTAAAAATTAGGCGCTCCACATTGACACTACTCACACTCGAGTAGTTTTTCAGTTGGCATCCACCTGTTAGCTCAGTAAGGTTGCCCTTGAAAACCACCATGCTAAAGTCATAAGGTGTTGTCTCTGACACACAAGCGTCGCAAAGTAATGAAACACACAATTGTACAGCCTGAATAGTTGAGAACCACTCCGGTTGATCTGTAGATCTCATCAGTCAAATCAGAGTGCTAAAATCATTGGACAGCTATTTTGATCGTTTCGGGCAACATTCATTCGGAGAAATTTAACGCGTAAACTCAGGTGGTTTGATTTGAGTGAATCTGGCCAGCTTGCTTGAATAGATCGGTATATCTGAAAAATGATTATCAATGTGCCTACTATCAGCGAATCGCTCGATCCATGCTGTCATCAGTCCTGGGTTGTTAGTGACTCATCTGGAACCGAGGCTCCCTGACGACCTACAATGACATTTTCTCGAAGATCCCACATCGATCTGTTAACTTGTTTGCGGTAAACGGTGAACAGTTTTTGATCTTAAGTATACCAATATGATACCGAAACACATTTCAATAAAACCATTAATGCTGTATTGTTGACCTGGATTGTCAAGCCATGTAGCAGTTTAAAAATCACTTAGGTATGAGAAATATCTACATGAATACTTCTCAGAATGATAAATATATATACATATAACATTATATATTCAAACACAAGTTGAAACATCATGTTTAGGAGCAACGAAACTAATGTATTTTGCAACGTCTGGTCATACTCTCAGGTTAATAAAATCAGCCATGTCAACTCAAATTACTTTTTCTAAAGTAACAAAAAAAAACACTTCAAATGCTATTAACAGCCAGGAATGTTTAACCACCCACGTACGTCATGCAGTTATCACTGTGAAAGTTTGTTTTCACCTAGAACATAACATTAAGACAGTGATCTTGTTGTATGATAGCTTTCTGAGCTCAAAGGTTTCAACTCACTCTCATAAATCAATAGGCTTTAAATAATATGCTTGAATTACTAAAGGTCTTCTTCTGATAAATCATTGTCGGTTTATCGTCATCACAACTTGTTTCAAACTGATCTGAAATAACAAGCAAGAGTGGCAATAAGAATATTGGCGATAGTATTTAAGATAGTCAGGGATATACAAATTGTTATTCACGTTACAGAATAGTGGTTGAAAATAAATTGAAGACGTAAGTTGTTATATGATTCGATCTAGTAGCCTACGGGCTATCTATCTGTCTTGACATCGAGTAAGCAATGAGATGTAGCTACTGGTCAGATCCCAACTTCGCTTGAGTTATACCTACACATCATAACATCAGTCAATCAAATGAAGAATATATTATATACAGTTTCACATGACAGAAAATTTATCATTAAATTTCAGTGTTTTTGTTATAGTTTGCTACGGGAACATTTTTTTAAAATTCAATCACAAAGTAGGACAAAGATAAGAAAAATAAAAGAGGTTTTTTGACTTTATTTCTGATGTACGGTATCAAACATGAGGTTAGTCCTAAAAGTGTTCAAGAGAACTAACTATCTTTTTAGTCACTGTTATATTCTTTCATTTGAATAGATGAAGGTCTAGGAATCGAATCGCTTCCAGTCTTTCAATTTAGTTACTTTAAAATAAAACATAAGTATTCCAAGTTATTTTATGTGTCATTTCTAAAAGACAATATGCCTATATTTGTTTGTTTTAAAACCAAAATCGAATTACAAAGAAAATTGTTTTTTCATGTTCAACTTCTCAGTAAATTTATTTCATATACACCTGACCTGATTAAATAAATGGAATGAAAATTATGCCCCTTATAAAGTCCAAGATGAATGAGAAAATATTTTTGTATCAGTAACCTTAATTCTATGTTTTAAATTATTTTATTCGATTGTTTGTAGTTATGTTTCTTCTAATACTGTCGTGTGTCTGTTTTTTTTAATGAAGATACAGGAAGGAAAAAGCGAAAGCTTAGAATTTATAATCAGACAACAAACATTTCATTTTTCCTATTAACAATTTTTATTTGGAAACAGGTTTGCATTACTTCTACAGCTGATGACCTTGATTGATAAATTCTGTGACCGCTACACTCAATCGTACGATCCAAGCTACTAAGGGAACAGAATTATACTCAAGACTGAAGGTAGGTTGTGTTGATGAATACCACCAAGCATAAAATTCAAATTAATTACTTGATAAAGAACAAAATTTTAGCTTTCGGTTACCTTCGAAGTCTTGACTTTTATTAGAAATTAGATGAAACAATTTTTAGGAGACAAAGATATAGATCTCAAGTGGATAAAAACTGTGTACTGCCCTTTTTCTATCATTTCTATTGCTTAGCTAAGTGGTGCGAAACCTGAAAAACAGAAATTCTCACAGATAGTTATTTGAATAATCATAAGATTTTTCATTCCATCAAGTGTGCAGCCATCAGGGTTCACAACAGATAACTTGGCTGGTAGGATATTAATAGTAAATGGAGAGTTACGTTTTAGTCATTCATATGATTATTATTATTTGTCCCTTGGGTTCCTAGTGGAATATAGGGCTCCAGAAGTACCTCTCCATTGAACTCTGTTCTTTGCAGTCTTTTGAACCTCGCTCTACAACTGCCCACAAGTTTTCGTTTCTTCCTCACATGATCTTCTCCTTGTCAACCTAGCCTCGGATGCCCAACTCGTCGTTTTATCTCTTGATTCCACTTGAGGGCCTGGCACGCAACGCTTCCGAATGGTTTTCTCAGTGTATGCTTAATCTATATCCACTTCCTTCTTCTGCATATTTGTTAACCGATGGGTTTTTGGTTCTTGCAGTAGGTCTCCACACTGATTTCAAATAATGAAAGCCTGTCTTGCTTTTCCGTTCCTGGCTTTAACATCCTAATCTGTGCCGCCACCTGTACTTGAAACGACGCTGCCTAGGCAGAGAACAAGGCAGCTCCTTTTAGTTTTCTGCCGTTGATGGTGATTCGTGCTTCTTGTTGTTAGTTGAGTATCTTCATCACCTCTGTCTTCTCTACAATCACTTGAAGTCGCGGTTTCTCTGCCTCTTCTGTCAAATTGTTGGTTTTTGCCTGCAGATCTTCATTCACATGATAAACAGATAAAAAAGGCTCGGAAGATTGAGATATCTTTGAGATATATCTGTCATCCAGATTCCTCTACGTGGCTGACAGAGCACTCGACAAGGAGTTTGACGACCGCCGGTTATTGTCTTCTAGTGACACAGATCCCATTTCAAATCAAGATGGGTTCTCTGACTGTGGCTGTAAAAGTGCCGCAAAGGACACCAATAAGATTGGATCTTTAAAAATAAAGTATTGAAAAATAGTCTTGTTTTTTGAACTGTTACCGTTGAGAGTAAAATCCCCTCTGATTTCTACCACCAGCTTAACCTATAATCAAGCTACGCCTAAATGAATTATTTTCTTGTTTGTAGGTCAGTGAAAAAAACTAAAAATTAAAGTGTGTAATGAGACAAGAAAGACGAGGCAAGAGTTAACAATGATATTCAAGGCTTTAGTGTTGACATCCTGTATATATATATATATATATATATATATATATATATATATATATACAGGATATATATATATATATATATATATATATATATGCCACAGAGATTTCCGATGTTACCGTGATTACAGCCACGAGCTCCTGTTATTCCAAGAACATCAACCAGACAATCTAGACGTCCAAGCAATGACTGCAGCATATATAAGAGATTTCAGAGTAGTATTCATCACGAGCTGACATCAGTTGCAGAAGACGTGAAAATCCAGCATTCTGAGGTTTTCCGTAGTTTTCTGACTAATGTCAGTTCATGATGCATACCACTTGAAAATCAATAAACACCCAACAAACCTCAGGACTGAGTTAAAACCCTTGTGAACTGCTACTGATCTGTATACTACCAGCCTTATTCTAGCCTCATCTTTGGTTAACATCACACATAGAGTAAAAGCTAATTTTGAATGTAGCTGAAGGTTCAATACCTTATGAACTGACTTGTCTACCTCTCCAATTTATCTATGCCTAACCTTAACATCGCTCAGTCGAAGATTCAGCAACACTGGATCAGCGCTATGAGAACAACTATGGCTGCTAACCTGTAATCCCATTAAATCTACTTCCAACAACCACCTCTCACATCTGTAAATCAGGATCCGATTGGCTGCTGCACAGTAGAATAATCCTTCAAGAACTTTTCGATTATCTCGGAGTACCTAAGATAGAGCGAATAGACAAAGTGATCTATTAAGTTCAATCTGAGATTTCGTCAACCACCACTCCATTCAGAATGATGTAACATTCCAAGTAGATAAAGTGTTCATAAGCAATCGCTTAGAGATTGGTCACCATATATTACAGTGAAATGGTTGATTGAAAATTGTAATGTTTATTTCCTCTTTGATGAAAATAAACCATGAAGAAAATACCTCCCATTGTTTAATGATTAGTCAATCTGTCTCCAGCAAGCTGCCGTACTACTTCTACGCTGAGACCAACAAGTCACTATTAAACAATTTTTACTTTTCTGTTTTCTTTCGCACCTCACTAAAAACAAAATTAAAGGCCATCAGTTATTTTGTCGCACGCTTCAGAGCATCAACTAAATCTCAAGGGCTTTAATTGTCATTTCCAATATATTTATTCTGTTGGACATAGTCAAGTCTACAATATGCTAAGACATTTTTATTAGCATCAGTATACTAGCATGTCAAAGTGGACTCGTATTCCCTGTTAGTCTATTTATTAGAAATATCACACAGTGAAGTAGAAACATTATCATTTACTAGATAGCGTTTCGGGAACAATTTATTGTCCATTTTCATATCAGGTAACCAACTCAACAACTTCGAGACAGACTTTATATATTCCTAATTTTCTCTCCTTTTCTGTGATGACAAGGGTAGTAGAATTTACCATATATCTGGGACAGGTGCAGAATCACTTCCATTAATGCATGTATTTCGCGTTGATTCGATAAACAAAGATTCAGTCGGTTGCCAATCTGTCCCTCTACCCAAATAAGTCAGTTTCAATACTGTCAATTTGTTCCCACCCTACTGTGCGAATGTATATCATTGCATGCAGAGGTAACGCTGAACTTTCCTCCAGATTTCTTATCTTATTAGGATCTACAAATTCCCATTTAGATAAATTTTTGTGCTGGGTTATTCGAATCGACCCTGACTAGTCGACTAATTTGACCTATATATTTGACCTCTCAATCATTGCAAGGGATTTAGTAAACTAGATTATTTTGCCTAATTGCATCGATAGGACGTTTTAATCCACAAAACTTGTATCTAAGTGAGTTTGTTGGTTGAAGAGCCACAATAATCCCAGCTAAATTCATTGAGAATTCTTCGTAACGCTTCTGAGGTACCTACGTTGTATGGTAACACAGCAGAGGCTTTGAATTCTCTCTCAACCCTGTCACCACTATTGCCACTAGAAGTGGAATTACTATTGATAATACCTGTATTACTACTATTACTACCACTGCTAATATATTTTTTTCGATTTCATATGAATTTATTTATTGTTTAATTTTGGTGGGTAATTAATGAGATGTAGGGTATTCTTGATGTGTCTTATTTCTTGCCTCAGATTTTCCGGTTTATTAGTAAGCTTGTTCGCCCTCTCACTTATGCATTCAACTAGGTGGAGTCGGAGGATTCCAAGTCTAAGTAGCGATTGGAATGGGAAGGATTCCCATAGACACTAGTCACTAGACTTCCGTCTTGTGTCTGTTTAATCTTGCAATCTAATATTGCAATCAATATTGCTAGCTCACCTTCTCCACTTTCTAAGTCACAGGTAAATTGGATTTCAACCACTACTGAATTTATATGCGCCAAGAACCTATTGATGTGTTCTGATTTCAGTAATGTAAGCGTATCATCTACATATCAAAAGCACATCTTTGGAGTAGGACTAAATGTTTGAAGGACAATCTGTTCCGAACTATCCATACATATGTTTGCAACGATAAGGATATTGGTGATCCCATGACAACAACTTCAGTTTGTTTATATATTTTATTTTGAAACTTAAAAACTGTAGATGTTGGGCACAATCGTACTTCTAGTATGATTTCCTCGATAGGCACCTTAGTTCGAAGCGTAAGTTCTTTATCACCCTTAAGTCCATTTCTAACTGACTCCAGAGCCATGTAGATCGCTTTATTTGTGTTAAGGATAGTTATGTCAAAACTATCCATTTTTTCACTGTCGTCTAAGTGAATATCGTGTAATCTGTGCTTAAAGTCATAATAGCTGGTAAGTCGAGGTTTTGAGTGATTTCTTATTGGCCCTAACACCATCGCAAAATATTTAGACACCTCGTAAGTCGGAGTGTTTCTGAAATCTACTATGGGCCAGATGGGATAACCTGGTTTAGGAATCTTGACTGTAACATACATTCTACTAGGATAATTAGGTTACGGCATTGACTCACCTAAAAACGGCTTGATCCGGCGTTTCAGATACCCTATCGACTTCTTAACCTTATTCATAATAGTATCCACTGACTTCCTAATTTCTTCACGTGGTCCTGCTTCAATGTGCTCATTCACTTTCTAGATGCAGTCATATTTGTTCATTACAACTATTGAGTTGTCTTTATCTGAACCTGTACCAGATATATGATATGGTAAATTCTACTACCCTCGTTATCACAGAGAAGTAAAGGAAATTAGGACTATGTAGAATCTGTCTCGCAGTTGTGAAGTTACCTGATATGAATATGGACAACAAATTGTTTCCGAAACGTTATCCAGTAAATGATAATGTTTCTCCTTCACTGTGTGATATTTCCAATAAACAGATTAGAAAGGAACTACAGTCGACCAAAGTGTCAACGTTTTACTCCCATATTAATGTACTTCTTCTAGTTGTTCACACTTTCTACTGGCTTGTATCTTCTTCTTGTCTAGCTCTTTATTCATAAAATTCCGTTGTTCTGTTCTCAAAGCTGGATGGTTTAATTTCAGTGTTTCTAGTGTCATTCTAGACAACATCGTCAGCGCAAACTTCAGAAAGAAGTAAGCAGTAAGATGTTTCATCACAAGTGGCCTAGTAATTTATTCTGTGTCCATACATATGTTGATTGACTGTCCTGCCAACGTGAAATTATGCAAATGTGAACATAAATTCAACTGGGAAAAAGTGGAACTCCTGGTTAGAGGAAATACAAAGAATGCTAGAGAAATTTCACAAGCTTGGCACTTATCTCAGGCTCTGATGAACAGATACGTCAACAATGATACAACCTACCAACCACACTGGCTGTCAAGTCAGGCCTTCTCATTCCAGTCCAATCTAACTGAATAAGAGAGGTAGAGCATCATATTGATTATCATTCTGACTATCTTAGACAATCGTGGTTCGGCATTATCACGCAGTAGCAATACTATTCTGACAAAATTATAACAAATATGATGCTCCCCGTCTCTAACTCAGATTGGGGTTTGCATGAGAAGTCCTGAATAGGCAGCGAATGTGAATATGATCAGGTGGTAGTAATTCGTCACGAATTCACACGACAACACGGCAAGACCCTTCGTTATTGAACTGAAATCAAACTCCGGTCATTAACCAGTAAACTGGTAAAGAATCTGAATAAGTTTGCCACAGTGAATGTGCCTATCAGGAAGCTTCTTCGATGTTGCGTAAAATCTTTACACAAATATCACTGACAAACTACAGTTTCATGGGTGCCAATTTCATAAAACTAACTGGAAATGTCTACTAAATTGCTTCACTTTAAACTTCATCAGATATCTATAGCTACTAAATAGATCATGAATATTATGAAATCCCTCATCGAGAAACTCATCCGAGTTGATGCATCTTACGAAACCAACAAAATGTTTTATTTGACTTCGTCAATAATATGAAGGCTTGAAACGTTAAGCACACCGTCTTTTTGCATAATACTTTGTTGATACTTCTTGATTTTCCTTTCCTCATTCCTCATTGAGACATTTTACAGTGTGGTGTTATGACCATATGCTGTCTCAATGGCAAAAGTAATTAGTCTATGTATCTTGATAAATCAGTCCAGTTATTTCATCCTAATTCTTCGGAGGGGTAGATGTATCACATACAAAATAATGATCAGTTTCTAGTTATCATTTGACTATCTGAGATAGCTGTAGTTTGGTAGACTAGTATTTATACTGGGTGATGATTGATAGTGAAATTTTCATTTAACCTTCAATCATCACCCAGTACAATTTCTAGTTGACTAACCACTCAAAGAAATGCTGTAGAATTCTGATATCAAAATTCGACCCAGTTGCGTATGCAATATCGAACCTTCAAATACAAACATCGGAAAATATCGCTTCCCATTAGATTGATGGGAGATATTTATTGTACAAGACTCTAAAGACTAGTAACAAGGGTAAGTATTCGTAAAATAGCCTTTACCTGGTACTTCAGAAACACTACAGACATACCATCATAATAAGATGAGATTTTTGGATGAGCTGTATCCGACATGTTGCTGTGACAGCTTTGTGTAGCATAATTGACAATAATTGGCTATTATTTCGTTCAAATCATTTGTGAGATCAGTAGTTTTTAGCTTATTTTAAATAATCTCTTCATTTATTGCGATATCTCTAATCTCCAGTGCCATATTAAGCCTTCAAGGTAACACACCATTTACCGTCGGAGAATTTTGTACAGTTTCAAAAATATGTTTCGGAAATGCTTGTTAATTTGCTTTAACCATCTTAACTCAAAAATATTTCAGTTCCAAATATTTGTCTTCAGCGTGACTAATGTGAAGTTAAGTGATTTTATAAAGGTGAAAGAAAGTTTGTTAGGAGTTCTATTCTAGAACATTGTTTGATTTCCACCACCCAAGAAATGCAGATCATGACTTCAAAATCGTTTAATAAATTTGTCCAAATCTCCTATGGTTTTTCGTTATCAACTCTCTAAAACAGCCGAGGCTTTAGTTATACATGAACTGAATGTTGTTCTTTAGGTAAAAAAGAAGTATGTGCAGTGATTGTTTTTACCATGGCTATGGTATACTCCAACTTCCATTAGTTTCGTTTACCCCTTTGTTAATTTAATCTTTGTTTCCTTCCTTTATCACTGCTAGTGTTATTACAACTGCCTTTACTAAGTTTAGTTTCCAGTGTTATTTCATTTAATTGTCTTACTTTTTTAAAGAAAACATTGGTTTCATCTTAAGCACCTTGTCTAATCCTATCAGATACAAATTAGTTGATTTACTAAGTTCAGCAAATTTTTCGCCCCTTTCTGATTTATTTCTCTTCTATGAACTATTCCATATACTAAGTAATCTACTTTGTTATCATATACACTCCAGCTGCTATTATGATCACAGATATCTATGTAATCATCCGTTTTATCATTACTGTCATCTTCATATACTGTTTAGTTTTCCTCACAGGGTATACTTCTTCGTATATGTTCACTTACATCATCTAAACCCTAATTCATTCGGGTTAAAAAAAATGTTGTTCAGTATCCCACTAAGCTTACAGTTCCTGGGCCAATTATTACTTAATTAGCCTTTTCTTCCATAAGTTTGTTGTCTAACTGAAAGTGATAAGTGGTGTTCCTCAAATTGCCGTAGGCTGGAACTTTCAATATTGTCAGACTACTGATTCTATTCTCATCTCATAACGAAACTATTGTCAGCTGCTTCCGTCCCATGATTTCCCTAATACTGATAATACTGCTACAGAAAAAAATTAAATATTAAATGCCTTAGGTTATGTCTCCTTGCCACTGTATGCTAGTCGTCCCATAACTAGTTGGCTTGAAAATATCTTTCACTGAATATATCACATGAGGAAACTTAGATACTCTGGCACAACCTAGTCCTTAACTTCCTAATTCATTACTTCACGTAGTTCTTCTATTCTTTTTTATTGTTCTCCGCCAATCTTTTCAGGTTTACTTAAAAACGAAATATTTCGTGTTTCGTACGGTTTGAAAGTAGTCAGTAGTGTTATTGGTTTGTACCCTAGGGGAAGTAATTTATACTGCAGTCGACAAACCCTTGAATTCATATGAGAAACAAGCTGTATTCATTATATCGGAAACAAAACAACCTCTCGATTTACAGATTCGCTCTTGTAACTAACTATTTAGGAAGGATAGCAAACATTTTTAGACAGGACTATATGTACATATACCTAAGCGCAAAACTTCAATCGTTCCTTAACTAGCAAGCAAAGTAAGTGAGAAAAACGACTGTTAGTTAGAATATTACTTAACAAGTGTGAGACGGTAAGCAGACGGTTTCGTCAAGTATTTATGCTTTACTGTCTTCATAACTAATCTTATTTACATAATTTTCGATTATATGTATTACCACTGAATGTGCTGTAATAGGATTAATTTCTTTCACAATATTTTGTTCGAAGAATTCTAAACTGCATGACAATTTTGAATTATTATTAGTCCCTTGGGTTCCTAGTGGAACATACCACTTTAGTAGCACGTCTCCATTGCATGACTGCCCACAAGCTCTCATTTCTTCCTCACACAATCCCCTCCATGTCACCCTCGGACGCCGAACTAGTCGCTTCCTGTCGGGTTCCAATCGACAGCCTGGTCTGGTATGTGATGTCCCCAGTCGGCCTTCTCAGTGTATGCCCAACCCATCTCCACTTCTTTCTACATATTTGTTGAGCGATAGGTTGTTGGTTGTTTCCTTTCTGCTTATTTTTGCTGGCCATCTGAGCTTTAGTAACGAGCGTCAGTGTAAGATATTGTCATTATGACTGTTTGAATGGTTGTAAAGCAAATTTGGTAAAACCCTGGATGTATGAACATATAAAGGCATTACCTGAAGAGATATTCGGGAAAAACAAAAGCTGACATGGTTAACTAGTAAAGACTCAGAGAATATACAAAGCACAAGAATTCCACACTTTGGGATACTGAACACGAGTGAAGTCTGTAAGTGTGAGTTTCTTCCAAGGTTGATTATTTTTATCGTTTCCAACTGTAATTTCCTAATAAATAAGCTGTGATTTCTCATTGAAATTCTCTACATATGATATGGAGTGAAGTGACTATTTCCAGTGTCTCTGTACACAAATGAACAGGTGTAAATGGAAGTCAAAGCCCAATAATTCAGAGTTATTTGAAACACTACATAACATTTTCCTTCAAGGTAGACTATCCAACGATAAAGTTGAAAAAGGAGACAAGAAAACAGGTGGATAACAATCTGAGTGAAAACAAATTCTGATTGTTTTCAACAAAGGATTCAGTTGTTGTACGGCCATGTCTGTAACTTTAACAGACCATAGATTTCATGTTCTATTGACTGTGACCAGAGATATAATTGCTTAATTATTTTACAAAATGAATGGAATGTCATGCTTCATTTGACTTTATCTAGTTTTCTCTCGCAGAGCTGTTTCGTTATCTTACTAAACAATAAGTTAGGCAGTGTATATCTAGGCTACAAATCGAATGGACAGGTGAAAGGTAAAATAAGTTCCATGTTTAAATATAAGCAAAATCTATTTTTATCTAATTTTCAATAACTAAACATTTAAAAAAGGAATAAATTTCCCTTCTGAAACTCGATTTACTTATAGAAACAAGCCTTTAATATCACTTGGGATATTAACAGAAGATTTTGTTGTTTTACAGAAATCTAAATTTCCACAGAAAAAGTTCGCCATTCAGTCGATTGACCTTATAAGTGATTCCTAAGTAAATTCGAGAAGTAAGATGAAAAAATGCTTCAAAGTTTACATTTCAGTTATCTTCTTTGATAAGATATTAGTTAACGGTTGATAGATGAGTGTTTAGTGAAGCATATTCACCAAACACAGACTGTCTTCAAATGCAGTATCAAAACCAATAAAAGATTACACTGTAATGAGAAGACGAACATTATCAAAAACATGTGATGTGTTAGCGCTATACATTTCCAAAAATCTGATCACACATGGACTTGTCGAACTACTTGTATGAAAATTTACGAAAAGGTCAATGAAGTTAATAGGAAACATAGGAAAAGGAAGGGATAGAAAAAAGCCTTACTCTTGGTGTGAAAATTAAAATCAATACTACCAAGGTAGGTTCAAAGTGAGTACAAATTGTTTTTGTATACATAAAGGGGGATTAAATTTACGGATGGCAACAGCTTCAATAAATTTAAGCACTCGATTCTGACCACTGTTATGTAGTACTTTAAAGGCTGTTTTCATGTCTATCCTATGGTTAGTTTCTAGTATGTGTTTAGCGATAGACGAAGATAGCTATTCGTCATCTGCACTTATCGCATCTGTTGAGATCATTTGTTTTTGTAGCCACTGAGGTACATGTTCATCCTTCCTTAATTGCATATCACGGTTACTCCTCCCTATGTATGTGTGTCCACACATACATGTGAATTGATAAACACAGTGGGATGTGATGTAACCGTTTATATGCGGTTTCGGTCTGTGCTGTAACGTGGACTTGGTCTTCTCTACAATGATGACGTTAGCTGCATAATACGGTTTACAGATGGCCGATCTAAGTCTTTTCCTCACAACAGAGCTATGTGAATCACCTCTAAATGGTAATGAGATGTAGACATTTTTCTTAGCAACAGAACACTGTGCACTTTTCAATGGTACACAACTTTTGCACCTGTCGATAAATTTCAACGGGTATCCGTTCTGTGTCAGAGTTGTCGTCAGTAAGTTGGTTTCTTCCTCCCCGGTGTCATCGGTGCAGATGCGGTTTATCCTGTTGAATAAGCATCTGACTAAACCACCTTTATATTGGACTGGGCAATAGCTATGGAAATTAAGATGTTGCCCTGTCCATGTAGGTTTCTTATAGATCCACCTCCTGGTCGAGCCATCCTCCCGTCGACTGAGCAATACGTCTATGAACGGTAGCTGGTTGTTCGTCCCTGGTTCACAGCTCAGGCTAATATGATTTTGAACCGTGTTCATTTTCTGTAGCAGGCACACTGCATCATCAGGCTTTTCACATATAATGACTATATCATCAACACATCTCTTATAAAGAGAAACCTTCCGATGAGATCGTCAGCCATGTTTTCAACATATGACATGTATACATCAGCTAGCAACGGTCCCGATGGAATACCCATTGCGACACCATAGATCTGTTGAAAGTGTTCACCCTCGAATGTGAATTCAACTTTATCAGTGCATAATAACAATAAATCTTTTAAAGAATTAATAGGGATAGGGAATATAAGGCTGTTAGGAGAAATATAGTCACATAAAATATTAATTGTTTCAGATAATCTTCGTGTTCTCATTACGCTGTTTAAATTTATCAAAGGGACCAATTGCTTGAAAAGATTACAGTGTTATGTCATGAAGTTCACTGGTCACACTGGGTGTTCAGCTAACAGACGTTTGTGATCAGTTTGTGATTTTATAAACCATACCCCTTAACACCTCATGAGATATTCTTATAAACAAAGCGACGGCTGAGGATGTCAGCAGTTTCATTTATCGCTTCTGAATAATATATGTTCTTATCACCACTGTCTACGCATTCGAATCATGAAATGAACATGAAATTTCTTTCCGGTGCATGTTAATAGTTTTGTTACTGACTACAGCAAACCACCCGAAAGAAAACTCGCATTTTATGGTTGAAAAAAATTCCAACCATTACAATGCGTATATTTGCTGTGAGAGTGTATTCTCATAAGGAGCTATGAACTAACTAAGGTCAATGGATCATCGCTTGAAAGAAAATGGTCTTGATGTGAAAATTTATCTGGACATGTACTGTTACTATGCGTTTAATGAAACGATAAAGATAATTAATATACGGTCATTCTTTTCGTAATCGGTCACTCCTACAAAGCTAGTAGATGACTGAACCGGAATGTGCCTATCAAGTACTCCTATAGTTTCCCACGGATGTAATTCAGAAGTTTGACTAACTGTTGGTGTATATCTTACTCCTTTCCATGCATTGATTGTGATTCATAATTGTAAAAGGATAACTTCTTTAGAAGAAGTGGTCTTTAGAAATGTTACACTCCAATACTTCAAAAATGATGTCTATTCTCTGAATTATGATGATCTAACATCGTGCATTACTCCTTGACCTTGTGGTGTATCTGCCTTTTAGGTTTTAATCAAGCGAATGGATGAAAAATGTTACTCTTTGATATGTACTGTCTACGCAAACTAATATGTACTTATACAGTTAAGGATGGCACTGACACTGTGCAAAGAATTTTAGAATCATACGATTATTAAAAATCTCTAATTATTATTCCACTAGACAAAAAATAAAAAAAGATTTAATGCACTGCAAAATTGTCATAGAACTCTGTAAATAACACACCTATGTAAGGGATTTGGGTATATCTCGACTGACAACCGATTTAGCGATCTATTTCTGTCTTTACTTCACAATCCGAGGTGATCCAGCTTCAACTCACTTTCAGTTTTTAGGCAGATGTCCCAGTTATTGATTAATTCAGCAAATCTTTGCTATTTCTTCAATTCCATCTTTCCATTCATCAGACGCAGCAAAATAGTAATCTGACTGTATGACCATTTTTATTGGAAGACAAGAGTAACAAATCCTGTTGCAGAAATCGAATTCATTTCGTATACTCTAAATCTTCCATATACACACTAAATCCAAAAATGTGTCTAGCAAGCTATCACTGTTCAATATAAGTCACTTGACACATTTCAGTAGTAAGCGACACCAAAAACATCCTTCCAACCTAAACGAATAAAGATGAATGACAAAGTTCACGATGTGAACAACCAATACTGGCAACAAGTCAGAGTTTAATGTCAGACGGTAAACACAAGGCAAATTACTACGTAATAGTAGTAAAGGAATGTGACTACACTGTGAGGTGGTAGGAATTCTTATGGAAGTAGGAAAACAACAAGGATAGTGTCCAAAGTGTGTGAATTAATAACAGAGGAATGGAAAAGGATATACCAACAAAAACGATAAAGATATAATGGGTTAGGGTAAATGGAAAATGATGGGAATATAAATAATGTTAGAGAATAATATGTAAAATAACAAGATGAAAGAATAAAGTAGTAAGTAAAGCTGTAGGAAAGGAACAACTCGTCAAGGCAGTACAAGGTGAACTAAAAAATCCTTTTCAACACATGGAACTGATTTCAGTCGAGGAACTTCTGCTGCTTCTGCATAGTGCAGCAGTCTACTACTTCTTTGTCTATTGATTGTCTTAAGAGCCAGGTTTGAGTCGCTGGCATGACTTGTATCTTTGATGTGCTTGGCAATGGCGCTGCCTGGCGGCCTTCTATTTGTCAGTGATAGGTTTTGCGGTACATGCTAATTATTTCAATAAGGACCCTCTCCGTTCATCCAGGATACACGCTACTGTAAGTACAGGTGAATAGATAAGTAAAACTGAAGGTAATAGTATGAGGTCTCACGTCTAAATTAGTTTCTCTGGTCATGTTTCTCGTGTCATAGACAACTGTTAATTTTGCAGCTGTGTAAGTTAGTAGGATAGATACATTAAGTTGGAGATTATTTTGTGACCTCAATTCATCGCTTTTGAACGTTATTCTAATGAACACGAAATGAATTTGATTCATCTCATAATATTTGTAGTTCTCGCTTTTCAAAAATTTATAAAGAAAATTAATTATATGAAATTTCTAACATTTTGTCCCCCCAAGTAATACAGTTCGAGTTCTGGACAATCTAGTAACGACAAGGTGCCAAATCATACATGAAAGCATTCGTTTTTACACTTGACAACTTTGAGCCTGTTGACTTGAATTAATTAAGGGCTGTACCTTTCACACAAAAAGTGGCTATCGTGGCTCATTGACTCAGTAAATAATGCTTTAACATTTGAAGTGATTGCTTATGGGTTCGAGTTTTCATGGAGACAACATTGATCACTTAGAGGCAGGTATACCTAGTTGACGAGTCCCAAATAGGAAGAAGGGTTTGATCTGGATTCTTTGGCTAACCACTAACCATCCAAAGTATAAAATTGAAACACAGACTATATGGAGGCACCCAGGCATGAGAGCATATGCCAGTAGAAACCGATCAATTGGGTCCGATCAACGACAGGATAATGCAAGTACCAACATAAAGCTTACTTCAGCCATAGCTTATAGGTCTTAAGGCACATCACTTCTAATTATTTTGCATGGAAAGATCACTGGTTCAAACAGAAGAGATGGCATTTTCAAAAAAAAGGATAAGCAATAAGAATCGAGCGTCATAAAGTATTTTAATGTCGAGCGATATACATAAAGCACAGAAAGGCTGGCAAAAAATAAGTTCAAATTTTATTTAGCGTATTTATACATCTAATATGCATAACTTGTATTTCTAAGAACCTAAAATTCATGGCATGTCTGTGTTTATCAGGCAATATCTTGTAGTTTCTGTCGAACCTCTTCCTTTATTTTACTTCCTGTATATTCTAAGATACCCCGATATAATTTAACCTCTGGTCCTGCGATTTTCTGATTTTCTTAAATTACCTACTTGCTACTTTTATCCTTTCCTAAGTTGAAGAAAATAATTAGTTAACTTGTATAGGAATTTCAAAGCAGCTAGTAGGCTGAATGGTGTATTTCCTGCCCTATCGACAACGGGTGCTTGAACTTAGATCGGAAGTTAGCTACATTTGTTTCTGAGACACAGCTGGAAATTTAATAATTGGACTAGGTGTATTAGGATATTTAGAGATAAGCTCAGATATAGCCATGCACATTGTCCTAAACTATGACTCAGTAAGATGAGGTGAGTTGATAACTAAAATTTACCTGAATTATCTAAGGAGTAGTACTCAAATGACATCTGCTATTCTAGTATAGTATAGTATAGTATAGTATAGTATAGTATAGTATAGTAACACTCGCATTAAGCTAAACTGTTTTGAGGTCAATAAGTCGTCGATATACGTTACTGAGAAGCTTCATACTTAGAGAAAGCAGCTGTTCTTTGTTACCATTTTCTCTAACTCATATCACGTTGTGATAAAACTCGCCTTAAATGAATAAGTCACAACGAATTCAACATTAGCTTTGTTTATCCAACATATATATATATATATATATATATATATATATATATATATAGTTAGTTAGTTAGTTAGTTAGTAAGACATTGAAAGTGTCTCATGAGAGTCAACTGAATATACACTATTCAAAATGATGTCATAAGGTCTGAAACTACAGAATTAAGTTTATAAACTCAGAATATCTTTCCTTTAGAATGTGAACATTTCAATACGAAATATACTTTTATTCAAAATCTTCTTTTATAGTTAATAATTAATAATTATCCTCAACAGTTTATTGAGAAATTCATAAGAACATTGAAGAAACAAATAATAACAGTGATCCGTATGTGAATAATAGCGACAACATGAGTACAAATAAATTCAAAACCTAGTCTTAGTTTAAACTCATAAGAATCGGCCAGTCCAGAATTTGAACGGTCCCCAATAGAATATAATACTAATGCTACGTACTTTTGTAGTTCACATGTATGGGTATTTCGGAGGTTATGAAGAAAACTTTTGATTCTATGTCTATTGACTTACTAGAATTTATCACAAAGTCAAAAAACAGTATTATTTACTGGATTACACAACCTTCAGATATCCTTTATATGGTCCTGATTTCTTCGCTTCCTTTGTGATATGCGTTTTAAGATTTTAGAATATCCGGGACAAGTCTTGAGTCTTTCATGTTACATGTTAGTTATTGATTCGATATACAAAGAGTCAGTTATCAATCTTTTTCTTCACGCACTTATGTTAGTTTTAAGGACTTTTAACCCGTCCTATGAATATTGTATGGCTGTGTTTAATTGTATGTATAGCCATTGCTAAGATTTTTTCTAAATTCCTTACGTTATCAGGACCTGACGATTTGACCTAGCTGGCTTTTGAGCCTGGATGTCATAATTGAAAGAGATTGATAACTGAATCTTTGTTTATCGAATCAGCAAATACTACATACAATAGAAATTACTCAGAAACCTTTCCAGAAACATTGAAAATCCTACTACGCATATCGCAAAGGAAATGAGAAAATCAGGAGCATATAAAAGATATCTCAAAGTTGTGTAATTACCTCCATATGATTTTTTTCATTTTTTAAATATTTTTTATCTATCTTTTAGGCTGCCAGTGGAATATAGGGCTTCAGTACCACGTCCCATTCCACTCTCCTCGCTGCAGTCTTTTCAGCATGGCTCCATGACTGCATACGACCTTTCATTTCTTATTCACACCATCTCCTCCATGTCACCCTCAGCACACATGCCCAACTCGTCGTTTCTAATTTGGCTTCCATTTGACGACCTGACCTGACGCGTAATGTCTCCAGTCGGCTTTTCAATGTATGCCCAATCCATCTCCACTTACTTCTGTATATTTGATTGTTGATAGGTTCTTGGTTGGTTAGGAGGTCAGAGTTTCTTCTCTGAACTATCACATAAAAGCATTTGCTTGACTGATATGAGTGCTGAAAATCCTGATCTTATTCACGCTTTATGCTGAGTACAGTGCAGTGCAGTTGATATTCACACTGACTTCACACTAATGAAGGCCTATCTTGCAGTCTTTCCGATTCTGGCTTTGATGCTCTCATCTCTGCAGCCGCTGCTGCCTAGGTAGGTAGGTGATAAAGATTACCTGCTTTATATTCCTCTCGTTGATGGTGATTGGTGCCCCTTTGTTGTTGCTGTTGTTGTTGTCGTTGGTTGGGTACATTCAACACTTCTGTCTTCTCTACGTTCACCCGGAGGTAGTCCTTTCCTCGCTGCCTCTTCTGTCAACTTGTCAGTTTTCTTCCGTAGACCTTCAAGCTTGTGTGACATTCGACATGAATCACCCTCGGCAAAATTCAAATCTTCAAAGATCTTCTCATTAGTCAAACAGCATATGCATATCTTCCCGCTCTTCACAGTATGTTGCACGATCCATTCCATTACAGTCGACCACAATCAGGAGAGTCATCGGTGATGATAGTAGGTGACAACTTTATCTTACTCCTGTCTTTGATTCAAAGGCATCACCGAGCTTTCCATTGTCAATCACTTAGGATATGGCATGGTCATATAGCTGTTGAATGTGGCCGATAGATATTTGTGGTACTCCGTAGTGTTAAAGCAGCTACCTGCCAAGTTACTACTCAGTCGACGCTGTGGAAGGCCTTTTCAAATTTGATGATGCTCTGTTCTATGATGATGCATCTTCATGTGATTGTTATCTGTAAGTTATATGCGAGACGTAGTGCAGTAAATAATACTGTTCCTTGACTTTCTGGTAAATCTAATAAATCAACAATAACGGACTCCCATTCTACCACAGTGCACTGGACACCCTCCAATTTGAACAAATTAACTATCATTTTCAATATGCATGCAGGTAAACAAACCAGTTACGCGCGACCGCACACTTCTTCATAATGTAGTTGTCTACAGTATCAGTCTATTTGAAGTTTGTCTTCTTATTCTGTTGGAACTAACCAGCTGATTTGAAACTAAACAGTGAAATGTATAAATTCCAATCAAACACTGTTTGAGTTTCACGGGAAGAAAAGAAAACACTTTGCATGTGGCCTTTGGCTATGTGATTTGTCTGGTTCTCAGAATTTAGTAAAGCCAGAAACCAACTTCAGATTTATCCAGAGATTTTTCAGAAAGTTCATGAATAGTGTAGGCTACAAAAATATTCAAAGCGTAAATTTACGACAAGCAATATTTCAAAGTCTGGACTCTGAATTCAAAGTGATTTTATTAACAACAGGTTTAACATTAGGAAAGATGAAAACTAAGCCAGTCACCTTGTGACTCAAATAATGCGTCTTTTGTACATACATCTTTCTTTTAGCTCTACAGTTTGTCTCATTTTTAACTGCCTTCCTTCTTTGCTTGCATTATTACGTCAGGCGAACTGGTACTTTATTACTATCTCAGTTTTGAAAAATCATTTGAACAGTACTAGTCACATTACGTAACTCATCAACGTTTGTCGTAATATGCAATACAAATAGAGGGTTTGTCAACGAAACACGCCTTCTTATCGAAAGAATGCAATCTCGTTATGCGAGACAGATAACGCTGAAAAGAGTCATTTTTTGGTTTTATGTTTCCAGTCGTAAACAAATTTGTAGAGAATTGATAGGTAGCCGGTGAAGTCTGGTTCACAATTAGGAAGATAATTTGTATTTGATAAAACTACGTGAACAGTTACGTAATATTTATGCAAGTGGAACTACAGTGGTAAGATAGTTGACTAAATGATCTATCTGTTACTATTGTTCAAACCAACAATAAATTATACTGAATTAAAGAGCAAGAAAACGCCAAACACAGCAATGTATTGACAACCACTTTACACATAACTTCTGGGTTTTAGATTAAAGTAGACTAGTAGGTGGTAATACGAAAAATTAGCATCTATCTGCGTGTAGTCTGCAAATGGTATTTAGTTCTTTAAACCAGCAGTCATTTAAGTGAGGTTGCAGATTAGCTTTGTAGATAACAACTAACAAGAATGAAGACTGAATGTAAAAATCTGGCTGATTACCCTTAATAATCTAACAAAAATAGCAATAAAGTCATTCACCTAGATGACCATCAAGCGAAAATAATCTTTGAAGTTCGGTTGCTATCTGGGAACAAGGAGAACGAGATTTAAGGCTCCAAAGGAGGTAGTCAATAAATTTGTGTTATTAGGCAACATCGTTTCTACTACAGGCGGCAGCACAGATGAAGACATCAAAGCCAGTATCAGAAAGACAGGAAGAAAGCCCTTGATCAATCTGAAATAACCAGTGTGGAGATCTGCTGCAATCAGCTTGTTAAACAAGATCCCGATTTTCAACACCAATGTCAAGTCAGTGCTGCTGTATGGTTCAGAAACTTGCCGCATCACAAAAAGCACCTCCAACAAACTACAGATATTCATAGACAGCTGCCACCTACGCTGTCTCACTCGATACTGAAGATCAGACGGCCGGAATAATAAAAATAAGCAACAAGGAACTCTGAGAACGAACAAACTAAGAACCTATCAACAATCAAATATACAGAAGTAAGTGGAGATGGATTGGGCATACATTGAAAAGCCGACTGGAGACATTACGCGTCAGGTCAGGTCGTCAAATGGAAGCCAAATTAGAAACGACGAGTTGGGCATGTGTGCTGAGGGTGACATGGAGGAGATGGTGTGAATAAGAAATGAAAGGTCGTATGCAGTCATGGAGCCATGCTGAAAAGACTGCAGCGAGGAGAGTGGAATGGGACGTGGTACTGAAGCCCTATGTTCCACTAGGAACCCAAAGGAATAATAATAGTAATTATAAATATATACATATGTATATGTATCGGTAAAACAATTATTATGTGCAACCTAAACTGATCCACTCCCTTCACCTCTTAAATGGTTTTGAATGAGAAACTTCTTGAGGTAGGGATGACGTTTACTTGATGTGTTCACCTATAATACTTCTCATCTCTCCACTGTTACCTATATGCGTTCATGTTGCATTGAAAAACCTGTATACCTAGCTCCATTTGAGCAGCTGAATCGATCTGCTTACAGAGAATTGGTTGGATGTGGAATTTTTCTCGTCAATCTGAAGTATAAAGTGGTAAAACTGAACCGATAAGGTGTGCCATAATTTATTTTTTTTGTGATTTATGACAAAAATATTGAAGGTTTCCTTTTTAACAACGCAAAACAAAGATGTATATTCAGTGATCTGTGTAAGGAAATATGTATCATGAAAGTTAATTCAATAAACATTATTCTAAAGAACTGCTCACATGCAATTGTTTTCACTTAGTGTTGATCATTATGATTGTTGTTTTACTTTGAAGATTAGCATAAGTCACTTAGGAATAATTGAATCCCTTCTGTTAATCAACTTAGAAATATAAACTAAGAGCTTAGACGATGTTGCTGTACTTACTTAGGATTTATCTTTGTTTTCTTAGGATTATGATCTTATATAATTGAATAGTGCATTCGGTTGGTCCAAGTTGACTTCTAGCCATAGTTAGTTACGCTTTATTTTGTTTTTCGCTTCTATACCCTGTTTATCATTACGTTTACAAATAGGTATATATAAACATCTAGGCTTATCATTTATCAGAGACTGGCAATCGTTTGATACAAGTATGGAATAACTGTTCAATTATAAATTATAAGAAGGCATCCATCTTCTAAAGAATACATTTTATGAGATATTTGACGGTAGTTGCTTTATTGAAAGAAGGCTACTGATTAGTTCTTGATTGCCCTGCTCAACTGATGCATGGAGCGGACTTAAGTAAATGGTATTGACTCTTGGCAAGTGTTTTTGTAAATACACCACCAATACGCTTATTCATGCTGTATAATTCTTCCTTGAAATTAAGTGGTTTTCACATGGAAATTTAAGAAACAGACTTAATGTACACCGATTTTTTACAACATTCTCATATTAACAGAAAATGAACTAGAGATATGCCACTTGAAGACAGGTTTAGTCTTACTAGTTTAAGTTTTAAGATTATGTAGATTTCTACTTGTATAACTGAAGTCGTTCAAAGTCGTAAGCAGCTGATATGAATCAGTGATAATCTAGTTCTTATACTGTCCATGATCAAGTACATCGCTAATAATTCCCTACATTCTTATGAATATGTTTTTGCTACTGGGTAATCATTGGCTCCATGTTCTTGGCATTGTATTCGTATCTTGCGATGAGAAGGATAAAAATTTGATGTTTTCGCAGCCTAGACGTCTGTACTTGGACCCATATTGTAAGAAGAGTTATATACGAACCTTGTTCGCAGTTGCCAAAGATCATTGTTGACTTTGACAATTGCAGTAGTCTGAAGAAAACCACCAATGCAAAGCTTTCAGAATCAAGGACTATCCAGTGAGCTGGATCAGTAAATGATTTAGTAAGACAAACAATGTGAGCGAAGAAATATTTCTTTCCAGTTAGTTCCTCATCAGTGTCTCCACACTAATATATAGCATTCTCAAACGTAAAATTACTATAATTTCAAGGTGACATCATCAGTGAAATTGTGACACATCACCTAAGAAACTCCAAAAAAGATCAGTTAATGTCGCAAAGTTATGCCATGTATTCCACAGTCGGCTCATGATGATCATGCTAGCCGAACACAGACTACCTGACTTCTCATTTTCTGTGTGGAGCCTGTTACATTGGACGTACAGTTAGGCAAGTTCGTAGTCGAATTGCCGAGCATCATCCTTCATGGCTAAGTGAGGGGCAAACCAGATCGATGCGAAGATCAATACTGTCGCATCAGATTGACACTGGCCACCGAGTTAATATTCATGAGGCATTAAAAGTTTTTTTAAACAATCCTTTCAACCTCACCTATTCTCTACCGGTTCATCTTTTACATACATCAGAAGTCATAGGGACCCACTTAAACAAGCTAAGTGTGTATTTTCAGAAGAAATTCTTACAGCTTCTTTATTTGCCTTGGCCATCTGTATAGCTTATTTATTACAACAAGACCCTTCATTTTATTCATCCCACAAAATGATTATAACTAATATTTTCACAGCTCTATTATTGTTGTTATTATCATTATTACAGTTTTAGCCATCCTGTTCTCCCACTGCTGTCGCTAATTACAGTCAACAATTTACCACGACGTAACACTTCATTTTCACTCTTTAGTAACCATTGTACAAAATATCAGTGATGTAAGAACTGTTTTAAATTTCAAAAAATCTTTCTAGTATTCCTATTCTACGCTTTAGTTAATTTAGAAGTAGTATTCACTGTGGACTGACGTCAGTTAAGGAACCACTGAAAACGGACGTCAGTCCTTGATGAATACTACTTCGAAATTAAAAAATCCCCATTCATCTCAAAAATACATTGCATTAGTTGTCTTAATTACCTGATCCATTATCACCTTATTGATACTTTGAGATTGATAACCTTTCATTAAACAACTCTCACCACTAGACTGTTATGTAACTTTACCTTTTAAAAATGCTATATATTAGTGTAGAGCCATTGATGAGGAACTAATTGAAAATAAATATTTCTTCGCTCATATTGTTTGTTTTACTAAATGTCTAAATGGGAACTTTTGTATTACAATAAATGTTTATCAGCAGGGAAATACAACAAAACAATTAATTCAACCTGTAAAGAGAATTTGCTTAACCATACGTCAAAGATGTTAGCCGATTACTCCACCAATTCTTTATCGGTTTGACATACAAATCAACTGTCTGTACACAGCATGTAACAAAAGCTAAAAGATACCATACCTTAAGAAAATACAATGAATATTATGTCTGAAACTAGTTGCAACGATTGCCGACATCATAAAAATTGATCAGTTTAGTCGTCAAACAACCTTAAAGCATTTATGAGCATCAAATCAAAAGGAAATGACATGATATGTCATGGGATTTTCGTTCAAAAGAAATTAAAGAGTAATCAGGCAATATCAAGGCGTTTGCATAGAAATTCATATACCAGTATAGTTCTTTCATTTCACTCAAGAATAATTACACAGAAATAAAAGTACCAATAAATAACATTGAAATATCACTACTGACATTGCCACATGTAGATGGCACTAAAAATGACGAAATATCACAACAAACTAACTTAAAACTGCAAGATTACTCATGGGCACCTGCATTCAAATGGCGCAAAATAGACACCTGAACAGTGAAACAATACACGAAATACTAAGATGGAATTAATAAACTGCTATTCAATAAAGCAAACTGATAATCAGATATTAAGTCAACAGCATAGGTCAAATGAATACAGTAGCTGTAAAGGCCAACTGCTTACAACAGAAGAGAGGAAATTTTGACCCCATCTAGAAGAAAATAACACTCAGGTTTCGAAAAATCCTTCAGAATACATTTTCGGCGAAATATGACCAGAGTTTCAGCAAAAGGAAGAACTGAATTCCTTCCAGGGGAAACATTATCATTCATAGAATGACATAACAAGTAGTGAATTATCCACAAACGCAAAGATATGCTAAATACCTTCGATCAACTTTGAAATGATTTTAATAAGCAAGGCAAAGAAAGTGATGAGCCGGATACTTTCTCAAGACAATTATTGATTTTAAGATAACTGTAAGACTAGTACTGATCTTGGTGATTAGCAGAGTAATCCAGGACACGCGTTTCATCCTATTTTGGGTTCATCAGCTGCGTGTAACCACACCCCAGTGACTGATGTTGTTCTCACCGAAGCTGGAACCCAGTAACCTTCATTTCAAACGCCAAACGCATTTTCCATTAAGTCGCAGAACAGCCACTTCTTATGCCAGTACCTGCATATGTCCAAAGAAAACTAAAGCTGGGACATATGAAGCTCAATCGTCATTTAAGGTAGGTGTTTTGTTCTTTGGCAAGAGTTGGTGGAGAATGATATATATGTTGAAGACTTGAAATCTACCAAAGATCCCATAAGTTAGACACAAAGGGAAAAAGATCAGCTTTTTGAATCCGAACTCTACATTTATATCATTGGAGTAGAGCACAAAAGATGGATCTCGGATAATTTATTACACTACTTAGCCATTTCATTTTTTTCCGATTCATTATTTAATAAACAGACGGCATGTATACCAGACCTAACAATATATCGCGATATAGCCAATTATTTTTGGCACTTAGCACTTCAATAACGAGGAGAAATCCCATAAGGCTGAATAAATTACTTCCCACCTGCCTACGTTTTAATTTTCATGTGTTTTATAAGATACTGTCAAAGTATATCATAATGAATGCTTTCAACATATGTGAAATATAAATATGTATGAACCATTGAAAAGTACACAGTGTTCCGTTGCTAAGAAAAATGTCTACATCTCATTACCATTTAGAGGTGATTCACATAGCTTTGTTGTGAGGAAAAGACTTAGATCGGCCATCTGTAAAACGTATTATGCAGCTAACATCATCATTGTAGAGAAGACCAAGTCCATGTTACAGCACAAACCGAAACCGCATATAGACGATTACATCACATCCCACTGTGTTTATCAATTCACATGTATGTGTGGACACACATACATAGGGAGGAGTAACCGTGATATGCAATTAAGGAAGGTTGAACATGTACCTCAGTGTCTACAAAAACAAATGATCTCAACAGATCCGATAAGTGCAGATGACGAATATCCATCTTCGTCTATCGCTAAACATATTAGTATTATTACTCTTATTGGTCTCTTGGGTTCCTGTCCATGTAGGTTTCTTATAGATCGACCTCCTGGTCGAGCCATCCTCCCGTCGACTGAGCAATACGTCTAGGAACGGTAGCTGGTTGTTCGTCCCTGGTTCACAACTCAGGCTAATATGATTTTGAACCGTGTTCATTTTCTGTAGCAGGCACACTGCATCATCAGGCTTTTCACATATAATGACTATATCATCAACACATCTCTTATAAAGAGAAACCCTTCCGATGAGATCGTCAGCCATGTTTTCAACATATGACATGTATACATCAGCTAGCAACGGTTCCGATGGACTACCCATTGCGATACCATCAATCTGTTGAAAGTGTTCACCCTCGAATGTGAATTCAACTTTATCAGTGCATAATAACAATAAATCTTTTAAAAAATTAATAGGGATATTAGGAGAAATATAGTCACATAAAATATCAATTGTTTTTACTAGAGGTACATTAGTAAATAAAGAATTCACATCAAACGAGTACATAGTCTTATCCTTGATATTATTATCATTTAAACAGTCAATGAGGTCAAATGTATCTTTCAATGAGGACTTACATAAATGGCTTCTGACAGGATTCAAAAGCTTTGCCAACCATTTGGCTAGATTATGTGGGTGATCTACACATAGACAATATTGGACGCAGTGGGTTGTCAGGCTTATGAGTTTTAGGCAACCCATATAGATGTAGATGTTCAGATCCCATAGGTTTTAGACGATTAAATTCCTCCTTATTGATTAAATTCATACCAAGCATTTTCACAAGTTTAGAATTTCCTCTGCCTTCCAGTTTACGTATTCCCTCATCTGACGTAAATTTGCTTTCATCACTGAGAATAGATAACATCTTACTTTTATGATCAGACGTGTTCTTAACGACCACACCTGATCCTTTATCGGGTTTTAGCACGACAATATCAGAGTTATTTCGTAATTCTTTTCAGTGATTGAAGATGCTCACGCGTTAAGATGCTTTTCTGTCTTGGACCAGGATTATGAAACCCATGAGTGATGTCTACTAATTTAGCTCTTAGCCAGTTCTCGTTGTCTGGAGAAGTTGGGGTAAGTGAGCTCAGTTGATCATACAGGTTTTCAAATTGAGCATCGGTTGTTAAATCAGAGTTTTGTGTTTGAGGGACAGAAAAACTGAATTCAAGAGAGAGCGCCTCTTTATCAAGAACAGATAACTGAACGGATGATAAATTCGTCACATAGTTGTCTGGGTTAACTGGGAATGAATTCACATGGTCGCTCGTAATCTGAGATTTGTTCAGCTTTGTCGTCATCTTTTGTTTTGCTTTCATTATAACCGAACTGCAAAAATTAACAAACTTGATGTGGCAAACTAAAGAAATTTCCGACAATACGGAAGATGCATGTACATGATGTCCGATTAATTTGATAAGATTTTCACTACAATTCTCCACACGAGATTTTTAAATTCGAATAAGGTTTGAGGTATTTGGTTGTAATTTGCTGGAATGTAAAGTTTTATAAAATTTTCCAGGAAACGTGTGATTAGAAATGCAAGATTTATAAAAGTCCAGCTTCACTCGTTCACATGCGATTTTACATCTTTATGTATACCAAAACAATTCGCACTCACGTTGAACCTACCTTGGTAGTATTGATTTTAATTTTCATACCAAGAGTAAGGTTTTTTTCCTGTCCATTCATATCCCTATGTTTCCTATTAACTTCATTAACCTTTTTGATAAATTTTCACATAAATAGTTCGACAAGTCCATGTGTGGTCAGATTGTTCGAAATGTATAGCGCTAATACATCACATGTTTGAGATAATCTCATTACGCTGTTTAATTTCAACGCTTAAGTGAAATGTTTTATATACATTTGCTGTAAGCTGGTTTATAAGCTCATGTTACGAATTTCTGTGGTCAATATAAATGGAATTTAATGCGTACTTAAACTGTCATTCATTGAAAAATCTCTTCTTTACACTGAACTCGATGTATATATTTCCAATATTTCATCTTTGCTTGTTAATCTGATTAAATATTTGGAACATCATCGGTACTGAATCGATCATTTCTTCTTTCATGCCAAACAGGATGCTGTGGATGTGTTATTCTTCATAGTATTTGCGCATATCAACTAAAAATATTTGTATCCCTTCCAAATTTACCCTTTTTTATCTCCTCTCTTCAGTAACTTTCAAATTGGTTATTAGTTAAATTTCCGTAAATACTTTTTACAAAGCAAGTACATGAATTTCGTTTCTTTATTCTTGAAATGGGATTGATAATAGCTTCATGAATTCAATGAGAAACTCAGTGCTGCAGAGCAATAAAAAAAGCTCAAACTTTGCGTTACCGAAAATGTTCAACGGAATTTATTGCACCAAATTCATCCCATTTAATTTGTTTTAATCTTATAAATATGTTTTTTAAACGCATCAAGTACTTGTGCACAGTTTTAAAATGGTTGCAAACTGTCACTTTTCAAGCTTACATCAAAAACAAATGATAAAAGATACACTGATAAGAGATGAAGTTATAAATGCACAGAAACACAGTTCACTACTGGTCCTTAGATAAGTTTGTCAACTTGTAGATTTCAGTACTGGCTGAATAAACTATCATCATCAAAATTGCGCTGTATATTCCATTCATTCACCAGTCCAAACCAGATGCGAATGTAATATGCAATGCATATTTCACTTTGTGAACTATATTACTATTATTATGAAGATTATTCAGATACAATTTTGATTTCGCCTAAATATACTGTACAAGTAACTAGTTTTTATTATCTAGAAGAGATAATTCAGCGAAAAAATTTTTCTTTTTCTGAAGCTGTACAATCGTACTTATATATATAATAAAGAGGCCTCGTTTGTGAACGTTGTTTTCAAAGACGATACGGCAGCAGACATGCTGAAGAACCAGCCGTCCAGATCACTGAAGAAGACATTCTTCTCTGCAAAACCGCAGATCATTCCGTAGTGAGTTAAGGACAAGTTGCCACTATGGGCCACCTCGATGTGTGTCTACAAATTTACTTGCTCCTGTGGAGCTTGTTATATAGGCCACACAAAGCGCAAGCTTTCCGAACGTATTTCGGAGCACTATCCTGCATGTTTGTCAAGGGGAGAATGTAAATCAATTAACAGTTCAATTCTTGAACATTTGGTCAACTCTGGACATAAAGCTAGACCAAAATCTTCCTTCAATGTCATTTATTGTGTCAGATGGAATAGTTCAATAGGAGTATGCCTTCGACAGTTGTGCACAGAGGAGGCACTGGTAATTCATCAATTCAAGCCTGATCTTTGAGTGCAAAAGAAGTATGTTCAATCTCTCATCTTACCATGGTCTTAACACTTTTATTATTATCACCTTCATTATGACCCTTGTCTCATTCTTCACCTTCTTTATACCTATCTATCAAGTGGACACTCAATATTTGCTTTTCTTATCTACCAACAAATTTCACCTTGTCAAACTCCTTGCCTTCCTCGATACTTCTACTGTCTTAGTTTATTACGCAACTACTTTGCATTCTTGATTCGGATTTTTTAGCACTAAGTTAATGATGTGGTTATACCTTATTGTTTTATGATAGACTGTTATATGTTTATGATATATATAAATACGATTGTATGGCTTTGGAAAATGATATCGTTGGAGAAGAAAATTTTCTTCGCTGAATTATCCCTTCTTTATGACTCAGTGGGCATATTTCATAGCTATTATATACTGAGATTTCCATACTGTATCACAAATCTTGTTTAGAATAAAGCTCTAATTATTGTTGTTGTTGTACTATTACTTGCAAACAACGAATGAATTGTTACATATTTATCAGTTAAATTGCTGAAAAGAATAGCAATCTCATTTATTTCAAGTTGTTATTCATCGTAGACTGACATCAGTTGGAGGAACAAAGGAAACCTGGGAGCACTGGACAGCTCTTTCGTCCTAGTATGGGACTCCTCAGCAGTGCGCACCCACGACCTCACCAGCAGGGGTCGAACCCACGGCCTTAAGGTTCCGCTGCCAGCGCGTTACCATTGAGCCCCTGGGTCAGAATCCAATTCTCCATATTTCCAACTTCTGTTAGCTCACGATAGTTAGCTCATGACTTATGTTTTATTCTTAAGGATAGAATATTTAGTGGATAAGGTACACTTGTAGAATGTCAGTTTTAACAGTGTGTAAGAAACAGTTAAAATGTAGTAAATTGATAGATCAGCCTGCTTCAACATCATTACAAATCATACTAAATGATAAATAAATCGTTATATAACAGAGATGAACTTATCAAATGCTATGGGGTTTGTAATGAATTGATCACTTAGTCAAAACAAGAAGAAGGTTTTGCAAAATATAATGATACCGTTTTAATTCACGAATAACTATCAGCTGCATACCGTCTGAAAGTAAACTGGTCATTAGGACATAAGGTACTTCTAAGTAAGGAAATCAATAATCAAGTTTATAATTCATTCCACAGAGGTAAGGAATTTAAGAAAGGAAAAGTTATAATAATAAATAAAGTGAAAATAAAGAGGATCAAATTATAAGCACCAGAAGATTGAGAAACCAATCACACTGTCCTTTTGTGTGGAGACTGTATGAAGACTGAAACCATTTTATAGCAGTCGCGAAGCGTAATAAATAATTCAAGCATCTTCTTTACGTTTATTATTTTAAAAAGTATTCGAGGTTTCAACTTGATATCCTGTGTCTACGAGGTGTCTGGTAAGCACACTGAATAGACCTTCTTTTCTTCCCGCAGAGATATAGTTAGTTAACCAAATGAATTCCCTCTTCTTTTTAAGGAGTCAATAAATTGTTTTTACGTACTTTTTGCTTGATATCGTAATTTTAGATTTTCCTGTTGTTGTCGTTCATGATAAAATTATTGAGCCTTGGTGACTATGTAAGCAGTGACATCCCCTGTAAGGTCATAACCTTGCTTATGTTCTGAACACGAGAAACTTATATGGCAGCAGTGACTGATAACTTCGGTCTTGTCAGTCAGTAAAAAGCGACAAGAAGTTACTGTACCACCTGATAATACTGAGCATTATGCGGCTATCGTAGTTGACTAAAAAAATATTAAAGCGCTTTTTATCAATGATTCTGAGTTTCGCTTCGACTGGGGAAAGAAATGCTCACTGGCATATGAGTACCTTTGACTGGTAACCTTTAATCGGAAGAAATGTTCATAATCGACTCTTCTGGTTTACACATATTCATTGAGTAACCACAACAGAGTGATATTATACTAAATGCTTAAAAGCTGTTAATGCATGATGGTTGCTTTATTATCACGGTCTGTTCAACAGAAATGCAGTACACTTTTGAAACCCACTCATATTGAGCCGTTCATGTCAGTAAGTGTTATCTACTCATGTTCTCGTCTACAGTGATTTTTGAAATGCCAACCAGAATACGAATCAGAAATCTACCAAGTGGATATGAAGTACATATAGCATATGTATTGGTCTATCAACTCCCCAAAAACGGCAGAAAGTGATGAGTGCAACATGAGAAGTGTCTCTCGCACTACCTTATGTATGATGATTCATTACTGGGAACTAATTATCCAGGTTAAATGCAGCTCAAGTTTTTGGCCCAATCGTCTTATTTTTTATGCCTCGAAAAGTGAAATGATGATCTACAACTCCACACATACTCACACAAATGCATAAATGCTTCGATGACGTGTCTGAACGTCGTAGCTTAAATATTTTCTTAAAGAAGCCAAGTATAGACACTGGGAGTATTATTCCTGAAAAAAAGAGAACTCGATCGAAACACTTCATGTACGTACAATACAGTACCTTACATTCCTTAGTCAGAATTTGATATTCACGGTTTTCTCCTAGACCTCTACATATTTGGGCTTGTGAATGCCGAATCTTTTCAGCTGAATTGAATTGAACATAATATTTACGCTTCAAACAGTCTATTATAAGAGGACATTTATGGAATGAAATTTTTACAGATGAAAAACTGAGTAAATACGTTTTTGCTTGCCTAACTACGCTACCATCTTCCACCTGAAATGTGGTCATGAAGATACAGAAACAAATCTGGTGGTCCCGTAAATTAGCCAAGTAACAATTAGGTGTAAGCCCTTCTAATATTGATAGTAAAATTGCGCATTAATTTATCTCAAACAATTAGTTTTAACTATATTTTAATGACGGATAATGTCTGGCAGTGAAACCTAGGACACCCAACAGTAATTACTAATAATAAACTTACAAAACAAAGGTAGTTTCACAAAATCGTTGATCACAGTTAGGTGAACAATTAGGAGAAGATTTGAAAAGGAGTGGTAACAAAACAAGATTAGTAGCTGGACAAAATACAACATTCAGAATGATTCAAGAAAGTATTCCTGAAGTCTTTACAGTTATATATAGGGACTTTAGTTCTATTTGGGACCAAGTAGCTGGATTTAAGGTTAACAGAAAGGTATGCTAGGATATCAGACTGTAGGTACTTCTCCAATCTAATAATTTTCGGCCTAATACATATGCTATCGATAATTTCAACGAATGGTAGGATAAAAACTTCACTGATATTGGATATTGGCTAGCAGTGGAATCCAGAACGCTCGTTTCGTTCTATTTGGGACACGTCAGCTGGATGCACCCACCTTCCAGTCATCAATGTCGTTCCCACTATGACCTGAACCCATGTAGGATCGCCTTGAAAGCCAGAGCAACAATATATAAACTCCATACCTATTCGATGTGTTTATTCATCTCATATACTGATATAAGGTTGAATGACGCTGGTGATATCCTGTTCAACTTTCCTGTTGTTTTTTATTATTGTTAACGTACAATATTACCTCATTCTAGGTGACTAACCACAGGAGAAAAGTAGATTATATGAACTAACATTTACACTGAAATTTGGTGAATATTTTATCATCTCGCACAGAAATGATCGTTTGAGATGTTATACTCAGTAGATTATGAAATAATTGGCAGTATAATCAAGTCTGTTACCTTTGAAATTAGGTCTTCGTAATGGAATTTTATTGTCCATGTAGTTGGATTGACTTTTGATCACTGTCCCTTCAACCATAGTACTTACAGTTCCTTCGTACTTCTAAAATACCTTTTCAATTTCACTTCCATGAATATAAATAAAGTGAGAAGAACGGGACTGACAGAATTGGCATATTCGCACTTCACAAGACCTCCTCAGCTGTTTCATAACCTAAGGAATACAATGTTTGCAATGAAAAAGATTTTAAACAAACATTTTATAAATTGACAAAAATGTTTACATTGAGATGGACGTTAACGAAGACGTAGGTTGATCAAAATTGATAAAATTTGATGAAGCTGTTAAGACTACTCAAAAGGTTAACTATTTTTACAGTGGCAATAAAAACATTGTAGAAAAGGTCGAGAACTAATATAAGAGAGTTGTACACTATGCTATTCTAAAATTGGTTAAAACGACATCATGGTTAAGTTAGTATAACAGAAGGTCAACAGATTTTCATAATTTTGTGAAGTAACGTGAATAAAACTATGAAAGGGATTATAGATTCTGAAGTAGATTGCAAGATGGGATAATGAAAAATGGTAAGTCATGAGGATAATGAAATTCTGTATTTACAAATTTAGGCGATTCAAATTACCGAAGTAGAGCAAGATTTATGCCAATATCTTTCTGAATATATAGATCAAGTATGAGTCGCGATGTTTTAACACTACAAATCTAAAGGACTTATATTATTCGCAGTATGCTCAGACATATAATCAAAATCTCTTACTTGTTTGTTTCATTGTGTATCCTTTAAAACGTATATGCGAATTATTAGGTATGGATTGAGGTAACAAGGATTAGGAACTTGTTTACTTTAATCTGTCTCAATCAGAAATGATTCTCGCACACATACATACTATTCTTGACATTGGATGGGTGTTTTACTGTGCAGCTCTCAGTATGAGGTTCATCTGTGTCTCCATTTCATCTTCTTTAATGGAAGATTATTATTATTATTTGTCCCTTGGGTTCCTAGTGGAACATGGGGCTTCAGTAGCATGTCTTCATCCCACTACGTTGTCTGCAATCTCTTCAACCTGGCTCCACGACAGACCACAACCTCTCATTTTTTCCTCACTAGATCTCCTCCATGTCACCCTCACCAAGGACAACCAACTCGTCGCTTCCCATCCAGGTTCCACTCAAGAGCCTAGCCTGGAGCGTGATGTTCCCAGTCAGCCTTCTCAGTGTATGCCTAATCCATCTCCACTTCCGCTTGCATATTTCTTGAGTGATAGGTTCTTGGTTGGTTCGTTCCCAGAGCTCCTTGTTGCTGATTCTTTCTGGCCATCTGATCTTCAGTAGCGAGCCAGCGTAAGCAGTTGTTGATGAATGTCTGCAGTATATTGGAAGTGCCTTTCGTAACGCGCCAAGTCTCTGAGCCATACAGAAGCACTGATTTGACGTTGGTGTTGAAAATCCGGAAGTTGTTGACTCTTTATGCTGGGTGCAGTGCAAAAGATCTCCACACTGGTTTCAGGTTATTGAACGCCTGTCTTGCTATCTTTCCGATCCTGGTTTTGACATCCTCGTCTGTCCCTCCTGTAGTTGAAAAAGTGCTTCGTAGATAGGTGAAGGAGGTTACTTTTTTTAAGTTTCTCCCGTTGATAGTGATTGGAGTTTGTTATTGTTGGTGGTGTTGTTGGTTGTGTATCTTCATCACCTCTATCTTCTATATGCTCATTTGATGAGAGTCCCGTCTTTGCTAGCTTACCTATTCTGTCAATTTGTTAGTTTTCGCCTGTAGATCTTCGAGTTTGTGTGACATCAGACAAAAGTCATCGGAGAAATACAAAGATGATATTCTTGATTTTTTTTTCGTTTCAATTCCATCACTGGTCATTCATCAATTTTAGTCAACCTCAATCTTCTTTGCCTTCCATCTAAATCGGAACGTTGATCTAAGCTTACAAAAGCGATTTGTATAAAATATTTCTTATCATAAGTATTATATCCTATAAGTTATATAGTAACTGAAGAGGATCCACGAAATATGTGCATGCTCATTCTGTTACAAATGTTTTTCTTACTTTGTTCCTATTTTCAATAATTCATCAATTCTGTCAAATTGAAGCTAGTCAGACAATTTTTTGACTAATATGTAACAAAAATGAATTGTGGGCGTAATTTTGGCTGTAAGATAACTCAGACAAATGCGTTTTACCATCCTTCATTAATTTTAAATATCCACTGAGAGAAGTCACTGCAACGTCATTCAAGATTGTTCTTTTGTATGGAAGTTTTTTATTCAAACGTTATCAAAAAGTATGTGTTAAGTTCTTGCAAAGTCTTTACCATTCGTTTCCAAAATTCAGTTTTGAAAGCGAAACATTACTATAAGTGTCTTCACTCACATATCACTAGGGATGCCAGAGCGAATACAGTACGTAAAACATTTTTCTAAACTACCTAAAGACAGGCAAATATTCAGTTGATTTTATCTCTAATTTCTGCAACATCATCAATCCTTCGGAATGACATGATGATTGGTGACACTTCAATCGATATGAATTCTGGTAATTCTTCAAGCCGTATTTTAAAGATTTCTGAGAAAGATGGTTTGTAAAGGTGAGGAGTATACTTAGTTACTCATATTGTAAATCAGTCATAGCAATAAATATCTTTTCCCATCTATGAAACATTAGGACACCTGTGTCTATCACATCAATACAGATCAGAATAAATTAATTGATGTTACCTACTGCCTTTTCAAACATGAACGTGATTGCATATTTTCAACGTACAAAAGTTTCTCAAATGAAGGAATGTAGTGGCGTTCACTTTCACCTCAGTTAAAGTTAGCTTAACATGTGACACATGATGAAATAAAATGGTGCTAGTCATAAAATATTTTTAATAACAAGTTGGTAGTTTGAAGGGATCCTGACCAACAATGGACTGGATGGTTTGGTAGTTATTCAAGATTACAGACGGTAATACTGTTTTGCGTGCATAGACTAAAATAAGACATATAGGAGGTGTTGAATAAGTATAAACAAAAGACAAGGTAATCATCGGTAAGTAACTACAAACTAACTGGCATAGTTGAAGTTTGGTTTTGAGTCTCTCACAAGATTTGACCTTATTCACCACATTTTGGAGGAAAAATTGCACTCATATTGTGAAATAAAAATGTCTTTACAAATCGATTAGTTACGGATATATATTAACTTGCAAAATGAGCATTTTAAGTTATTTTAGTACCCATTTAAGTCGTTGAGTGGACCGATTCGGTCAGTTTTCATAGGCATATGGGCTCCTGTCCAGAAGTCTCTTTATTCCTTGTGTGTGAATTATGTTTTATTGATGGACGCTGGCTAACAATGGAATCGCCTTTTATCCTACGTGTGACGTGTCGGCTGCATGTACCTGCCTTGCGGTGAAGGATTTTATTCCCAATAGAATTCGAAAAAGGCACTGACTGCTTTATATGCCAGAGCGTTATCCACTAGACCACCAAGTCATGATAGCCACTTGTGATGGCGGTGTAGTTTTATTCATGGTGCTTGTATTATCCCATCATTGAGTGGACCGAACTGATCGGTCTCTATTGGTATGTGAGCTTCTACGTGGATGCCTCCACATTGCTTGTGTTTGAAATAGATATTAATTCCGTCCACTCAACTATGGGATAATACAAGCAACAACGTGGCTGTCTTAACTCAATGGTCTAAGGTTTGAAACGATCGATCTCGATTCCGAGTTTTAGTGGGAATGGGAAGCAGGTATATCTAATTGATAGCTCCTAAATAGATCAAAATGAATACTCTGGACTCGACTGATAGCCACTATCTATCACTAAGATTTTGGTATCTATTCCAAAACATCCTAAAAGTTGTATTCGATTCCACTGCGAAAGCACAGACCACATTCCGTTTTACTTGAATAACTAGATAACTGTAAAAACCAGACGAAGTTAGTGGTTCACAGGCTCTTTGTGACTAAACGTAAATCGAAGATCAACCTGTCTTGTGGATAAAATATAAGTTTTAGAGTGACACAACTTTCTCGAACACCTTTCAGTTAACTAAATAGTTATATGGGCATTGGTAATGACATTTTGTTTTAAGGCTTTTGTCGACCGATTGATCAAAAACTGGTCTTAAAAATGGGTTGATGTCATTCAGAGAATTATGAGGAAATTGAAAGCACTGGCTAGTTGCTTCCATCAGTATGGGAATGCTTTTCAGCGTGCACTTATCACACCTCCAGGGTTCAAAACCAGAAGTTATAGATTTCATGGTCGGCAAAGTGATTATTGAGCCACTCAATCAGAACCCATTTGTCTACATTTTCCATCTTCTGTTATTTCACTACATAGTGTGACCTTCGTATAATGCCATTTGGGAGTATTTCTCGTCACGTCCAACTTGAAATCAATAAATCTCTACAAACCTTCAAGTTGACCTACTGCCCGCAGCTCATTATTTACTTGCCTCAAAATAAGATTTTTCTAATGACACGTTGTAATCAGAGCGGTAATCCAGAAAGAACACGAGGGCATTGAGTGCTATAACGTGGATTAACAAAAGTAGAAAAATGTGAAGCATTGCATTTCAACCCATTGGCTGAATAACAACATGATGGCCCCTGAACTTGAAGCCCTTGAAGTCGGTGCCTAATGGTGTGGTGGCATGCATTGCTGAGGAGTCTGAACACGGAACGAAACAGCTGTTTAGTGCTTGGAAGACATTTCAAAGTGATTTTCATTTAGCTTTTTGTCTGAGATTATGGTTATGCTACCTTGATAAAAATTACAATAAACATTCACACGAGGTAAAACTACCGAGATTTATTGTGAAAATATAACTTGAAATGTAACCGAAGAAGGATGTGGAAACCTGTGTAAACTACTTAATACAATATTTTATGAATTCATATGCATCGAATACCAGAGGAAAACTGTGTAGATAAGTATTCATTTAAACAAAATTTTAGGTAAGTCGTCTTCATAAATGTATAAAGTACTTTTTCTCACTGAGTTCCACTAATATGAGCATAAAACCTAGCAAAAGCCAAAATTAATCATAACTGTATTGTAATTCGCCGATGTTCAAAAGAGATTCATATTTCTATCAGCATTAGGTAGATCCCATCAGAAGACTTGTCAAGAAATTTAGTAGAGATTGAACTGTACAACTTCATATATCAGTAGAATAATTAGGAACGAATATTATACAAAACTGATCACCTCTTATTGTTGCCTCAGTAATACCGGTTGATTTTCGGAAGGTGAAACGAATAACATCAAGCCAAAACCTTCATGGCATTCAGACGAAATTCAAAATTGAAACCTTTATTCACTTCACATAACCTCACCTGGTTAACTAGTTCACTAGTTACTAGCCGGTCCTAAGCCCGGGTAAACACGGAAGGTTGGACATAGGGCTAGCAACCCTACCCCGTAAAACAAATCTAACCGCTTAACAAACTTCAAAGCACAAACGATACATAAAAATAAAAACAAACTTATTCCTCGCTGGAATCGGAGAGGCGAAATGACGCCAGTTGGTGAAAGCCTTCGGGAAGCCAATTGGCCGATGTGTCTTCTCTCTCTCGATGAAAGTGAAAGTAAACGTGAATACATGGAATGTTCGTACGATGTTTGAACCCAGCAAGGCGGCCCAGATTGCAAAGGAGGTGAGAAGGCATCACATCGAAGTGCTTGGAATTTGCGGAAGCAGATGGAATGGGAGTGGACTCTCCAAACTGTCAACTGCAGAATCAATAATCTATTCCAACATTGTCACCCAGATGACAACCACACTGAGTTAGGGAGTGGCAATCATGATGTCTTCAACAGCATCGAACGCTCTCATTCAGTGGGAACCAATCTCCTCCAGGATCATGACAGCAAGGTTCAACTCAAAAAGAAGGAAGGTCACGATCATACAATGCTATACCACGCACCTGCAAATAATGCAGATGAAGAGGAGAAGGAGGAATTCTACAGACAACTGCAATCAACGCCAAACAAAACCTCAGTTGGCGATATCAAAATTCTAATGGGAGACATGAATGCCAAACTGGGAGGGGACAACACAGGAAGAGAACTAACCATGAGTCGAGAAGCGCTCGGTGAGGTGATGAACGAGAATGCAGAATTGTTTACAGAATTCTGTGCATTCAACGATTTGGTGATTGGAGGTGAGGCAGTGTTTTCAAACACAAGGATATCCACAAAGCGACATGGATTTGATTTCAACAGACACCAGGACACACTAAAAATCAGATCGACTTCATCTCAATGTGAAGAAAGTGGAGACGCAGCCTACTTGACACAAGGTCAATAAGAGGAGCAGATGTAGGTTCAGACCACGCATCATCTAGCGCAAGCAACCTGCCTTCCAAATCAAGTTGAAAGCCTTCAAGGAAGTTGGTGATAGATCACAGTTCAATTACAACACTCGGAAACTGAAGGATGAAACTGCAAAAGAAATCTTCACGTCAGTCAGCCATCAAGACAAAATGGGAGATATCGTGCAACATCCCTGAAGAAACCTGTGTAGAAGAACACTGAAAATCTTTGAAAGAGATGTGGAAAGAAACCTGCACAGCCGTACTAGGAAGGAAGAAGAAAGAAGATGAGACAAGGAATGGATCTCGACAGATACCTGAAAGCTGATACAGCAGGGAGAGGAGGTTGGTGAAGCAGAAGGTGAACAAGTGCAAGCATGCTAAACTAAAAGAGGAACTGAGTGCAATGTATAAAACACTACACTGGAAAAAGAAGTGAAGAAGAGTGGGTGGAAAGACAAAAGACACTTCTACGAAACACTGGCAAGTGAAGCAGAACAGGCTGCAGACTGGTAGGAGATACCTGACAACATTGTATCAAATAACCAGGTTGCTATCTGGAAGGAGATCAGCGCAGACGAAAACAATAAAAGATGATGACGGAAATTTGATTACCAAAGAAGAGGAACAAGGAAACGATGGGCGGACCACCTCAGGAAGCTCTTGAATCAACCACCACCACCACCACCACCTGCACTTCGTCGACAAATACCACCTGCAGCCACAGAGCTAACAGTGACCACATATCCTCCAACAAAAGTGGAAGTCCTGAGAACCATAAAGCTACTGAAATGTGGGAAAGCAGCGGGACCAGATGAAATACCGCCAGAAGCATGGAGAGCAGAAGCAGAGACAACAGTGGACATGCTCATACCACACTACTATTGCAGAAGGTTTGGAAGGAAGGAAAGGTACCTGCCAATTGATTAGAAGAAGGGCTACCCTGTCAAACTGCCAAAGAAAGGAGACCTCAGTGTTTGCAAGAACCGGCGCGGAATCACTCTCCTGTCCACCCAGCACAAGCAAAATATTAAGCCACATCATCCTGGAGAGGCTTAAGGATGCACTGGATTCAAAACTACGACCGGAACAGGCAGGCTTCAGTAAGTGCAAATCATGTGCCGACCAAATTTCAACGCTACACTACGCATCATCATAGAACAAAGCATAGAATGGCAGTCAACCCTCTACTTCAACTTTATCGACTTTGAGAAGGCCTTTGACAGCGTCGACCGAGAGGTAATTTGGAAACTGCTTCATTACTACGGAGTACCGCAAACCTTTACCCGCCTCATTCAACAACTATATGAAGACGCCACATACCAGCCAAGTAATTCACAATGGGAAGCTCAGTGATGCTTTTGAAGTGAAGACAGGAGTGAAACAAGGTTGTCTACTATCCCCCATGATATTCCTGATTGTGGTCGACTGGATCATGCAGCAAACAGTGGGGAGAGAAAAGAGGGGCATACGCTGGACTGTGAAAAGGAACCTAGAAGACTTGGATTTCGCCAACGATGACTTGTGTAAAGTGTAGCACAAACTTGAAGACCTACAGGTGAAAACTAACAAGTTGGCAGGAGAGGCTAGGCAGCGAAGACGGGACTTCAAGTGAATATAGAGAAGACAGAGGTGATGAAGATACCGCACCAACAACTACAACAACAAACTCCAATCACCGTCAACGGGAGAAACTTGAAGGAAGTAACCTCCTTCACCTACACCTATCTAGGAAGCACTGTTTCAACTACAGGTGGCGGGACAGACGAGGATTTTAAAGTCAGAATCGGAAAATCAAGACAGGCATTCATTAGGCTGAAACCAATGAGGAGATATTCTGCACTCAGCATAAGGCGTGAACAACATCCGGATTTTCAACACCAAAGTCATGTCTGTGCTTCTGTATGGCTCAGAGACTTGGCGCGATACGAAGGGGATTTCCAACAAACTACAGACATTCATCAACAACTGCCTATGCTGGCTCGATATTGAAGATCAGATGAGAAGGCGAGGAATAATAAGCAAGAAGGAACTCTGGTTGGCAACGAACCAACGAAGCAAGAACCTATCACTCAACAAATATGCACTGGAGGGAAGTGGAGATGTACTGAACTGAGCATACACTGAGAGGTCCGACCGGGGACATCATGCGTCAGGACAGTCACTCGAGTGGAACCCAGATGGGAAGCGACGAGTTTTGCGTCCGAGTTGAGGGTGACATGGAGGAGATCGTGTGAGGAGGAAATGAGAGGTTATGGGTTGTCGTGGAGCCAGGTTGAAAAGATTTCAGAGAAGAGAGTGGAATGGAGACGTGCTAGTGAATCCCTATGTTCCATTAGGAACCCAAGGGACTAATATTAATAATAATAATAATAATAATAATTCACTTCACATAGTTTGAAGTTCCTACGAAGTTTCATTTGGTAAGAGAAAATTATATTTCGATGTATTGAGGTATACTAAACACAAAATTATGTGTAGACGTCAGATGTCAACCAAGAGAACACTCCAACGGTGTTATTAAGAAATGTTTCTCCTTGAATTCTAAGCTTGTCAAGTAGTGAAAATTTTTATATTTCGTTTCTGGTACCAAAGTAAATCAAGAACCAAGAATAATAAATCGTGGTAAAATAGATGCATGTTTTATGAGCTGTAACACAAAGAAGGAAAAGTGCTTTCAAGTGTTATTTTCAAAGAAAAACGATGACATCAGTGAATATATTCTCCCCTGAGTGATAAAGGGAAAGTCACTGAGTATAAGATCTATCAAATGAGACAGTTTAAAGAGAAGGAAAGTTGGAATGAAGGAATAAATACTACAGAAAACTATTCTGTAGTAGAAGATTGCTTTTCTAAGTACAAAATAGTTTAAAATAACCTTTAATTTTGAGGTTTTTGATGAGGATGTTTTACAGAATGATAGAACAAGCTTTAACTTGTACTATCTAGTAGCTACACTCAGATTAAGAGTCCCAAGCAGGACGAAAATTCCATCCTGGACTCTTTTATTAGCCACCAAGTTCAGTATGACACCATGAGTATTCAGCAATATCGAGGCGTCCACATAAGAACACACCTGGCAACAGTAGGGGTCGGGCAGTTCGACCATGTATGGTAACGGGAAATTACGAGTATCACAACTGATACCTACTGCACAAGAGTTAGCTATCATACCAAAGTTGCTTAGTGGATAGTGTTATGTCATCTGAAGCGAAGGTTATTGTGTTCGAGCCTCAGTAAAAACAACATCAATCACTGGGGTGCAGATATATCCAGCTGATGAATCTCAAACGCGACAAAAAGCGTGCCCTTGATTCCTCTGCTAGTCATCAAGATCGATCGATATCTAGAAACGATTTGCATAAGAGAATGCTTCAGCAGAGATTCTGCTGTACTATTCGATAAAATCCTCTACCTAAATGATGCTTCACTTCCCAGCAATTTGTGTTATCCTAAAGAGAAAATGAAACAAAGTAGATTGGCTCAAACTAAACTTCAGCATAAGAATCAGTAAGTATGTCAAGTATTGAGCTGGAAACAACTTTGGAGACAACTTCATTATAAGTACTTATAGACTTTTTAGTATCCAGTAGAAATTAGCCATTAGGATATAGACTATTCTTTGTGTTTCTAGTCAACAATCTCCTTGAATTAATGCACTCTTTCACTTCATCACAGTAATTACTAAGGTAACGAGGTTAATCTAATATTTTAAGAAGTACTGGAATCTGTTGCTTGTTGTCTTCAAGGGCGGTATGAAAAAAATTCCACTTGAGAAAATGATACAAATAAGAAATGGATTATGTAATTAGTAGTAGTAATTAATAGGTATTACCGATGAATCCTTTGTTGAAATAACGATCAACATATATAGTTAACTTGAACAAAAATTTCCTTATGTTAAGTGCCTACATTTCAACTTTAGACAGGTTGTTCACTGAGGTGTAACTGACAGGAATATTTAGAATAACGTCAAGGATAAATACAATTAACTTTGTTTATATACATGCAACAAATATATGACTGGAAACATATTCTAAAAGACAATATTTATGGTGTCACTTGAATGATAAGAGGACAGAAATAAAGTGAACATGATGATTAGATCTTCTCAGCTTTAACCTCTAGGAACATTTCAGATGTTCATTCAACTATCCATCAGACTTTAAACGGGATAAATAATGTACAAGATGCAATTCCTATTGAATTTTCTCGCATCTTATTCAGACGTTTATAGATGATTTAGTCCGAAATGATGGTGAAAGTGGGCTTTTAATACGATAGCTACAAAAGTTTTTTTGTTCATCTGTTCCTAGAAATAATCGCAGAGTTTCGATTGATCTTATATTTATGTGGTAAATCCAAGTGTGTCTTTTTCCAGTGTGACCTACACTCTCTTTTACTAAATTAGCGTATTCATGAAATTCGATCTGAGGTTGGTTATCTTGAAGTAAACTTCACAAAAGCATCAAAAATGCAGATAAGGTAATCAAGAAATAATGATCTCTGGGTCAAAATGATCTCTTTGTTTGGCTATACTGGAAATTTACTAGCAGGTTACTAATACTGAAAATCAAAGACCTTAGTAATACTAGTGTCATAATGTAATCTAGATGCTATTCGAATACCGTTACTCCTAATGCATCCTTCATCCTGTAACGTTTTGAGCACTTTAGGAAAATACTTAACATTTTGTTCAAAAATGACACTCAGCAATTCTTGATTTAAGATTTACGGCCATCATTTTTCTCTTATAACAATTCTGTTTGACCTGGTTTTCTCATCAGTTTTTAAATGCGCATTGTAGTAAATAATGCCACATATGTGTGAATGGTTAGATACCTCTTGCTTATTAATGATAATTTGTGGTTCATTTCTGATGAAAATAATAGATGTGTCAATTTCTGAGGCATTTAGTCCACCTATTCATATCCTTTTAGAAATTATAACAAAAAGAAAGCATATCATTTGAGTTTTTACTTATTAGAGTTAGAAGTGAAACAAACGGAAACTTCTTACACATTTTTACACTATTTCTCATCAGCCAATGAAGAAAGTCGCATTGCTGAATTTTTTCAAGGCTGTCTGAGGGCAAAATATTATACAAAGGTAATATACATATAGTGATTAAAAAAGGAGCTCAGTAAGTGGGTGTATTATATGCATAAGTATTTTTCGAGGAATGATTACAGAAATGCTTTGGTCTTACTCGGTGACATTAAACACTTGCCTACTCTTTATTTCTGAACACCTGAGTTGAATTACAAAAGAAACACACAACTTCAACAATAGGATTACGGCATAGAATTAGAGAAAACGCCGCTATTACTTTATTAAGTAAAATGATGATCATGCAGTTATAATTGATGTGCTCTTATTGAAGTTATGCTTAGCAAAGAGAATTCCATGATCCTCTTCACGACTGAAAACTGTCTCAGTCAACATTTCACACCTCAGTTGAGTATTTCTGGATTATCATCGATATTAACTAACCAGTATATTGATTGGTTACCCAATGTTAACCAAATTCTGTCGATATTTTTTCAATGTGGCCACTAAGCTAGATATAGGTAAAGGTTCCCCCGTCGATCACCTCTGGCCAAACAATAAGAAAATCTGATTACTGGTGATGCGCAGTAGCTAGCAGTAGAATTCAGTACGTGTTTCTCGTTCCACGCAAGATTCTTCACCTCAGTGTACCTGTCTCACAGTATCTAAGTTGTTTATACTAAGGCTCAGACCCAGTCATCTTCGTTTAAAACACCGAAGCTTTAACCACTAGGCTACTGAGTCATCGTAACCGCTTCTCGAGCAACAGGTATAGTTTAGTTCTATAGCTTTTAGATTCCTTTCAGTGGAATCCTGGAAGTGCACTTTACCTGTTCCAAAAGATTCTGGCTTATAATACCAAACTTTACTCTATGGTCTTGTAGTACTTAAGAACATTGTTAGGTCTAGCGGCGATGATCTGACAACTGAAAAGTTTTATTCTGAGTTCTGGCCTTAGTGGGACAACATCATACTTGGGAGGATGATGAGTCCTCTGTACGAGTAATTGGAAGGACAGAAGATATGCGCCAGATATCCTACTGCTGACTACTAACCATCATTAATGTAAGGCTGTGCTTGGAATCCATATATTTGATGCTTAGAGACAGAATGTGGTGCCAGTCAAAATGCGTTGCTGTGGGTTTACCAACATCTTCAGTTGTGGAGAAACTTTGCATAAAAGCTTTAAAAGAGACAGTATTAAAAAACCCAACAATTAATGACATTTATGTAAATTATAAATTTGTCATTCTTGAGAAAGCAAAACAGTAGACGTTTTGGAAATATAAAAATATCCGTTTCAGATTCCACAATATTCACTAGGGATGAAAATCTAAAGGTTTTCGACTATATTGTCCTAAGAAAAATGAAAGGCAAATTCAGCATGCAAATATGCAAAAAGCCATCATTTCCCAATAAATATTTAAACTTTCAATTAGTCCATCCTATTAACATCAAGTTACTGAAAATTAGGTCTGATCCCAATGATTTAGAATATGAAATCTACAGAGTAAAACATGTTTTGGTGTAAAATGGATACCTAAAGTCTTCTTAAGCATTGTCAACCAAACGAATAAAACAGTTAGTATTGCTGCTACTGCTAATAATAATAATGAAGTCACAACACAACTACGAATGTCATCTATAAGGATACTCTATCGAAAAAGTACTCCGCAACAGATTAAATGCTTATACGCTTCGAATGGTATTGAAGTTCTTTTTAAACCTTCAAGTTCACTAGAAAAGGTCCCAGTCAAAGTGGAAGATTCAATTCCTAAAGGTATGACAGCACAACTAAGTCTACAAAGTCAAACTCTTAAACTATTGATCTTGGAAAACGTTTTAGACGTTTAAAAACTAGGGGGAACTAACACAAGTTTTGTATGAAATATCCACAGAAAAATCAGTAGGAACTGAAACATTTAAAAAAGCGTTAAGCAGCAACTTCACATGCATAGACATCTGATTGACTTTGAGTATGTAAACATATTGGGAAAGGGTTTCCATTTGCATAAGGAAAGATTAACCTCAGAAGCAGCATATATTTTAACAACAAAAGATGCTGTAAACATGAGTGACAAAATAGACCTGTCACCTGTGTAACAAGGATTAGTACGACAAAAACAAGTACTGATGACGCCTTCTTGAGATGAATGGAGATTTTTAATTTAGAAGTAGTATTCATCATGGACTGACATCAGATTTTCAATGGTTCCCCAAATGAAATCAAGTTGAAAGCCTTCACAGAAAATGGTGATGACAGACCACCGTTGAAGTTGAACACCCAGAACGAAAACTAACTGAAGCAGCAAACTTCAAGTGACATCTTCGCGTCGTCAGTCATCAAGAGAAAATGGGAGATATTGAGCAACATCCCTGAAGGAACCTGCGCTGAAGAACACTGAAACTCTTTGAAAGAGACTAGGAAGGAAACCTGCATAACCGTGTTAGGAATGAAGAAGAAGCAAGACAAAGAAACGGAAGGAATGTTAACGGATGCTTGGAAGGCGATAGAGTAGGGAGCGGAAGATACTGAAGCAGAAGATGAACCAGTGAAATGCAGTGCAGTACAGTGTAGGGATAAACAACGAAAAGAGGAACAGAAGATACCCTAGAAATCACTACACTGGGTGAAGAAGTGAAGAAGAGTGCACGAAAGGCCAAAAGACATTTCTACGACACATTGACAAGTGAAGCAGAACAGGCTGCAAGTAGGAGAGACAGAGACCTGGCAACATGATATCAAATGGCCAGGTTACTCTCTGAGAGGGAAGAGATCAACTTAGATGAAACCAGTGAAATGTAGTGAAGGAAACTTTTTTACCAAAGAGGAGAAGCGAAAAGAACGATTGGCTGACTACTTCGCAGAACCCTCGAACCGACCACCACGACCATCTGCAGCTCATCCAGAAATACCACCAGCAACCCAGCCATAGACTTACCAGTGAACACAAGCCCTCCGACGAAAGCTGAAATGAAGTCCTGAACACCAGAAAGTTGCTGAAATCCGTGAAAGTAGCAGGACCAGATGGAACTCCTCCACAATCACTGAAAACAGACGCAGAGACAACAGCGGACATGCTTACACCACTACTGCAGAATAGTTGGTAGGGAGGAAGGAGAGGTACCTGTTCACTGATTGAAAGAAGGGCTACCATGTCGAATTTCCAAAGAAGGCAGACCTAAATCTTTGCAGGAACTGGTACCAGGGAATCATGATGCTGTCCCTGTCCACCCAAAGCAAGCAAAATATTATTAAGGATTCGCTGGATTCAAGATTACTACCGGAACAGCCTGTCTGGCTGGCTGGATTCAGGAAGAATAAATCATGTGCTGGTCGAATTGCAACGCTACCCCACGCATCATCATAGAATAGAACCTAGAATGGCAGTCAACCCTCTACTTCAACTTCATCGATTTTGAAAAGGCCTTTGACAGCGTCGACCGAGCAGTAATTTGGTAGGCAGCTGCTTCAAAACTACGGAGCACCTCAAACCTTTATCAACCTCATTCAACACCTACGTGCTATATGATGCTGCATGTGAAGTGATTCACAATGGAAAGCTCACTTATGTCTTTGAAGTGAAAACGAAAGTAATGCAAGGTTGACTACTATCACTCATGATCTTCCTGATTGTGGTTGACTGGATCATGCAACAAACCAAAAAGTTGACAGAAAAAGCAGCGAAGACTGGACTTCAAGTGACCGTAGAGAAAACAGAGGTGATAAAAATACAAAGTCAACAACAACGTTGAAAACAAAGATCAATCACCATTGACGGGAGAGACCCAAAGGAAGAAGTCTCTTTCACCAACCTACCTAGGCAGCATCCTTTCAACTACAGGCAGAACAGGCACAGACGGGGATGTAAAACCAAGCCAGGATCGGAAAGGCAGCAAGACAGGTGTTCATTGACCTGAAACCAGTGTGAAGATCTACTGCAATGCACCCAGCACAAAGCGTGAATAACATATGGATTTTGAACACTAATATCAGTCAAGTAAATGCTTGTGTGTGATGGTTGAGAATTTTGGCGCGTCACGAAAAGCACTTCCAACAAGCTGAAGACATTCATCAATAGCTGCTGCCTACGCAAAATGGAGCTCTGGCTGGCTGACAATGAACCAACGAAACGAGAACCCATCACCCAACAAATATGCAGAAGAAAGTGGAGATGGATTGAGCATACACTGAGAAGACCATTCGGGGACATCACGCGTCAGGCCAGGTCGTCAAATGGAAGCCAAATCAGAAACGACGAGTCGAGCGTGCGAAGGTGACATGGAGGAGATGACGTAAGAGTAAGAAATGAAAGCTTGTGAGCAGTCCTGGTGCCAAATATGAAAGACTGTAGGGAAGAGAGTGCAGTGGAGATGTGCTACTCAAGCCCTATGTTCCACTAGGAACCCAAGGGACAAATGTAATAGTAATAATCATGAAGTCAAGTATGTACTCATTAATATGTGTAGAACTTCTCATTGTGTTGAGATATTAACCTATATTTGATTTGTTTATTTACTGTATACCATACAATAATACAGTATTATTTATTTGATGGTGCTTCGAACATAAATTATTCTGCACAATCAAACCAATATAATCAACACAGCTTTCGAAATCGGATCTTTACTGACGAGTCACCTCCATGCCTTTCTTAGGTAGTAAAATTTTCAACATCGCTGATAAAGGTATTGCACGATTCTCATTATAACGGGTGCCACTGATAAGAATGGACATAAGGAGTAAATGTTGAGAGCGACGGGTAGATATTCTGTGCAAAGAAACGTAAAAAATAACTAGGGCATATCAAAGGCAAAATGCGGTAAAAGAAGAAGAGAAAACCAAATGCAAGGTGTAAATGAATATTTCAATGGAAAGGTTGCAATATTTTATCTGTAATATAGGGCGTCATAATGAATATTCTTCTGCATTTCATTCTTTTGCCACTTTCCTACGATTGATGTCGCCGCTTCTGGACATGATGAAGATCCAGTGGCCTGCAGTGTTCAAGGATGGGGACATCAAGATCTCCCTCAGGGGTTTCGAGTTTTCCGAGGCGCCAACAGGTATCCGGGATCAAGGAGCGAAGGTCGTGGTCCTGGGAACATTGCTGAGGAGTAGAGTGAAAGTGGCAAATTACGGCGTGGAATGCATAGATGGTATGGAGATTTGGTAGAGAATGGAGACGGAGTTTGACAGCCCAGTGAACAGAAAGTTGCCGATGCTGCAGTTCTGGAGCACAAAATCGTGGAATACATCCGCTGGAATTGGCCGTAAGGTCGACAGATCTACTTTAACGAACACTCCACACTGTGGACGAGGACTCCCAGGCACAGTTGCTGGCTGTGCCCTTCATCGAAAGTGTCCCGATTGCCATTATGCAGCAGCTACATACTAGTCAACCCAGCCCAACCTATGAATATTAGTAAGTTGGCAAAGGTGAGCAGACAGCTAGTGGATAAGGTAGTACCAGTGGTGGAGTCATCAAATATAAATAAATGGAAAAAACACACGGATAACCTTCATGAGTAGGTGGTTGCACTTAGAATGAATATCAGAAGACATAGTAAATGCTTCACATGTGTATAACCGGGACACATGTAGAAACTGTTCAGAGAGTCGAAAAAGGCTACTTTGTAAACAATACAAGCCCCCTTTTTCCTACCAAACTAGGTGTCACAGGAACCATAGAGTGAGGTGCTATGTCTGTTTGAATGGAAACAAATTATTGTGAGATTGTGTGTCTCATAAATACGAGGGAACCAGTCTCTCTGATAGGTAGATAGATAGAGTCAGTCTCAAAACATATGAACGTGTTCGCTAATGGTCCACACAGTTGGTTGATATGCATTCAAAATTACAAGATTTTCAGATTTTATCGTTGTGATCCGAAGTCGGAAAATTAGATTTTCATTCACTGTTATCACGCTTCTGCAACGGACAATCCTAGGTGTTTATTGTTTAAGAGAAGTGGGTGCAGTTATTAACAAGAGAACTGGAACAGTGGCAACGAAGTATGGGTCGTTTACCACGCAGGAAAACATCAAGTTGATAGAGACTGAGGTATCAAAAGCACCATACCCAGAAGCGCCAAACATCATTAGGTTGGTCAAGAAATATTATAAAATGCTCAAGGGAGACGTAGACCCATACGGATACAGTGACAAGGTTCAGGATGAAATCCCAGTGACAAGTCATGAAATGACAAGATTTATAACACGACAAATATCACGTCACTTGGAAGAAGTTGGACACCAGGTTTGGGAAATGCTAAATGAAGGCTGATAGCTCATACAGTTCGCCGAAGCTTTTAGTAAGAAAGTTCAAAAGGAAATATAGATTCTGTTTTGATTTCCGACAGTTAAATGCCATAAGGCAACTGAAGTTCTGTGTCATGCCGACGAAAGCAGAAACAATGTATCGTCTGCAGAATACAAAAGTACTTGCCGTTCTAGAACTCGGCTCAGGCTACTGGCAGCAACCAACAAAAGAAACCGTCGGGTAGGAAACAGCATTTTTTGTGGAGAGGAGGCTATGTCAATTCGAATGAACGTAATTTCATCTTGCAGGTGAGCCATTTACATTTAGATGGTTGGTGATGTTGTTGCTGAAGAATTTAAAAGACATGGAGAGGTACAGTGATTACCTGATAGGGCACAGTCAGACGAAATTCGAAATTCTAGAACACACTGAGGCTATTTTAAGATGAATTATTGAGTTGGGACTTCGTATTAATAAGACAAAATCTCAGATATCCAAACTGAGTGTTACCTTACTAGGACATAAAGCTAGAAACAGCGAGAAAAACCTGATGATTAAATACATTCCCGGTACTCAATTCAAGGAGAAAACTAAGACAGTTCTTGGGTGGAGCAGCACTCGACACTCGGTTTCTCAGAAATTTCAACCAGATAACAGTACCTTCATACAAGCCACTTGGTAATACTAAATTGACGTGGATAGAGGAGGGATACAATAAGGAGCTCCTAAATGACCTGCAGATAAATCTAAAACCACCAAGCTGAAGGAGTAACAGACTATGCCAGCTGTGTTCTGACATTTGCAGGATAGAAACATCCTACGGTTGAAAAGGAATGTCTTGCGATAGTTTGAACGCTTGGTAAATGAAGATCGCACTTCCCAGGTCAACGATTCTGTATTATAACTGATTATAAACCCCTTCAGTGGCCAAAGAGAGCGACAGAACCCCGATGAAAATTATCACGTTAGATGTTACGACTGCAGGAGTAAGATTTCACAATCGGGCATATTGTAGCAAAAATTATTGGTTGGTAGACGTCTCATCAAGTTCGAACGGAGGAAATGAGCTACTTGTGATTGAATACAGTATAAATACGGTAGAGCAGGATCCACTCAAGCTTATTAAACTTCAAATGTAATATGGAAGTATATCCTACCACAACAAACAAAGTTTTACACCTATATAAATGAGCGTATACTCGATCTCAGGATATAAAACAGTCAAAGAACACATTCACGCTATTCAATATAAAAGCAACACTGATCTCAGTGTCATCGAGTAATGTCGTATTGTGCAACTTTGCTTCATAATTTGCTAGAAATTTAGGCGTTCAGAAAACAACAGAGAGGTGATCTTAAGCAAGAATATAATGAAATGTGGTATGAATGTGAACGAAAACACTTGACAACAATTCTGCATATTTCACGTTCCATCTCTTGCCGAAAATATAAAGGGTAAAATAAGTGCCAACAAAACTTCATTCACACTAAATCACCGATTTTTATATTAACATTTACATATTACGTTTCCACCTCGTGTAATGCTTCCTGATTGATAAATCAGTATATTTAACCACTTTTTCAAAGCCGTAGTTTGTATCTCACCTGGTGTAACACAAAGTTTTGATTGATTGTGACAAGTACATAATGAAAGTATCAAGTGTCTTATTCTCTACCCAGTAAATGTAAATAAAAAATATTACCTTTCGAAATCGGAGGATTTCATGACTACCTTTGATTGAGATGATCATTGACTTGAGAGCAATATTAACATAATACGGAAAAGCAAAGACAACACAAAACGGAAATTCCTAAACGGTTATTACATAGGAGGAATCCGTGTAAGTTACGTGAAGTCATACGAAAAACTGAAAACTCAGGTCTGAATAAACTTTACAAGTGCAAACCTAGAACATGGCATACCCACGTTTATATAACACGAATTAGCTGTTTTCAAACAATGAGAAATGTTATCTGAAGCAGCGATAGAATATTTGACGATTATTCTGCCACTTTTCATGTTTCATCTCTTGACTAAATTTGAGAAGTAAGTAACAGGTGCCACTTAAACAGTACCATGCATACTATATCTATGATAAATTTGTCAGCATCTAATCATTTTAATTACCCTTCCTTTAATATTATCAGACTGCAAGCAAACCTTACTGTGAAAAACTTTCATCTTAAATGGAACAACCAATTACAACGAATAATGAAGACCTCAAATTTCAAAAAAACTGGTTGGAGATTACAGATTATGTGGAAAACTGGACGACGAAGATTAGAAATTCGACAGAACAGTATGCCTTATCTGACATTACATGATACAGATGAGTCAGTGAAAGTCTGTGCAATAAACGCCTTCATGGTCGTCACATATCAGTGTCAGGTCTTTGCAAACTCATGAAGATTTCATGTACCTCACAGTAAAAAAACTCGATAGTCGAATCATATCTGCTAACTGCGTGGATTTATTTTAAACATGACAAGACCAAGATAATGAGCATTCGAGAACCGACATCCACAAGTGTAGGTAGCATGAATAAACAACCAATTCACTAAAATAAGGTCGAATTTTTGTAACATAAAATGTTGAAACATCTAGTCACTTCACTGATAATAATACAATAAGTAAAATCATTCAACGTCTGTATAAGATAATCATACTAAATAAATTTGGGTTGATTTATACAATTCTTTCTTGGTCCGGTGAATATAAAGATTATTTACCAGTTTATCGTGTTTAATGGGTGGTCTGTTTCAAGAGCGGAACAACATTTTGCTGCTGTTACAATATTTTACCACATTGATAAATTACTCTAATCGTGTATACATAGCGATGATTTATGTTATTCAGTTAAAAACTGTCGATTCCTGTTTCCATACTCCTAATGATTACCACCTAAAGAAGGAATAATGCTGAGAGAAATGGGATGAGACAGATGAAGAAAAATATTCGGCAGTCTTAACTAGATTAATCTAGGCACACACACCCCACCCAACCCCCCAACTGATGACCTTGTTGTCAAACCAGCGAAATGGTTGTCTGGTGCTTACATCCTCTCAATCTAGACAGCCAGCTCTGTCTATCAACGTGACAAATGAACAAGTCATTATTAGGTGTGCATAAAAATCAGAGACATTATCGGTTTATTAGTATATAACACAAATAAGTCACCAGTTGAACGAGTACTCACTTGTTGATTTGATATACGTTGCACAGTGATAGAGTATTATCCACTTGGTGACGTTTCAGGCATAATTTATTCCACATAATCATATCAAAATAATCATGGACCTATCACCTCATATTCTCCTTTTTCACCTGCAGTAAGATTTTCCACACCTCTGGATTAGGTGTTACATCATTCTTCTCCTTTTTTTCCGCGTATAGATTTGATGAACAGAGATTTAGTGATCAACCCTTTTCTCCGTTTCATTATATTGGACTCGAGTACAGTAATTTTATCCCACTCCACTTTGTGATTGTGTGTGATTGTGATTGCATGTAATACAATGCCGAGAGCTTTTCCAAAATTATTTATCACCACTTGAGTCTGTTATTCCACATTTGGCTAGATTCTTATTTTCCACTAGCCTAACTGAGCCCGATAGTTTAGTCTGACCATTGTACTTGACCTCAACCCCCGTTGCATGGAATTTGGTAGACTAGATTTTCTGCTTAATCGCATCTATCAGATCCTGAAGTATAATTTTGCATATATCTGGTATATGTATTGCATCATTTCCATTTCCTGTGTTGGGTGTTGATTGACTCGATGAACAAAGATTCAGCTATCAATCTCTCTCCACCTAATTATATTGGACTTAAGTACAGTGGCTTATCCCACCATATTGTGTGGCTGTGTGTTCGTGTGCGCACTATCATAACTGAGTTTTTCCTAGTTTAATGATTTTATTCGGGTCTATCACTCTATATTTAGCTAAATTCCTATGTTTGGCTTTTCTAACTGACCACGGCCGGCTAACTTGTTTGACCTATATACTTGACCTAACAGTCAATACATGGAGTTTCATGGACCAGATTATTTTCCTAAATTGGTTCGAGCGGATCCTTAAGCCAACTGACAAAGCTTATTTCTGAGTGAGTTTGTAGGTTTAAATGCCATCCTCATTCCAGCTTTGTTGAGCATCATACTTAAGGTTTCTGTACTACCCTCCTTATAGGGTAACACAATGGAGGCTGTGAACACCTTTCTACTTGCTTTGTCGTTATTATTCATACTAGTGTTACTTTGATTTTTTCGTTTCTTGTGTGTTCGTATGAATTTATTGATAAACTGTGGGGGATAAATATTAACTAATTGTGCTTCTTTTACGTGTTTCAATTCATTGTGTACGTCCTTGCACTGAACTAGTCAGTTTTCTAGATCTACGACTTAAACAATAGATTAAGCCCGCCTAAATTAATACTGGGTGGGATGACTTGAAGTATAGATACCTGTTGGAATGTGTCGATTTTCTGTATTCAGTAGCATCCAAACCACCGTCTGTCCTTCATCTTACTCTGCAATCCAACATAGGTAATTCTCCCTGTTCATTTTCTACCTCGAAGCTGAATTGGTTTGCGTCTGCTGCTGGGTTTATATGTGTGAGGAAGTTGTCAATATGTTCAGATTTCAACATAGTTAATGTGTCATCCACATATCGCCATCGTATTTTTGATGCATGACTTAACGCTATTAAAGTCATATTTTCCAAACGATGCGTAAATATATCTACTACGATTGGGGATATCAGTGATCCAATTGCTACGCTTTATGTTTGTCTGTATATTATTTCCTTAAACTTGAAGACTGTGGTGGTCACACAAAAGTGTACGCTGAATACGGTTTTATCAAACGATGTCTTTGTTCTCTGAGTGAGTTCTGAGTCACAATTTCCTTGATTTCTGATTGTCTCCATTACCACACTGATTGGTATTTTAGTATACAGACTTGTTTCATGACTTGAATACACAGCTCTGAATAATCAACGGAATATCAATAGCATCGCAAAGTTCTATTAAGGCATTTCATTAGTAGTTAAGGACAAACAGGATTAATTTAATAAAATTGATGAACACATGTAAACAGGACCGTAAAAGAAATCAGGAAGCCTTCAGATATAGTCAGGAATAAAATAAGGAAATCCACATCCGATCGGATACACCGATTACTGTCATCTCCAGGTGAGTCTAAATGTGAAGAATGTGGAGACGCAGCCTAATGGACACAGAATCTGATCAAGAAGGAGAGCAGATGTAGGTGGTTCAGACCACTCACTATCTAGTGCAAGAAACCTAACTGGAAATCAAGTTGGAAGCCTTCACAGAAAATGGTGACGTCAGACAAAAGTTGAAATCTAAAACACAGAACCGAACTGCTTTGTGCCACAGTTCGTGCTTCACACATTTTCAGCCAGATGATACTCTACTTCGAGGATCAGTGCATTGCAGATTACAAGTGGATTTCCTACAAGATAATGACTGATCCCAAAAGGAACCTTATTCATTGGTTCGGCACTAGAATCACAAAAATATGCACAGCTGACACACCAGATGATGAGTTGGAGTATCTTCAGAAAATACTTCAGAATCCTTATCCCCGAATAGTCATCGAAAAAATATGAAGTCAAAACAGGCACATGAACAAGGTCTTACTATTCCTAAGAACAGCTAGTTCATGAATATTGAATTCGGAGGGGACAATGCAGCAGAAATACTGAAAAACATTCTATGCTACTAAACTGCGAATTCCCCCCCCCAACAAACAATTGGTTCAAGTCATTGTGAAGCACGAACTGCCACTTTGGGCTGCCTCCATGCGTGTTTATCAGTTTACCTGGATTTGTGCAGCTGATTATGAAAATCTAACAAACTACAGTCTCTCCAAATGCATCTCTGAGGAATATCGTGTGTGACAATCTGGAGGAGAAGGAAAACCATGCAACAGTTTTCGCCTAGACCGTTTGGTCACCTGTAATCGTGTTTCCTCCCCACAGTCTTCTTTCAAAATCATATACAAAGTCAAGAGAGAAGCATCGAAGGCAGTGCGTATCAGTCATTCATGTATGACAGCCGCGTTACAAATCTAAATATTTTCTATTCCTTTACTTTCAGCTACCGCAGAAACTGTAAATTATTCACAGTTCCTTTTTCAAGTCTCGTTTCCTCTTAGTTCTGTGACGACAGCATTCTGACGAATATACATTTGCAAAATCATATTTATATATATAGATATATACATAAAGGAATATACTGTTATAAAAACGAATTCTACAGGAAAAGTAGATTTACTGCACCTCTTTCCTAGCAACTGAATTTCTATTCTCTAGATTTCTTACTGTATGTGCTTCGCAGGTCACACTAGAAAACACAAAATTATCCGTTATGTGTGGTCAAAGAATACATGCTGCAAAATATTGGGAATTTCAATAAAAGATGCATTCCCAGATGTTAGATTTATACTTTTACACTTCAATTCAAATACTTTATTCTAATTTGTTTTGAGATTTATGACAATACTTTCATATCTGGAATACTTTCTCCATCAGTATACAAAGTTCACTTATAGTAATGATGGATAGAGGCTAGCAGTGGAGTCCAGGATGCACATTTCGCCGTGTTTGGAAATCGTCAGTTGGATATACCTGCCTCTCAGTGAGTGATATTGTTCTCACCAGTATTCAAACGCGAGACCAATCGCTTCAAATACCAGAGCATTATCCGCTAGACCAGGGAGCCATGTTAACCACTTCTTGAACCACGGGTATAGATTTAATATAATTGCTTGTATTATACCGTCGTTGATTGGACCTAGTTGATCGGTCTCCATTGGCATATGGGCTACTGCACGGATGCCTCTATCCATCATTTTTATCTAATTAAAAACAAACAGTATCGAGGCATGCGCATTTGGAGCACATATGTCAACAGAGATCGACTTATCGACCTATAAAATACCGGCTACCGAATTCAAGTACTCAGATATCATTATTAGTTATTCATACGCCATCAAGAGTAAGATTCAGAGCTTTTCCCAAGAAATAAGCAGTTCCTCATGTTGAAAAACCGTCTAATCTGTTCAGGAATTTTACTCACTACTCATTCAAAATTGCTTTCCACACATTTAAATTACCGTGCGTTTATTTTCGGATTTATTCATTTTCTCTCACCTTATTACATTCTTCAATGAACAGACCAACTACCAAATGACACCACCATAAATATCTTATTGGTTTCACAGTAATACTAATAATAACAGTGACAATTAATCTGAGAGTAAAACCTGGGCACTGTGGTCGACTGCAATTCCATTTTAGTCTGTCAATTGGAAATATCACACAGTGAAACACTAGCATTTAATGGATAAAATTTTGGACACAATTTATTGTCCATATTCATATCAGGTAACCAACTCAACAACTTCCAGACAGACTCCACATAGTCCTAATTTTCTCTCCTTCTCTCTGGTGACAAGGGTGGTAGAATACTCCATATATCTGGGACAGGTACACAATCATTTCTATCGCTGCATGTATTTGGTGTTGATTCGATAAACAATGATTCAGTCGGTTATCAATCTCTCCCTGAGTGCAGCCAACTGAGTTAGTATTTTTAACACTGTCACGCTATCCCACCCTACTGTGTGATTGTGTGTCATCTCATGGAGAGATGTAGTCGAGCTTCTCTCTACATTTCTTATCTTATTACGGCTTCACATTTGAAACATTTAACCAATCATGGTGGACTATTTAGTCAGTGGTAATTGGGAAATGAAGCATGTAAACAGTAGATATTTAGGCAATCATAACAATATTAATAGCCATAATAATAGTTATCTGAATGATCTTGCAATCCAACATTGCCAGCTCACCTTACTCACTTCTTTATTCACAGGTAAACGAACACAAGAAGGGAATCTAAAGACTAGTGTCTATAGGAAACCTACCCATTCCAATCGCTACTTAGACTTCAAATCCTCCTACCCCATTTCAGTAAAGGTAGGCCTAGTTAACTGCTTAGATGATAGAACGAAAAAGCCACAAGTGGATCGGAAAATCTGCGACAAGAAATTAGACACATCAAAAATACCTTGCGACACAATAATTACCAACCGAAATTTATAAATAAATTCACAAGAAATCGAAAGAAAAGTATTAGCAGTAGTAATAATACAGGTGATATTAGTAATAACTCCACTAATAATGGTAATAACGCTGACAAGTCTGAGAGAATTCCATACCTCTCCTGTGTTACCATCCATGGAAGGCACCTCAGAAGCATTACGAAGAATTCTCAATAAGCTTCAGATTGAAGTGACATTCAAACTAACAAACTGGCTTAGAAACAAGCTTTGTAGGTTGAAAGATCCTATCGATGCAATTAAGCAAAATAATTTGGTTGGCCAAATCCTTTTGGATGATTGTGAGGCCAAATAATCTGACCAGCCAACGTTGATAAGAACAACCCAGCACAAACTCCTAGCTGAATCAAGATTAGTAGATCCTGATAAGATGAGAAATGTAGAGAGAAGCTCGACTGCATCTCTCCATGAGATGACACACAATCACACAGTAGGGTGGGATAGCGTGACAGTGTTAAAAATACTAACTCAGTTGGCTGCACTCAGGGAGAGATTGATAACCGACTGAATCATTGTTTATCGAATCAACACCAAATACATGCAGCGATAGAAATGATTGTGTACCTGTCCCAGATATATGGAGTATTCTACCACCCTTGTCACCAGAGAGAAGGAGAGAAAATTAGGACTATGTGGAGTCTGTCTGGAAGTTGTTGAGTTGGTTACCTGATATGAATATGGACAATAAATTGTGTCCGAAACGTTATCCAGTAGATGCTACGGGAACAATGGCAGTTACTGCATTTCTACTGACACGTTTGTTACAGTGTGCAAGTTTCAGCATGCAGTCGATGAACAACTTCATTCTCTCTACAATATCTCTACACAAAATAATCATTGCATTTCAATAGTGTTAATGATAACAGTAATGAAAGCCACAATATGAAAACATACATCTGGTTTCGCATAAGCACCTGACTTCGAGTGGTAAAGTAATACAAAGTAGAGAGTAATTTTGGTGGTGGTAGTTGATCGAGCCAGTACTGAAATCTGCCATTCGACATAGTTATACAAGGAATTCAATTCAACTGTGTTTCTCTGTTTCTATGAATTCTTCATTCAACGCAGTATCTTTTCTTTCTTTGTTTTGCTGTTAGCTGAAAAGAGATGGCAACTTTAAAAGTGTGCAACAGTATATGAGGCGTTTAAGAGACAACTTTTCAAGAATTTCAAAGGAAGGTATTTGATGGGATTAAATTCAGTGGAAGACTTTCAGTAGCTTCAAGTTCAAGCTGACCACTTAATTGACTCGTTCACATAAATTCTTCAGTTTAGGTAAGACGAATATTTCGGTCTGATAATCTGATGTGACAAGAAGCCCAACCTATCGATTCTACTCACTCAATCATCAATATCTTGACCTGGATTTTCAACTACTTTATTCAACATCATGATGCACATCTGCACAATCTGAGATGATCCATGATGCAAATTACATTGTATTCAACAATGGAAAACATTTTGACCAGCGAAATTCCATTTTGCAACTGTGACCTTCACAGGTATATGAAAGATATATGCCAGAAAAATTCGCTGGTTTCTGGCAATAAGTCTTATCAAATACTTTCCTTCTTATCAAGTAGTGAATCATTACTAATGCTAGGTAAGTGGATCACAATGTTAGGTGAAAAATTTTCATGGATTACAGTTTTTCCTATTGAATGAATTCAAATATCTTACACACTATTCTCCACTATACATAGAAGACTTCATTGAGAGTTAAAAAGTATTCTTGTCAGATAATAAATCAGTTGAGTGCAAAGTAAATCTGACGCCATACTGAAGAAATGACAACTGAATAAATAAAACATCCTTTCCATTCAATGGAGTTACACAGTCTTTCCTATAAGCATTGATAATGAACAGTGATCTATTATTAATCAGTGTGATTGAGTTGATTCATGAGTTTACCGTCCACATTAAGATAAAGTAAAGTACGAAAAGCTTGCCTAACTACATACAATGTAATCAAAGTCATTCGGAAATTCAAGAATTAATAAGATAAGAATGGTTTGTATGTGAGAAAATGAATGGTCAATTGTCCATATGACAAAATGAAAATAAGATGATGAAAGGAACAGGTATTCAAAGAAACGTTATTGTTACCAACAAGTTATTTATAACAATCATAATGGAGCCTTTATGAAATTTTCAACAAGTTCACTACCGGAAAATTACATTCGAACGAAATGATTCTTGTATCCCGTATCCTGGTGATGTCAATAATAGCACTCATGAAGTCAATAATGTTGAGTATATAGCTGGTGTTAGATTAGCTTCCCATCTATAATGCAGGATGTACAAAAAATTGAACCTAAGCTGTGGCGGTGACAGTTCACTCACACAACGAAATAATCTGGCATTACAGCTTAGTTTCTGAGAACAAGAAATATGATAAATTTTTGCACAAGCAAAAGTCCATTCTCATCGAATTTAACATTTTTTCCTCATTTTGTTATCTACTCGTGAAACGGTTAGCTGAAAACTTTTTAAAACTGTACAAGAGTCGATAACACTTTAAGAAGACATCGTCATATGATTCGAAACAGAAGATTGAACTAAATAAATTTAACGTAAATTTCCAGTGGAAACGTTTCCTACTCGCAAGTTTCAAGCAGAACTAGAAGGTGATAATGAAGCTATTCAAAATATAAGAGAGTGATTATGCTTTGATCCCAATAATTCAAACTGAAACGGGTGGAGAGGAAGCGCTTTCTCGTGAGTAGTTCACAAAATCATATTCCCGTTACACGTTTCCATAATCTACTATAAGTTTTTAAAGTCGAATTTTAATGATGCGTCCCTGCAGGAAATCAAAACAGTATGATGCATGGTGACAGGAAATCATGTTGCAACAGTAGCTAAGACAATAAGATTAGCTATATTCAATTTGTAATATTATTGAGAAAAAGGATATTCAGAAAGCTTCATGAAACCTCATTAGTGACCTGATATATGTTGTGACTGATACAAGTCTTTGCATATCAGATGTGCAGGGATTAATCGCCTTCTGATCAGTTTGACATAAACTAAACAAAAATTGACCTTGATGCCATTTCAAGGCTTGCATTATTTGTTGTAGTTGGGGGTCTATTCACTTGACAAGAATTGTCATCTCATCTCGACTATCATGATTTGGTTAAGAGAACTTACTGATTAGCCAGTCAAGTTTTCAACTACCAATAACTTATACTAATTATTCACTAATAATATCACATTCTATGCACCTCATGGCTGAATGACTATTGTAGCTGATTATGCAGTAATGTTATCAACTCAAATAACTCACTACTGTGGTGCACTTATATTGATATTGATCTTACCTTCTCAAAGATAATTAGTAGGAAATCACGAATCACCTATCTAATTTATTTCGATGTATCGGTTCTGTGGAACAGGTGTGCTGCAAATAGCTCACTGGTCACATCTGTGACCACAGCATTACGTGAGATATGCATGCATCATTGAGAGGGAAACAATCTTGTTGAACTTGTAAATGTCATGTTGAGAAGTACCAACAAGTATACAACACATGTCCAGAGTTTCCTGTAGATTCCCTTGAAATAAATTAAAAATAATTACTCAATTCAATGTTCGTAAGAATTGTGGTTTTCATCATTAATACTGAGTAATATAATCACTTCAGATTATGAGAAGAAGTGATTATATTACTCAGTATTAATGATGAAAACCACAATTCTTACGAACATTGAATTGAGTAATTATTTTTAATTTATTTCAAGGGAATCACTATGTTTTAAAAATTATAAAAGACGGTAGATTTCTTCCGATAACGCCAAAAAGTTTAATCAAGTGTCTGCCCAGGAACAAAAATTGATTCCGTTTTGTCAAGTATTGGCAAATGAATAAACAATATATTCACTAAAATAAGCTGGAATTTATGTAACATAAAATGTAGAAACACATAGTCATTTCACTGACAATAATACAATAAGTAAAATCATTCAACGTCTGTATAAGATAATCATACTAAATAAATTTGGGTTGATTTATACAATTCTTTCTTGGTCCGGTGAATATAAAGATTATTTACCAGTTTACCCTGTTTAATGGGTGGTCTGTTTCAAGAGCGGAACAACATTTTGCTGCTGTTACAATATTTTACCACATTGATAAATTACTCTAATCGTGTATACATAGCGATGATTTATGTTCTTCAGTTAAAAACTGTCGATTCCTGTTTCCATACTCCTAATGATTACCACCTAAAGAAGGACTAATGCTGAGAGAAATGGGATGAGACAGATGAAGAAAAATATTCGGCAGTCTTAACTAGATTAATCTAGGCACACACACCCCACCCAACCCCCCAACTGATGACCTTGTTGTCAAACCAGCGAAATGGTTGTCTGGTGCTTACATCCTCTCAATCTAGACAGCGAGCGCTGTCTATCAACGTGACAGATGAACAAGTCATTATTAGGTGTGCATAAAAATCACAGACGTTATCGGTTTATTAGCATATAACACAAATAAGTCACCAGTTGAACGAGTACTTACTTGTTTAGTTGTTATACGTTGCACAGTGATAGAGTATTATCCACTTGGTGACGTTCCAGGTATAATTTATTCCACATAATCATACTAAAATAATCATGGAGCTATCACCTCACATTCTACTTTTTTCACATGTAGTAAAAGTAGGACGAATGTCAAGCCATAGTTTCATCTTAGGCATTTGGTAGACGGTAATCATGTTCCTTGCCTACAGTCTTCTTTTGAAACGGCAAATTTACCACAGAATCAAACAACGTCAATTTTTTGTTCTGACACGGAAAAATACCAAGTGATACTTTTCATTACCTCATTAGTCACTTGTTCTACTCTTGTAGTGACTTGATATGGATGTGTGATGTGTGTGCCTGTCAGTGTGGGCAGTTGTAGAATAGTTCTCAGATCCCGACTCAATGTTGACCTCTCAGTTTCGCATTGGATGGAAAAGGCAGTACGATAAAAAAAGTGTGTTGCAACGTCAATAATATAGATAATACAACAGTTTATATGGATTAACAATAAAAGTGAATATTTCAGGCTTTTCTAGATTCAAAATTTTCTGCTGATTTTCGTCGTTTCAAACAAGCTGATGTTGACAAGTTAGTTCATGTGCTTTTTCTTGATACTTCGGTAAAACATGATTGGTCGTAGAAAGCTTCAAGTATTTAGGGTTTCTTAGGAAGATTCTAATAATCATTTTTGACGCTGTAGCAGCCTATCAAAAAACGAAGTTAGTATATAGTTTGACGCAGACAATCAACTTTCGTAAATGACATTATTGTTTCAATCGTTTGGGAAGAACTGACCGGTCACACATTCTAGAAACAAATTTTGAATAATAATTCTGAAAGAAAGTTATTTTATGGTAACTGACTGATGAAGAAATCATAGGTAGCCAAATGCTTTCTTTTAGAGAGATAAAATGGGAAATATTTGCAAATAGTTGAGTATATGAGATGGTCAATATGCTGAGTTCGCGAACAACACCCACTTACTATCTCTGATACCAAAAAATTATGAATCATTCCAGATAATAGATGTCGAAATACTCATAGTATTTGGAGGTCACAAAAACCTCTCAGATGAAAACGGTATATTTATGAAACGTCTAGTCAGTGAAAAAGCAATTTTTAGGCGGTTAGGCTTTTAAAATCCAGCCCTGGATTTAGGTTCAGTGACTGTTGATACTCATCAGCAAGGTATAAATGCAACCTCGACAGAATAGATGTATCACCTGAGATTCGGACCTGCGTCACCCAGCGTTGCAGTCAGCGGTGTTATGACTGAGGCATTTGGGCTGTGGGTGAGAACCTCAAGTGGGACAAAATTTCCGTCGAGGTTGCAGATATGCCTTGTCGATGAGTGCCAACAAGAAAGAAACCTAGGTCCAGGGCTTCCTGCTGATTCCCTCAGACAAATAACAAATATACTTTGTAATTAGTCATTAAATCGATAGTGAGTGATTATCCCTCGATATTTACAACACAGTCTAACTTAAAATAATCTAGCTCATGTTTTGATTCTTAGAGATTCGTGACACTAACATCTATAATGCCATTCAAGAGGGCTAATTGAACCAGCTGCCTAACAGGAGAAAATTTCTTAGTCTAGTCTTAAAGCCTTTACTTGGCATAAAAAGAATGCTTCAGAACACATAATGAATAAATCAGTTTCAGTAAAAATTGTATGAACAATGTAATATTTCCACACGTAACATTTTATCTACATTCAGTGAAGAATTCGAAAGGGAATGAAAGAAATTATGCTTTCTATCATCGATGAGATTAAAATATCAGTAAATCATTTCTTGCTAAAGCTTGAAATCAATATGAATATTGGAAGTGGTGTAACGTCTTGCTTGGTCATCTTATCTGATCTTCCTGTTACTTCTGGGGGATACAGAATTTGAAAAAAAAGATGTATAAAGATTTTAATGATAGACAGTGAATATCAGTGGAATTCAGGACTCATCAGTTGGATGTAGCAGTACGTATAAAGATTATTTATCTTTGCATTTTCTGTTAATGAAAGCTTGAAAACAAAATGAGACAAGACTTCTGAACAAGAATGAGTGAAGATTTAGTTGGCTGACGGTAAATTTGTTATCAAAAACCCCATACACCTAGACAGTGAAAAATACCCATTAAATCGTGAAGAAAAGAAACAGTTAACTGGAAGAAACTTTTCTCTTAAACGGTATCATTTTCTAAAGCTGTGAAACCATAGTTACGTGGAACAAACACAAACGATATTCTATTCTTGGACAAAACTGTACAGCTGCTTCATAAAAGTAGTGTTTAAAGTGGAGTAAAAAGTCGAAAAGAACTGTGTAATAATGCATTAAATAATGAGAATAACGAGAAAAGTGAAATTTTTTACAATAACCTTAAGCTTCACCTTAGACGGCCTCATGGCCTCTCGAAAACACAACAGTTCGGCAAAACTGATGGAAGGTTCATTGTCAAGTTGGACATGTGCAAAAAGTAATGGTTTTTTCTAGCTTTTACCAGACTGGATATGTTCCATACTTTTCTAAGAAGCCCATTGACCAGTCTGAGACCCACATATGTGATCAAGTGTTGTTTTTGAATGTTCCATACGCCATAATTAGTTCTAAAAGCTTCTCCTGAAATTCCAAATAACTTCCAGGGACCTAGGAGTTATTATCTCACACCATAACGAAAGGCAATGAATACCATAAAGTTTCATGGATCTTCTCAAATAAACAAGAAACATTTATTTTCACTGTACTATTAATATTTTTATTATTATTTGTCCCTTGTGTTCCTAGTGGAACATAGGGATTGAGTAGTACGTCTCCGTTCCACTCTGTCCTCTGCAGTTTTTCAACACGGCTCCATGACTTCCTACAATCTTTCATTTCTTCCTCACATGATCTCCTCCATATCACCCTCGCCTCGGACGCCTAACTAGTCGCTTCTCCCTTGCGTTCCACTCAAGGTCCAGATGCGTGATGTCTCTGAATGGTTTTCTGAGTAAATCCCCATCAATCTACACTTTTCTGCATATTTGTTGGGCGATGTGTTCTTGCTTCGTTGGTTCATTCTCAGAGTTCCTTGATGCTTATTCTTATTACTCTGGCCATCTTGTCTTCAGTATCGAGTGAGCGCAAGTGACAGCTGCTGATGAATGTCTGTAGTTTGTTGGAAATACTTTTCGTAACGCCCCATGTTTCTGAACCATATAGAAGCACTGACTTCACTGACATCAGTGCTGAAGATCCGGATGTTGCTCAGGCTTTATGCTGAGTTCAGTGCAGTGCAGTAGATCTTTACACTGACTTCTGATTAATGAAAGCCTGTCTTGCTTTTCCGATCCTAGTTTTGACATCCTCGTCTGTGCCACCTCTAGTTGAAATGATGCTGCCTAGGTAGTTTGGTGAAAAAGACTACTTCCTTCAGGTTTCTTCCGTTGATGGTGATTGATGCTTGTTGTTCATGCTGTTGTTGTTTGGGCATCTTCATCTCCTCTGTATACTCTACATTCACTTGATGTCCTGTCTTCGCTGCCTATTCTGTCAACGTGTTCGTTTTTGCCTGTAGATCTTCGAGTTTTTGCCTCAAGATATTGGACGTAAATCATCATCGTGGGAGGAATCTAAATCTTCTAGTGTCTTTTCACCGGCCAGTAAGCGTATGCACATCTTCTTGCTCCTCACGGTTTATTGCATGATGCTGTCCAGTCAACTACAAGCAGGAAGATAATCGGTGATAGTTGATAGCCTTGTCTTTCTCTTGTCTTCACTTCACTTCAAAGGCGTCACTGAGCTTTCCATTGTGGATCACTTGGCATGTGGCGTCGTCATATAGCTGTTGAATCAGGTTGATAAAGGTTTGAGGTACTCCACAGTGTTGAAGCAGCTGCCTGCCAAATTACTTCTCGGCTATGATTCCATTTTGGTTTGGTTATTAGAAATACCACACAGTAAAACAGTAGCATTTACTGGATAACGTTTCGGACCTGATATGAATATGGACAATAAATTATGTCCGAAACGTTATCCAGTAAATGCTTCTGTCTCATTGTGTGATATTTCTAATAAACAGACTAAAATGGAATTACACTCGACCATGGTGCCTAAGTTTTACACTTATACTTCTCGGCTGATGCTGTCGAAGGCTTTTTCAAAGTCGATGAAGTTGAGGTAAAGATCCAGTTGACTGCCTCTCTGTGCTCGGTTCTCTGATGATGCGTATTGTAGCGTTGCAATTTGATACGCATATTCTTTGTACTTCCTGAATCCAGCCAGCCTGTTCCGCTCATAATTTTGAATCCAGCTCATTGTTTAGTCTCTCCAAAGACGGAAAGCATTTTAGTAAAACCGTCAATCTATGGCAACAGGTACTTCTAATTACATCTTGGGAAATAATTCTATGCAGTGATAATTTTCGGCCGGTTTTAATCATTTAACAAGTAGATTCATTGAATAATTTGGGTAAATTCTTTTTGCAGACCAAGTGTCTAGATTTTTACAAACTATATTGAATAAATGTATCTGCCTGCCAGTGGATGGTTTAGTTTTCACGAAGATTCGTACCTAGGTTCGACCATTTCAAACGCCAGAAAGTTTTCCACCAAGGCAACTGTGAACGTTCAGCTGACGAGTAACATACAGGAAGAAACATGCTTCCTGGGTTCCACTGCAATTCACTATCTGTCACTTAGATAAAATTGAAACAGGCACTATCGAGACATCCATACAGTAGCTCGTATGCCAATGCAGATTGACCTATTCGGTCAAATCAAAGAAGCGATAATTCAAGTAACAAAACAAAATATGTTGAATGAAGTCTTTAAATTAGTACCTTTGTAGTAAACTTGGAATTATTTTACTACGAAGTCAGGATGAGTATTCGTCTGTCATTCGTTATTAAACATCTTAGAAACATACATCACTTTCAATTCAAGAAATATTTTCGGACCCGTCCAGTCAACAGACTCTGAGTGCAGCTGTAATCAAAAAACGGCACATACACATACGTATGTTAATGTAAACCTTGAAAAGTAAAAAAAACTATAAGAAGTTAGACACCCATCTGTATAATGATGATAAAATATTCTAAAACCTCAGCTTCACATAACATTTCAGAAGACAAATTTTCTCTGACTAAAGAAGCCAGATGAATTTAGCTTACAGGTAAATAAATAGCACGAATAATTAATGCAAAATAAGTATTTACTGCTGATATGACAGCTGAGAACAATATGCCAAGTCTGCTGTGTCAACTGGCAAGATATGTTCCTCTTCACAAACGGATCACTCATTGATTACGAAAGCTTCGTAGGTGGAAGTAAGCTTTAGTGACTCCCAGTCACATTCAAGTATGTACTGACCAATCAGAATCAAGAATACTTAGGACAACATATTTATCGGGAAAAGTGTCACTTTATCTACAATTAATTTATTTTACATGATAAAAAATATATCTTGTTTTTCAAAAGGTTTTTCATTGTTAAAACTATAATTTCGTCTGCATTGCAACTCATTTATATGAGACTATATCATTTACCCTCATGATCTCATTAAGATTCATTAGAAATATTTATAGATGACTAAGTGTTTCCAAAGTCTTTTGTGTGCACTCCAGTTATCTGATCAGCGAAGTGAACAATAGCTTAATCAAGTAAGCAATTTCAGATTGTACCAAATGCTACTTCCAAGCAAGTGCGTTGACTATGATATTCAGTGACACATTTCGTTCTGTTAGATTAGATTTTTCTGATCTATTCATTTTCAACTACAATTGTCTTTTCTTCATATATTGGTAGTATGTAACAAGAATCTGTGTCTTGCCAAGACATGTACGTGTATGTTACCCAGTCCTCAGTAAGCCATCCTTCTAAGTTATATTTCCTCGGAAGATATATTCAACTATTTCCACCATATTACCCAATTCCCTAAAATTCACTTCCAGCATGCAACGTAATCTTCGTCATAAATCAACAAACGTTTATTCAGTGCAAACGACCTAACAGACAGACATAAAAAAAAGACTTAGGATAAAACATCTATCACCTTATCAGTTGTTCTGAAAGGTTTCCCTTCACTAAAGTTTAATTCTACCGACTGGAATCTGAATAGTTCACAGGCCTAATGAACGAGTTCCAAGCATTTTGAATTTTTTTAATATGTCCGATACAAAAGCCCCTAGCATAAAACTAGGAGAGACCGTTTCAACTGAGAAAATCAGGCTGGTGTGCTACCAGAAACCTGGCAGCAACCAGTTGGACTATAACAAAAAATACTAACTGTTCACTACTGCCAGCTGGATGACACATTTCTAACACTGAAGGATGAGAACCATGTGAGGATTTCATTGCGCAAGTTTCGTGAAATTTCAGGTCAGTATTCAGCATCGACTGACACAATTTAGAGAAACTTTGGAAACTCTCAAGAACTGATTTGCAGGTTTGTCATGGTGTAGCAATCTTCAGCAATGTTCATCCATAAACCTGCCAGGGATTGAACTCAGGACTTTCAGGTTCCCCGGATGCCTTGTTACCATTGAGCCACTGGGTCTAAACCTTATGGTCCACATTTACTGCTTCAATCAGTTCGCGATTCCACACGACATGTTTTAAATGACAGCAGTGACTAACTATCTCCATGTCAGAGTTGATTAAGCCAACCGGTCAGGACGTTTTACTGGAACTTCGGGAACTGTCATTCGAAGCTAGTCACCAACAAGAACTAGGTTAATTCAATTTTGAAGTTTGTGAGGATTTTCTAATAATTTCAGGTGGGCTATCATCATGAAGGGACATGAGTTCGAAAAACAGTGGAAACCTGGGAGCACTGGACCGCTGCTTCATCATAGTAAGGGTCTCCTCAGCCGTCCACACCCATGACCCCTTTCGAGAGACCAAACCCACAATCTTCATATTCTACAGTAATGAACTCCAAGTTGAAATAAATAAATAAATCCCCACAAACTTTCAATTCGATTATATGACTTCAATTCAGCAATTGCTATTGTCATCAAAGGCAGAAAATAACGATATTATCACTCTTTTGAGAAATATTTCGGCAAAATTAATCAGTAGGACTGTAAACCATAAACATGTTTTGTAGTATAAACAAAATTTAGCAAATAGACCTAGAGTTATCTGCTCAAGTGACACTTTCAATGACAAGATCCAGTTTATCCATGGTCTACTCTGTGTAGGTGGGAATTGAGCAAGTTTTCTAGTTAGGTAAGTGAATTAATTAAAAGAGAGTATGAACTACATATAATAAGGTGTTGCAATCTCAGAGTGACATCAGTAATGCAGCGACAGAGTACCTAAGTAATGCTTTACAGAGACCTTTCAGTGCAGAAACTAACGTTTCTGAAATTGAATGATGTTGACTTCGGCAGCCAAATACGAATGGTGGGATTTCATCTCCATCATATTGTATAATTTGATGTCTGTGGTATCACGGAAAATCGGATTTCTTCTAAATTGTAATGAATCAAACAGACATTGCGGCAGTTATGGTTTGTTTAATATGTACAGGTCTAAGGAATGCTAAAATCAGGTTCAGAAAGGAAATTTAACTAAATTCTTGAACGGATTTTCATCAATTCATTGTATGCACGTAAATGTATGATCTCACAATTTCTGTTCTCAATAAGAAAATCATTATTCAAAATCATCAATCCAAGTATTTTCAGAATTCGCTTCAATTGTTTTTAATATTTTTCTCATTTCTACTTGGTCCCGCTGCAAATCATTCTAACCTATTTTTTCATCAGAAACATGGTTACATTTTTCTTTATTCAAGGATTCTTGCATTACCCACGATAATCATTGGAGTAATTTCTGTAAACTGTTCAAGCTTGCGAATTAGAATGATAAAAGTAGATTTCGCATCAGGATGAAGCGATATTATCTCACGGACATGTGTGGGACTTTTATCTTTTCCAAAATCCACGGAACTACTTTGATATGAATTAATATAGTAGTAGGCGTTTTAAACAACTTTAGCGTCTGAAAACGAAGGTTTTCGGATACGAGATCCTCAGAATGAAGTGGCAGTATTTATCCCTTAAAAACAGAAATTGCTTTCACTATTGTAAACCATGGTACGTATCTTCTTAGTGATTCTACCATTTCACTAAAAGTATTCTGAATTTTCAGTTTCTTGACTACATTTTCCAGTTTTATTTTCTGACTACTGCATAAACTATCAGCGTTCTGTTACCATATACGCTGTTTTCGGAATGGAATTATAAAGTAATTATCTGTACTTTCATGGATTGGCCAATGACGTGAAGCAAACTTGATGTCTCCTGGTGTTCGGTGATAACAGAATTCTATGACATGATAACAAAGCTGTGAGACTCTGTCGCGATGCAATAGTATGCATTTCAGTTGGATGGAGGTAGTAGGCAAGAAGCTTCGAACCTAGGTTTCGTGATTAATATAATTTGATGCAGCTCTTAACCCTCAACAAGATGAAGCTGATTACTCTCCAGTAACAAACCAATGAATTTAATCAAGTCCTACAAGAAGTTAGTTGCGGCTTGAATAGCTCAGCTGCAACACCGGCTGACATGGGTTCTGATATCAGAGGGGACACGCTTAACTAGATTTTGCAGATATGCTTTGGTGATGAAAACTTAGTCAAGCACAGCTTCTTACCGATTACCTCAATTCAGCTAACACGTATCCGTACTTTAAACTAACTGGAGTTAGTACTTGTGAATGACACAGAAAGAGCATTATTATATTATATTATTATTCCCTTGGGTTCCTAGTGGAACATAGAGAATCAGTAGCACGCCTCCAGTGACCTCTGTTCTCTGAGATCTTTTGAACCTGGCTCCACGACAGTTCACAAGCTCTCATTTCTTCCTCGCACGACCTCCTCCATGTCACCCTCGCCTCAGACGCCCAACTCGTCGCTTCCCATGGGGGTTCCACTCGAGCAACTGGCCTGACGCGTGATGTCCTCAGTCGGCCTTCTCAGTGTATGCCCAATCGATCTCCACTTCTTCCTGCATATTTGTTGCGTGATAGGTTCTTGGTTGGTTCGTTCCCAGAGTTCCTTGTTGCTTATTTTTTCTGGCCATCTGATCTTCAGCAGCGAGCGTAAGCAGTTGTTGATGAATGTCTGTAGTTTATTGGAAATCCCTTTCGTGACGCGCCAAGTCTCTGAGCCATACAAGAGCACTGACTTGACGTTGGTGTTGAAAATCCGTATCTTGTTCCGCATGCTGAGTGCAGAAGATCTCCACACTGGTTTCAGGCTAATGAACGCCTGTCTTGCTTTTCCGATTCTGACTTTGACGTCCTCGTCCGTCCCGCCTGTAGTTGAAACAGTGCTTCCTAGATAAGTGAAGGAGGTTACTTCCTTCAAGTTTCTCCCGTTGACGGTGATTGGAGTTTGTTGTTGTTGTCGATGGTGCTGGTGCGGTATCTTCATCACTTCTGTCTTCTCTATATTCACTTGAATGGTGTCCCGTCTTAGCTGCCTCTTCTATCAACTTGTTAGTTTTTGCCTGCAGATATTCAAGTTTATGTGACATCAGGCATAAGTCATCGGCGAAATCCAGATCTTCTAGGCTGTTTTCCGCAGTCCAGTGTATCCCCCTCTTCTCGCTGCCTACTGTTTGCTGCATGATCCAGTCCACCACAATAAGGAATATCATGGGGGGTAGTAGGCAACCTTGTTTCACTCCTGTCTTCACTTCAAAGGCATCACTGAGCTTCCCATTGTGGATTACTTGGCATGTGGCATCTTCATATAGTTGTTGAATGAGGCGGATAAAGGTTTGCGGTGCTCCGTAGTATTGAAGCAGTTTCCAAATTACTTCTCGGCCTTCTCAAAGTCGATGAAGTTGAGGTAGAGAGCTGATTGACATTCTATGCTCTGTTCTATGATGATGCGAAGCGTTGCAATTTGGTCTGCACACAGAAAGAGCATGGTTATGTATATTTCAGATAGTCTTCGAAAATACTTCAGTCAAGCAGTTTAATTTGGCCTTCTTATGCTACACTTAATAGTTGTACCCATAGTAACATAGTCTCCGTAGTATTCAGATCCCAAAAAAGAATCGTGGCATTCTTCTTAATGGTTTAGGCATGAAAAACCAATGTAATTACCACTACAGATCCAGATGTTTTTCTTAACCTGGTCAGACATCACAGATGCATGTATCAAATGTGTGTTTAGATAGTCACAAAACATCACTTACCTTTATCAGTTGCTTGTTCCTGAAGAGCCAGATACATTGAGTGACCACTAGGTGACTTTGTCATCAAATCTGCGAACACTGTCCGGTTTCACCAAGTGAAAGGCTGAAAAGATCAGCACATGGCTCTATACTCCCATATCTGGTTGACACTAGGCGTCGAATTATTTATTATTGATGCCTGTAAAGTTGTTTATCATGTTTACGAGTTGATCTGTCACATATAGCAGAGACCATCTGTGAAGTCAAGTTTAAGTTTTCAGAATACAAAATTACTTCAACCTTGTTCTTCGCCTCGACATTTTGGATGGCTTATCCGTGCAACAACACTCGCCACTAGTATTTAGCTTATAATCTGTTACCTTCACTATTAGCTCTATTATTATTCGTAAAGTTGTAGCTAATTTTACTCTTTTCATGTCTCCTATTTTTTTTTCATAGTAAACAATACCACTTGAGTTAATCATCTGTTGACCTTTCTTGGTAATCATCTTCATATACAGTAATGATGGGCAGTGGCTAGCAGTGGAACCCAGGATGCACGTTTCGTCCTATTTGGGACTCATCAGCTGGATGTACCTGCGTCTCAGTGAGTGATGTTGTTCCCACCAGGACTCGGACTTGAGAGCGATCGCTTTAAACTCCAGCGCGTTATCAACTACACCATCTAGCCACGATAGCCACTTCTTGTGCAACGGGTATAGGTTAAGTGTTATTGCTTGTATGACACAGTCATTGATTGGACAGAATTGATCAGTCTCTATATGGACTTTGGCGTTTGAAGTGTTCGCTCTCGAGTCCGAGTCCTGGCAGGAACAACATCACTCACTGGGAAGCAGGTACATCCAGCTGACGAGTCCCAAATAGGACGAAATGCGCATCCTGGATTCCACTGCTAGCCACTGCCCATCATTACTATACATAATTAAAACACAGACAGTATCGAAGCATCCACACAGGAGCCCTATATGCCAACAGAGACTGATCAATTCGGTCCAATCAACGACGGTGTAATACAAGCAATAACACTAAATCATGTTTATACATTGAAAATAATCAGTCTGAATAAACCACCAACTCAATGTATATTATATGATGCATGATAATTGCAGCTGAAATCATATAGTCTTTTAAATCATAGCTACCTCAGATAATGTCACCAGGAATAATTTATAAATGTAAACCATTTTATTTGTTATGCAACAGTAGGGAAGCTATAAACTCATTTCATCTTAACATGTTTGTGTTTTTAAAATATCTTAATTACATTTACAAGCCACATAGCAAGCTTCTATTCAAACTTTCGCAAATTCGCTATGTAATTACTTTATTTCTTTATCACTGTTGTAGTTTATCTGAATAATTATCACTCCTTGATAAGATGAGAATGATAAGTTGTTTACATGACGTAATTTAGGAGACTGAGTTCGTATAAGAAATGTGATGTATCTATGAAATATTTTCAAACAATCTGACCAAACTTTTATATTTTGAGACATTTCTATGCGATAAGTGAGAATAGAGTTGGGTTAAGCAAAAAAGTTGGAAAAATAAAATATTTGGAGAATTTGAAATAGTAATGAGAAAGGAATAACACTTATTTTCACATCCTCTCTGATATAAGGATAATCAAAGAAGGTTACTTAACCTGGGGATAGGCAAGAGAATCTAGAATGTGCTTTTCGCCATCTCCCAGACTCTTGAGTCAATAGGAGACAAGCGATTTGAACCAGTAAACAATGCGAAATTACGAATACCAATAAATAAAGAAGAAAGGTTTAAGGTAACGAAAGATTATCATTGGATACGTACAGGCAAGTTGGATTGTCGTATAACTACGACTTTAATAAACCTGAGTATAAGGTCCTGACTGTTATTACACAATGATCTGAAGAACATTTTGTGATTAACTATGCGATCTGCTTCTTTACCCGTAACTTTTTTCCTAACTGACTCTTCAATAAGACTAAAATATATGATTATGTGGTTTTGAAATGCAACAGCATTTTGCGTAGTTGTTTAGAACTAATCACTAGAAGCTAATCAGAAAAATGTTTCTTCGTTCCAGCTACTATTTTTTAAATATTTTTCTGCTGATGGTTTGATTGTTACTGCCCACGGAAGTGGTTTTCTTTGCCTCATACTATTAAAACAATCGATCATTTCCTAAAAAAGCAACCAGTCATGGAAATTAGTTCAAGTATTTACAATCCATAAATTTTATGTAAATAGTGTGTAGGAAATGTAACAAACGGCTATTCATAAGTGATTTGAGGTTCTGAAGGTCTGTATTGAAATAGTCCTAGATAAGTTGTAATAAGGAATCAAACCAGGCACATTTGATCGTTTTTTTAACATAGTTATAATTCACTCTAGTGATCAGATGCTTCATCTGATCACTTTGATCTTATCTGTTGCAGGTTTTATATTGGAATATCGTTTAAAACCTGCCTGTCTAATATTTCTGCTCGACACGTTTGTTATGATGATAATTTAGACGATCGTCTTCTTTACCCGAATGACTGTCATCTAAGCATCAAGTTCATTACAGTAAGAAACAACTATTCCTTTTCTTACCATACTTCTCATAGGATGTAAGCATCAGTTCCTTAAGAGATCCATCTACATAAAAGTAACGTGTAACGGACATCTGATGGGTCTTTATAGTTGAGTGCTTTTCAACAGAAAAACAACTTATTCACTCTTTCTCTGATATCGAATAACAAAAATCTGTAGAGAAGAACTGTATTGATGATGAGATATCGTTTTTAAAAATCACTTTTATCGAAAACAGTTACCTGTGCCGTTTTACTGATAAAAGTATGCTAAAAAGTGACCAAACCATTCACTCGGTCTCAACGAAAAGAGTATTTACAAGCCTAGAATTTAGAGGTGACCAGGCATCAGATGTACTCAAGAATCGTCTGTGTAAATCAGCTGACCTTCACTAGCCATAAACTATTTTCCGTTTGTGTTAAAGGTATGTTTCCTCGTTCGGCCACCTCGATCCAATAAAAAAGCGAAGAATTACAAGTATAACAATCAATAGTAATAACCAATACTCATTGTACAAGAAGTGGCTACCGTTCCTCCGTGGCACAGTAGATAACGCCTTAGCGTTTGAAGCGATGAGTACGGGGTTCGAGTTTTAGTGGGAGCAACAATCAACGAGGTACAGCTATACCTAGCTGACGAGTCCCAAATGGGACGAAATGGTCATCCTGAATTCCTCTGCTAGTTACAACCAAACAAATTACCATAAATCAATAAGAATCAAAGGAAACAAACTTAGGGAAAATGAGAATAAAAAGCAAATGGTTTTAGTGCATATTTCAACTTCTAAATTCTTGATTTTAAGCCAACGTGGGCTTACATCTAAGTTTTAAAGGTTGAAAACTCTAACTTTAAATAAAGAGGGGTTTAAGGGAATCCAAACTATTTGCGTTGACTTGAATTCTTAGCTGTGACCACAGAGATGGAATTTGAAAAGAATATGACGTTGTGTAAATCCGTCTATAACTTGATTTACAATCGAAACCGAATTTCGTCACAGTAGCATTTTGTTAAACACTTTTAATGTAATATTTATATGCTATTGCACAACTTAAGAATGGCATGACTGAAAAGAACGGCTCAACGTCTTTTGTTCCGTATTTCAGTGAAGATTTCTTAAGTACATAATTTCACACAGTACCTCTGTATATCTTACTAAGGTTAGAACAATTTGAATACCAGTAAATATATAGAGGCGCATCTTCATAGTTTCTATCAACTAGCAAAAAAATTCGTTATTCCTAGACGATGTGCAACTTTCTTTCCAACCTGCTTGAATCTTTAAATGGGGTAATGTCTTGGAAATGTCTTTTTATCGTTTTGACGACGTTCAAAATATCAATTGATGTTGGTGGATGAAGCAAAGTAAAATACTACTGAGAGAAAGTGAGGCAAATCCTTAATCGAATGAGTTTAGTTGGGGCAAGGAACTGATTCCCATTACCGATCTGGACATAGAGAGTTTTATCAGTTTACAAATGAATCTATGATCACCTATTTTCCGAAAATGATTACTTGAGCACAGAAAGTTAGTTTTCTCTATTTATATAAGAGTAATGAAAACTTGAAAAAACCGATCGTTCTTCTTTTGAAGTAGCGCTACTATGAGAACGTTTGACTTGGCTAACATTTTCTAGACTGAATTGCGCATGAAGTATGGAAGACTAGTAGTAACTGTAATAAAATTTCTCTGATTTATTTATTTTCTAAATATAATTTTAGTTGGACATTATAAGTCAATTTATCGTACAGTATTGAATATGAATTTCAAACCATTTTGTATATAAACGATGAATGCTTGTCCTTGATTAAACAGATATATGCTTTTAGTTTTTTAGGGTATGAATTATTCTGCGTCTCATCTCTCCAATGGGCATATAAATATGAGTAATAAATTTCTATTCATACATTTATCCTGTATGCGTGTAACATTTAGGTACTTTATCAGCTGGAAAAAAATCACTGTATTCTTATGTCTGAAAAATCGTATGACTTTTGAAGGAACAGAAATCTGTTTATCGAAAAAATTTGCTTCACTTACAACTATTGTGGATAGATCAGTCTGAAATTCGGATGAATGTAATAACTTGATTGAATAACACCGACGGTGGTTTAGAAACAACTTAAAAGCTTGTGGCTTACATTCTGCTAGGACCTCCTGATTTTTTTCAGAATTACAACAGGCAAGAATATGTGGAATAACAATTACTTAGCCTACCGTAATAACTTATATTTTCGACAATTTCTTCATATTTGGCAGAGAGTCTTTTATTAATGGAAACGACCTTAAGAGTTGCATATAAGGGTCTCAATCATAGTATCTAGGTATTTTGAACAGCAGGCTACGATTATGTTGATAAACAATGTCGAAATTTTTCGTTCTAATGTTAGACATTAGCAGCTCTTTGTTGGCCATTGGCTACAATTAGTTTCAGGAAATACGTTCTACTCAAAGTATGGAGATACACTGTTTAATTATTATCAACAAAAATGAGACAGAAATTTCATGAGAGCTTCAATTGACCCACTTATAATAACTAGTAATGAACAAAGTTCATCGCGGTTCTTAACCCCTTTTAATCGAACATCACACATTGATGTGATTGTAAGCAGTAATAATTTATGCTCGAAACGTCATCAAGTAAATCATACTATATCACTGTGTGTTATAAATCAAATAAACAAATCTAGTATGGAATTAAATTCTACCACAGTGCCCAAGTTTTACACCAATATTAGTGAATCACATGGAACTCTTGAAGAATAAATATACGGTGAAACTGAAGTATTTGATATTTAATACAACATGATATGCTGATACACGTGAACGCTTGAGCGACTGTCATCAAGTTGTTCACTTTATTGCTACATTCATTTTTGCAGTGACCATGGTTATATCAAAGCCTTCAAAAGTGGTCTTCTTAACCGATTTTGTTACTTTAATCAAACAAAAGCTCAGATCCGCGTTGTCTAAAATTCACTGCTAAGCATTTTGTGCTTCTTTTGAAGATATGGACAATCACTATTCATAGGTTAAAGATTTATAAACCAGTGACCGTTTGTTGAAGACAAGTTGCTTAGAGAGTTGGCATGCCTACTTTATGCTAAAACTAAACCTTTTAAGCAATTACGTACAAAACATAGAGGTACGTAGCATAAATTCACTGGTAACTTAAACATAATGACATTTATACCGGGTGAGGATTGAATGTGATATGAAAATCTGGACCGCGGCCGGATTCGAACCAGTGACCATCGGGTTACCGGCCCGGTGCTCTACTAACTGAGCTACGAGGTCTGACTGCTGACCACAGTTTTACTTCACTTCAATCTCCAAGGTTGGTTTTACCTGACTATCATGTGAATTCATGACGCATTACCACCTCTTGATCGCATTCAAACTGGCTGCCTAGTCAGGACTTCTTATCCTGGGCCGATAACCCGGTGGTTGCCGGTTCAAATCCCGCCTCACTTCAGATTTTCTTCTCACCTTCAAGCATCATCCAGTTTAAATACTGATCTGCCAAACTACGAATATCCAAGATAGTCAAATATATCTGAAATAGCCATGGATTGATAGACTAGTATTGATACTGTGGGATGATTGAAGGTGCAGTGACATTTGCTTCAGTCATTAAGTTTTTTCCGTATTAGATTCTGCTCACAGCTTTCTATCTAGAAACATTAGTGTACTTAGTAAACTATCATTCTGACTATAGGATAAAATGGGAATCGACATGTTTCGATTCTTATTATTTACTTATTCATATGGTAGAACTATCAGTTTGTTTACAAACTGTTCACTATATTATGTGATGTTTCAAGACTCTGATAATAAGTAAGTCAAGTCATATGCGACATCTTGTAAGATTAATCAACGAATATGATCACATGAACTTGTGCGAATGATCTCTAGACCTAGGTAAGCTAGACTTCCAGAGAAACTGCAAACAGATCAACTTAAAGCCAGTAAACATTGGTATAGTAAATTTATTTGAAATTTAATTATCTCCATCTAGAGTCTTGTGGAGACTTATTACTTGGTTTTAAGTTGGAACTCATTACGAACTGACATAAGTTGGAGGAAAAGTGGAAACTTAGGAGGTCCGGACAGCTGTCCCGTCCCAATCATAAGAGACTCCTCACTAGTGAACACCCATGACTCCACACCACCATGGATCGAGCCCAGATCCTTTAGGTTATGCATCCAGTAGGTTACCATTGATCTACTGGGTAGGAATGCAATGGTTCCTACTTCTGTCTGTTCACAGTATAGCGTGACCTACATTCAAAGTGGTCGTTGAGTAACTGCCCTCATGTTCGACTTCGTTGACTCCATTGGTCATAACGTCTGACTGGAACTTCGAGAAAATCACCTCTATCGCTTGGGGAATTTCAACCAAAAATGAATTAATTAACCTCCAGAAACCTACAGACTGAACTAACCTAGCGCTCATTTGTGAATAGCTCACAAAGGTTATTCCCCAGCTTTCAATGAGAAGTCATGACAAGTGGAGTCAACCATGTAGAACAGTTACCCAACGACGACACTGAATGTGGGTCGCGCTATTTCATGAACTGACAGAATTAGAAAATGTGAATCACCAGATTCTGATCCAGTATCTGAATAGCAAAAAGCTGACTACGGAACTTGAAGGTCGCCAGTTCGATCCCTGGTGGTTACGTCGTTATGGGTTAGCATTGTTTATGAGTCCCATGGTATTGGAAGGAAACAGCTGTCCTGTGCTCCTAGGTTCCCACACTTCCTTCAACTGATACCAGTCCATAAATAATTTCGACCCGAATTTTCTGAAACGACTGAAAAATGACTTATGCAGTTTGAATTTTTCACAAACCTTCTCATAAATTTTTGGTGTTAAGAAAACTAAACGCTCAATCTTTCACGTGGCAGCTAACTTACTCTTGTTATATGAGCATACAACTCGATTCCACATCATTCAGACACTTAGACATCATCACTTGATAAGTGATGAACTGAATATAGAACTTCATTGTTACTGGGTTAAAAACAAGGTTAGAAATTACTTTAGTGCATAAAATTTCATTGTTATATCTTATATTCTCCACACCGTCATGAAAAAATGATAGGATGAATTTAGAAGCTGATGGAATTTTGCATGGCAATCAAAAGGAAGATAGAGTATAAATGAGTCAGCACTACTGATATCAAGTCTACAACCACCAATTCTGGCAACAACGTGGAAGTCTCTATTTCCGTACACAGTTCAGAATAACAGTCAATGATCTATAAGCCAACTCAGTACATTAGTCAAGCAGTCTCGTACCATTCTTAAGCTTTATTCTACTTCAGTTTACATTGTGTAAAGGATGAGACTGTGGCTGCGCACGTTTAGCACTCATCTGAACCACAAATGTAACAACTGGCTTAACGTTTCTGTCTGAAACTCCACATTTTGCTTTTGTATTACTGCTATGACAGTAATGTACACTGTTGCTTGGAAATGCTTTTTGTTTCCATATAAGGATGAAGAATAACTTCAGTTGAATGAATTTCTTCAGTATATTTAGATTCTTTTATGTAGTAAGTAAATTTCAAAGCTGCTAATTTCAAAACTGAGAGTAAATTACAACCGATTAGGGCTGAAATTTTTACCTGAAGGGTTCTCATAATCATAATAATCCATTCCTTTAGAGAAAAAGATTATTCTTGTGTGACAAAAGTAAGTGAAAATCCAGGCAAATGAATCCTTAAGTGTTCGCCTACGATAATCATCTCTTTCAAAGTGAAATCTTTTATTCAACAATATACTAATTATCTTCTCAAATAATAAAGTTGTTTCTCTCAAAACGCAACAATAAATCATAGCAATCTCTACTGAATTAATTTTAGTAGTATATTTTTGTTTTGAAATAGAATAAAAAAGATGGAAAGAAAATTTTTTTTATTAGTTTTTGTCAAGCTTTTGTTTTCATTTGAAATATGCATGCCACGAACATTTAGGAATGGTTAATGGGAAAATAATTTACATTGCTAAGTTTTCCACTCTATTCTTAAATTTCAATGTTTTGTGAAAAGATTGGCTTTTAAATGATGAATTGTTTTTCTGTGTCAGTGGACGATAATGTTTCAGACAATGTCATATCATTTAATTCTGTAAGCATAAATAAACTACATGTTAGTGTCTTTTAGTGAAATTTGAAGACACGGATTCATTCCTGCTTTGTTCTGTCATTACATATCGGTGATTGGAATTTACCAACTATTTTTCATATTTGGCCACTAAACAACAATATAGTGAGCAGTATTTCTGCTTAAGATGGCGGTAGACAGTTAGTTGAAAGTTCTAGACCTACTTGTTGACACTTATCAGTAAGTCATATCTGCAAACATGAGAAAATTGGTGTTCTCTCAGTGATTTGAACATTCGTCACTCAGTCTTTAAGTGAGAGACTTAAGCACGATTAACAACACCCTATGAAACATCGAGTGAACTTGCTAAGCCAGTCAGTGAAATTCACCATCCATGAAACCATTATTTTCTTTCTTTTATTCATGAAGAAGAAAAAAACACCAGGCATTACACTTTATTTAGCCTTCTAGTTTACCGCTGGAAAATGATTTTGGCCCATATATTTTGTTTATTGTAACTTTGTTACTGTTATCTATAACAAATAAACAAGGTAGTATTTATGCTTTTTCCTCAGATAACGGCACAATAACAACATAATATGATATGATACAACGTGTTTATCAAATGATTCTTCACCTGTCCCAGATATAAAAAATGTGAAGACATGATATGAATATGTACAAGAAATTATGTCCGAAACCTTATCCGGTATATGATACTATTTCATTGTGTGACATTTTTAATAAACGGACTAAAATAAAACGGCAATTTTCAGCTACAAAAGGTGTTGGATTGGTCAGTTGATTTTGCAGATAATGAAACAGACGTCATTAAATCGAAGGAGAAGACAAAACAGAAGCTGTCAAAATCTTGTACTAATGAGTCTCATGTTACCTCATTCCTAATTAATCCAGATAAATATGTGACTAATGTATCGTCTATTCAACTTTCGACGTGTGAAAAGGAAGCGCTCTCCCTTGGATTCAGTTTTTCAGTTCCCCACACGAAAGTTTCGCATTTGGCTATTGATACCTAATTTGAAAGTCTTTATGATCAGTTATTTCCCCTTGTTCCAACCTCCTCAGATAATCAGAGTTGGTTTAAGGCTAAGCTGGTGGATGTTGCCCATCAGTTCCATAGTTCAGGCCCAAGACAACGAAGTATTCTAACTTCACAACATTTCAAAGCCCTGAAAAGACTTCGAAATAGATCTGATATAATCATTCTCAAACCCGATAAAGGGTCGGGTGTGGTTGTGATGAACAAATGTGATTACAAAAACAAGATAATGTCCATCCTTAGTGATGAAAGTAAATTTATGGCTGATGTTCCATCAGACGACCTTAGAAAATTAGAATGCAAAGTAACATCTAGTCTGGTAAAACTCCTGAATATCAATGTTATCAACAAGGAAGAATTTGCTTCACTCAAACCAATGGGGTCTGAGCTACCTAATCTGTATGGATTGTCTAAAATTCACAAAACAGATAATCCTTTACGTCCTATACTCTCCGTGTTCCGTTCACCTACACATAAAGTGGCGAAATGGTTAGCAGAAACTCTAATTCCTATTCGAAATGATTCATGTGAGTTTTCTTTAAAAGATACTTTTGAACTTGTTAATTATGTCAGTGATATTAATATCAAAGATAAGAGATTGTATTCATTTGATGTCAACTCCTTATTTACTAATGTACCCCTAATGAAAACCATTGACATTCTTTGTGATCATATATCTTGCAGTAATCCTTCTTTCCCTATCCCCTCAACGTGTTTGAGAGAGCTGTTATTACTGTGTACTAATAAAGTTCATTTCACATTTGAAGGTGAACATTTTCGACAAATAGATGGTGTGGCTATGGAAAGTCCTTTGGGACCATTGCTGACTGATATTTACATGTCACACATTGAGGGCTTGACTGGCGATCTCATCAATAAAGTTACTCTCTATAAAAGATATGTTGGTGATATAATCGTGATATGTGATAAGCATGAAGATGCGACATGCTTGTTAGAAAGACTTAACAACGTATAAAACAACATAATGTGTCACAAGAGTCAAACGTTCTTTAATGGGAAATGGATGCCTAAAATGTTTTGAGATAACACGGTTGAACCCATAGACAAAACAGCAACAGCCAGTGATAGAAGTAAATTACCAAAAAATCGTGGACGTTTTCTGTGTTGAGACCATGTATAAAAGTACTTCTGAACAGTAAATATATGAAATGCTAGTCGACCAAATATATTGATTTTCATGAAATATCCAAGTGTTCTCATGAATAGGTGAATAGACGTTTAGAGAAATCTTGTTTAGACTGTCGAAATACACTGGAATTATATAAGAATAGTATCTTATAATGCAGTGTGTGAGAAATGCATCACCACCAACTCACACGACCTTAGTTGTGGTATTGTAAAACACATTTTGAATTCATGCTGCAAGATAAACTTTGAAACCACAATTATGAATATGGATTTGAAGTAGTCTACAGCTTTTCCAAAAAACGTGGCATAAAAATAGTTTTCTCAAAAGAAAACCGCTTCATCTTTACTTCTTTTGTGTAAGCTTCACAACTTTCTTCTTAATAAGTTTGATACTACTTTGGTTGGGGTTGTTAGTCAAATATCGATTATTATTGTAATCATTTGTCCGCTTGGTCCTTAGTGGAATATAGGGATTCAGTAGCACGTATCCACTACACTCTCTTTTCTACAGTCTTTTCAATCTCACTCCTCGACTGCACACAAGCCTTCGTTTCCTCCTCAAACGATCTCGTGAATGTCATTCTCACCTCAGACGCCCAACTCGTTGTTTCCCATCAGGGTTCCGCTCGAGTGCCTAGCCTGGTCTTCTCAGTATATGCCCAATCCATCTCCACTTCCTTCTGCATATTTGTTGAGCTATAGGTTCTCAGTTGGTTAGTAGATGCCAGCCAGAGTTCGTTGTTGCTTGTCTTTTTCGCCTTCTCATCTCATCTTCAGTAACGAGCATAGGCAGTTGTTGATGGATATCTGTAGTATGTTGGAAATGCTTTTCGTCACTGTCCAAATCTCTCAACCATCACGTAGAAGCGTTGACTTGACTGATATTAGTGTTGAAAATCCAGATCTTGTTCATGCTTTATGCTGAGTGCAGTGCAATGTATCTCCACACTGGTTTCAGATAAATGAACGATTGTCTTGTTTTTACGATCCTGGCTTTGACGTCCTTGTTCGTGCCACCTGTAGTTAAAACGATGCTGCCTAGATAGGTATAAGAGGCTACTTCCTGCGAGTGTCTCCCATCTGAGACTGATGCATGTTTCACTTCAAAACTTATTTAAGATCGATCACAACATAAATAAAACCATTTGAATAGAAGTTTAACTTAAGTGAATCTTTGAAAAATTTTCGTCATATCCCATGATTCATTAAAATGCCAAGTATGTGGCTTTTAATTAAAATTTTGTTTCCTAAACTCACTTCATATTTATCAACAGGTTAGAAGGGAAGGTATAAGTAAAGTTTGATTTATGGTTCTTTCATGTGCAAACAATTATGAAGGAGAACTGATTTTGTAGAACAATACTGGTTCACATATACATTTCACTATCCTAGTTGATAACTTCTTTTACTAATACAGTAGAAATCGCAGAAAAAGTCAGTATTTTTGTCTACACAGAAAAAGTATCTACAAATCTATAATTACAGCCCACAGATGGCTGTTCTAGCTTTTCACACGCTTCAAAAGTCAGCTGCTTCGCTAATAAGGTCATGTCAGTAAATTTATTGCGCTTCAATTAATTCATCGGTTAAATATTACAAACAAACAGGGGCGGTTCCAGAGACTGGTTACTGATAGATACGAAATTTCATGTTGCCCAGGATCATGACTTGAACAGCTCGGTGGTAACACTCTAACTCAAGCACTGCGTGACACAGATTTGAATATCTGGGAGTAATCCATTTCTCTATTGGTTACAGATATACTTTGTCGATGAGTAACAGCATGCTGGGTTTTTTTAATCGTCTAAAATCAACGTTGCTTTATTTTATCTCTGGATACAAAACTTTGAGAAACCATAAGCACTGAAACACTTTATGCTTAACTGAAAATGATTATCTATGAAGCACGTTTTGGTTATAATTGAAAGCAAAGTATGAATCAAGCGATGAAGTATGTGAACAAGGCTGGAATTTTGACAGCTGCACTGCATAATATCTCTTCGCTTTCCATTCATACAAAAAGTATGCATAACTCTTCATGGGTATCTCAACTGCCCACATGATCTATTCTACATTATCTCATCAGACGCTGAATGAGCTAACTTTGAACTGTATTATAATGATGTGAAGTGATTAAGCACTTCTTTCTGCATAGATAAATAACCTGTTTCTTATGTAAGAGGTATTCCCGAACAGGATGCATTAATCTGTTACAAATTTCTAAGAAAGCAAAATCGTACTGTTGTCCTATTTACACTCTAGATATTGGATTTTTGTATAGGATCTTAGTGGACGAAGAGTTAGTCAACGTTACTCCACCTGGTTGCAAATAAATGCTAGAAGATTCATCTGAATTGGAACAACTGAACACCCTGTCAACACTGGTCAAAGCATAACAACTGATTTAACCATCAAATTCATCTTCAAGGTGGAAAGAAACAATGCGTTTCTGCCTTCTCTGTACTACGAAATCTCTTTCAGCATGACTGAAGAAAACATAATTATGCTTACTGAAAGACTTGTTCCACCTTTGTTGCTGCCTTACACTTGGTAAATTGCTGAAAATGCATCAATTTCAATTTCTCATTACCTAAAAGTTTTATTATTATTATTATTATTATTATTATTTGTCCTTTGGGTTCCTAATGGAATATAGGGATTCAGTAGCACGTATCCACTACACTCTCTTCTCTGCAGTCTTTTCAAACTCACTCCACGAATGCACACAAGCTTTCGTTTCTTCCTCAAACCATCTCCTGAATGACATCCTCACCTCAGACGCCCAACTGATCGTTTCCCATCTAAGTTCCACTCGACGACCTGGCCTGACACGAGATGTCCCTAGTCGGCCTTCTCAGTGTATGCCCAATCCATCTCCACTTCCTTCCAGTGCATATTTGTTCAGCGATAGCTTCTTGGTTAGTACGTCAGCAGGCCAGAGTTCCTTCTTGCTTATTCTTATCGTCCTGACCATCTGATCTTCAGTAACGAGTCAGTGTAGGCAGTTGTTGATGGATGTCTGTAGTTTGTTGGAAATGCCTTTCGCAACGCGCCGTGTCTCTGAGGCATACAGGAACACTGACTTGACTGAATTGGTGTTGAAAATCTGGATCTTGTTCGTGCTTTATGCTGCGTGTCGAAGATCTGCACATTGGTTTCAGATTGATGAACGCCTGTCTTGTTGTCTTTCCGATGCTGGTTTTGACATGCTCTCTCTTCTGTTCCACCTGTAGTTGAAACGATGCTCGCTATCCAGGTTTCTGTCGTTGATGGTGATTGGGGCTTGTTGTTTCTGTTGTTGTTGGTTGGGTATCTTCATCACCTCTGTCTTCTTTACGTTCACTTGAAGTCCCGTCTTCGCTGCCTCTTCTGTCAACTTGTTAGTTTTCGCCTGTAGATCTTCAAGTTTGTGCGACATTAGACACAAATCATTATCGGTGAAATCCAAATCTTCTAAGTTCTTTTCCGCAGTCAAGCGTATCCCCACAGGTTTGCTATATTTATGATTTGTTTTAATAAAGCAATATCGTCTTCATTATGTTTCAATTCTACCACTGGCCAAGCTTTGTTTCGAAAATTATTTGCATACATTATGCAACTTATATTTGATCATATAAATTCTTGTAAGTTTTCAATATTTTTAAGAAGAAAATGTATAAACTCTGATATTACAGCTAATGTGAACGAAATCGACTGGAAAGATATGTTTACTGAAATTCTCCTTTGCTCTAAATACAAATGTGGTAGGGATTTTTCCATCTATGAAAACGTGAGCAGAAAACCTGAGGTAGGAACCGTTCAAAAGAACCTACCGTTCATAAAGATGCTGCTTAGTAGGTATTTACTTCGTGATGTATTATTTCATAGAGTATCAAAGATTATTAGGCCAGCTACTTCATTCAGTTTATCTGCGTTTATCATTTTCTAATCGATGAATTGCTTAGAGTCGAAAGAAGGACAAGTTATCCAGTTAAATCACTTTCATGTGTGCTTACCAGCTGAACTGCTCCTATGGAGACAGTATTATCAAGCCTACAACCACGCAACTTAGCCCATACGAAGCATACAAAAGGATCTGTTAGGTTATTTATAAGCTCTCTTCAGTCCCATCAGGTTGGCAATGGTCACAAAGTGAACAAAAAAGACATTGGAAATAATTTTGAACATACCACCGAACCTTACTCATGGAGTTTGGACTCCCGTTTTACATGTAGCACAGACTATAAGGAAATGTAAAGAACATGCCGAATCGTTGTGTCCAGCAGAAATTTGTGAAAGCTTCATTCCTCTCTTGCCGAAGGAATGCTATAAGTGGTCTTGCCCATAGTTTCATGAAATAACCTCCTTTCTCCTTCTTAGCTATGTCAATTGTTTACACCAATACACTAAGGATATTCAAACATCATTTATCGACTGACCACAAATTCAGTGCTTCTCGAAATGATTATCCTTATTCTGGCACTGACCTACCTTGTCCCTTTGGACATTTACATACAATATCGTGCCATTTTTAATATCCGTATCACCACCCTTAACATAAGCAACCATAAAAGAAAGGCTGAAGAGATCTAGTGATAAATAATTTTGTTCACTTACAAACTTGGTCATAATACAGCCATTACGTCATACTTTAAAATGTGTCAACAAAACTGATCAGTGAAAATGTAAACAGCCTCATCACACAATTCTAATTATGATTTTTATAGGCCACTATAACAGCACTCCAATTGATACAAAAGTTGTGTTAACCGCTCTACAGAAGAAGAATAACGTATCAATGAAAACAAAATCTCAGAGGATGTACTGTCTAGACCAGTCTGGGTGGACTTTATCCCCACGCTTGCTATAGGTTATAGTGGTAAATGTGAGAAATGAATTCTTTCTGTTTTATGAAAGTATACTTAACCCATTTCTACACTCTGAAATGCCGTTATTCACTTTATCATCTTTTATGCGATCTATTCATATGAAAATTACTGAGTGTGCTGGACGACTCTGTGGTGATAGTAGGCAACATTATCTTACTCCTATCTTCACTTCAAAGATGTCACTGAGCTTTCTAATGCGAATCACTTGGCATTTGGGGTCGTCATATAGCTGTTGAATGAGGTTGATAAATGTTTGTAGTTTTGGAGCAGCTGCTAAATTACTTCTTGGTTGGCGCTGTTGAAGGCCTTTTCAGAGTCAAAAAAGTGGAGTTAAGGATGCAGTTGACTGGCATTCTATACTCTGTTCTACGATGATGCGTAGTGTAACGTTGCAATTCAATGCGCACATGATTTGTTCTTCCAGAATCATGCCAACCTGTTCCAGTAGTAAATCTGAATCCAGCACATCCTTTAGTCTCTCTCGCTGCATATGTTTTCAGTGTTTTTGACGGAATTCCATCTGGTCTCACTGCTTTCCTAGATTTTAGCATCTTTATGGCGTTCGGGACTTCAATTCTGCTTTTGTCGGAGGGCTTGTGTTCACAGGTAATTCTGTGTCTGGGCTGCAGGTTGTACTTCTGGATTAGTAGCAGATGGTGGTGGTGATCAATTCAATAGTTCTTTGAAATGTACAGCCAGTCGTTTCTTTTGTTTCCTTTCTTTGGTAACCAAGTTTCATTCACAACCTTTCATTGGTTTCACCTGCGTTTATCTCTTCCAATGCAGTAACCTGGGTATTTGATGTATTGGTTTCAGGTCTATGTCTCTCCTACCTGCAGTCTGCTTTGTTTCACTTGCCAATGTGTCGCAGAAGTGTCTTTTGTCTTTCCACCCACTCTTCTTCACTTCGCTGTCCCGTGTAGCGTTTTCTAGGTTGTGTTCAGTTCTTCTGTTCGATGTTCATCTTTGCACTGCACTGCTCTGGTTCATCTTCTGCTCCACCATCTTCCTCTCCCTCCTCTATCAGCTTCCATGTGTCCGTTGAGATCCATTTCATTCCTTGCCTTGTTTCTTCTTCCTTCCTAATACGGTTATACAGGTTTCTTTCCACATAGCTTCCAGAGAGTTCCAGTGTTTGTTCCCACAGGTTTCTTCAGGGATGTTGTTCACTATCTTTTATTTTGTCCTGTTGACTGGCGATGTCATTTCTTTTGTGGTTTTGTTCTTTAGTTTCTGTTCAGCTTGAACTGTGGTCTATCACTAGCTCATGTGAAGGCTTTCAACTAGATTTTGAAGTTAGGTTCCTTGCACTGGATATTGAGTTGTCTGAACCACCCACATCTCTACTTCTTGATCTTTTGTCCAGTAGGCTACGTCTCCACCTTCCTCACATTGAAGTGAAGTCTATCTGATTTCTTGTATGTCCATCTAGTGGGATCAAATCCATGTCGCTTTGTGAATATCCTTGTTTTTGTACACATTGCCTCCAATCACCTAATCGTTGAGTTTGGAGAAACTTGCAAACAGCTCTCCATTCTCGTTGATCATTTCACTGAGTGCTTTTTGACCCATGATGAGATCTCTTCCTGTGTTATCCGCCTCCAGTTTCACATTCATGTCACCCCACCCATTTGAATGAATTTTGATGCCACCGACTGGAGTAGGGTCTTGTCCAGTACCGATTGTCTGTAGAATCCTTCCTCCTTCCCTTCATCCGCATTATTTGTAGGTGCGTAGAGTAACGTTGTATGATGGTGACTTTCCTTCCTTTTCATTTGGATCTTGGCGTCATGATCCTGGAGGAGACTGGTTTCCACTGCATGAGAGAGAGCCTTCGATGCTGTTGGGGACATCATGATAGTCACTCCGAAACTCAGTGTGCTCGTGGTTGTCGTTTGGGTGACAATATCGGAGTAGATTATTGACACCTCTTTAGTTGACAGCTTAGAGAGTCCGCTTCCATCCCATCTATAGATTTCTCACAGATTCTCAGCACTTCTGTGCTCTATCTTCTCATCTCTTTTTTTATGTCTACAACACTCCAAAGTGATTATCAAACCTCAGAACCACCGGCTGACCCGGGACATTTTAATACAAAAGGAAATCGTGATAGATTTACTCTATCATACATTTCAAGAAGAGACATTACTTTAGATGTAGTATTTTGAAATAACTGACAGGATTTTTGCTCTTCATTGTTCACTTATTAGTCGTCAAGGCTATTTGTAAACCTTGATAATACAATAGTATTTAAAACATTTCGTCTTCATGTAGTCCAAGTGGTGTGCTTCAACTGTTTATATATGGTGTATTTTGCAGAGATTCAGATACGTATTTTTAAATGGCAGCTGACATAGCTCAACAACTCAGTTCAGTCTTTGACTAACTTGCTGAGAATCCACCTAAGCTGAATGAACGCTTTGGGCAGGACTTGAAAATGAAAGTAAATCTCACAGTACTGATGGATAGTGGCTGGCAGTAGAATCCAGAAAGAGTGTTTTGTCTTGGTTGGAACCCATCAGCTGGATATGGCTGACCAATTTGGTCCAATCAACGATGAAGAAAACCGAAACCTAAACATAAGGAGTACATTTCTCATCCACTCTGAACAGTCAATTTCATGAAGACAGTTCTTAATTCATCTGGATATTTTGTAACCGTTGAATGTGGACCGTGAACAACCGTCTTATATTTTACTAAAGTAAATTGAAATCAGCGAAGATATTTCGACAATCATTATCCTTTATTTGCAAGTATAATTATGAAGCAATGTGTGAAGAGTGCACACAAAACACCAATTGAAATATAATGCGAAGTTTTTCACTTGTGATATTATTCTTAAGAAAATTCTTATTGAAAAGGTACTTGAAATTCACTTGACTAAACAGAATTAGAAAACCCTCTTTTTAACTGAGCGCATTTTATTAATCATAGTTCAAACAAATACGATTAGATAGTCAACTGTGTCTAAAGTCTTTTTAGCGATAAAGGCAATCTATTCTCCGACATAAACCTGAAGAACATATGTAAAATTGCATTTTATTAGGTCTGTCAGTTTGAATGTGTCTTTGTGGACACATACATATACGGAAGTAATCATGGCATACAGTTGAGAATGGTTTAACGTGTGCCTTAGTAGTTCTTTAAGTAAATGATGAATAATAATCTGATACGCTTAGGTGATTAACATCGTGCACTCTGGAAAATGGTATTAAGATACGCTTTCATGAATTGTGATCTTATAGTCAAGAATAAGGTCTTTTCTATGCATACATAAATTTGATTTTAGTATGTTTATGAGAAGTAGCACACAGTGAAACAGTGGCATTTACTGGTAATAATGGCGACAGGGTTAAGAGAGAATTCAAAGCCTCTGCTGTGTTACCATACAAGGAAGGCACCTCAGAAGCACTACGAAGAGTTCTCAATAAGCCCGACTGGGATTAAAGTGGCATTCAAACCAACAAACTCAGTTAGAAACAAGCTTTGTAGGTTAAAATATCCTATCGATGCAATTAAGCAAAATAATCTGGTTCACCAGATTCCGTGCTATGATTGCGAGGTCAAGTACATAGGTTAAAGCAGTCGACCAGGGTAGATTAGAATAACATAGCACAAAAACTTAGCTAAATCAAGATTAGTAAATTCTAATAAGATAAGAAATCTAGAGAAAAACTTGGCTATAGCTCTGCATGCGATGACATACAATCACACAGTAGCGTGGGATAGGGTGACAGTGTTGAAAACAAACTTAGTTGGGTGGAGGGAGAGACTGATAACCGACTGAATCTTTGTTTATTGAATCAACACCAAACACATGCAAATCCAGTAAATGCTACCGTTTCACTATGTGATATAATAAACATACTATAGTGGAATTACACTCTACCACAGTGCCTAAGTTTTACACTTATATTAATATATAGATTTGTATTCTAGCTATGCATTCAAAAGTTGTTTTTTTCCTATTTTAAGCCTATATTGTTAGTGTCTATGCCACCTTTTATTCAGTTGATGGAGTGAGGCTGAAATTTTTATTGTTTGCTCTGTATTCATAATCTGCCTTACTTATATAATTCCATAGCTGAAATAACGTTTCCTGTTTATTTTTATTATTCAAAAAAAAATCATATTGGATTAGATTATATCAAAATTTATGGGGTATATTTCAAATAATCTTCGTCCACTCATTTTACTGATTCCATTTATCAACAACATTAAATGTTTTAAACAGCAATTAGCGGCAAATACGCATGATCTAGTTCAAAGTTAATGGTCGATTTCCTGAGTTATATTTTAACTGTTCAATGCTATACGTGAGCATAGACTGTGACTTCTTAATGAGTAACGTTATCATTTTAAAGACTTCTCAGGATCAAAATTTGACCTGATAGAGTTGAATCAGTTGAGAATTAAGTAAACGAATTATAAATGAAATATATTTTTAAAATCCCAGTGAAATAGAAAAATAAATTTCTAACTTTTCGCAACTTCGTCGAAATCGTTACTTCAGAGTATAAAGCTGTACAAATTAACGATTGTTTAAATAGTAAGTGGTAATGGATCAGATCACATTGTCTGTACATGATAATAATATGTCATGAAGTGATGATGCAATATGCCAATGAAGAATATTCACTTCAAACAAAAACTCACGTACATATCAAGCTTTGGTTTGAGCTTTCCTGCAAATAGAATTTTTTCGGTTATAACATTGGTAAATTCTACTTTAAGCCAGTATATCGCCAATCATTCCCATTGGTAACTTAAATCATAATAACAAAAGCTGAATATCAACCTTAATGATTTTAAGCTGCTCATCTTTTTCTACAGCATTTTTCTGATAGTTTTTGTTCAGTGTCTCGTTTAAAAGTTTAATGCATGTCATACGTGAAATTCTGAATACAAATGTTAATTCTAAGAATGTACAAGGTCATGATTTTCAACGCTAATGTAAGGTCAGTCTTTCTATATGATGGTTCAGAAGCTTAACGCTTCATGAAAAGCACTTCTAACAAACTACAGACATTCATCAACGGCTACTTACGTTTGCTCAATACTGAAGGTCAGATGACCAAAATAATAATAATAATAAGCAACAAGGAACTCTGGGAACGAACCAACCAAGAACCTGTTGCCAAACAAATATGCAGAAGACGAAAGTGGAGATTGATTGGATTGGGAATATACTGAGAAGGCCGATTGGGGATATCACGCTCCAAGCCAGACTATCGAATGGAATTCAAAAGGGGAAACGATGAGTTGGGCACCTGAGCCGAGGGTGACATGGAGGAGATTGTATGTGAGGAAGAAATGAAAGCCTGTGTGCAGTCATGGAGCGAGGTTGAAAAGACTGCAGAGAACGGAGTGGAATGGAAGCGTACTACAGAATCCCTATGTTCGACTTGGAACCCGAGGGAAAAATAGTATATAAATAAGAATGTACAGTAATTACTGTGGACATCTTTTTGAAAAATCTATTTTCAATAAATATTTGTTACAATGATTTTACGGATACAAGGTATGACAGCGGAAGAAATAACTTTCAGACAAGTTAAATTGTTTTGACATACTGATATATTATATTATATTAGTCCCTTGGGTTCCTAATGGAACATAGGGCTTCACTAGCACGTCTCCAGTGAACTCTGTTCTCTGAAATCTTTTGAACCTCGCTCCACGACAGCCCAGAAGCTCTCATTTCCTCCTCGTACGACCTCCTCCATGTCACCCTCGCCTCGGACGTCCAACTCGTCGCTTCTCATCTGGGTTCCACTCGAGGGCCTGATACAACTTTAGATAAAAGATAACCAGTTGTAAATGTACTTACAAGTTAAACGCGATTGCTGGTAATAAATTACGAAAAACGAATACCTAATTAACCTTATCAAGACTAGAGAGAATCAATTTTACAAACAATAAAAATACTGCACTACAGTGTGTCACTTAGATACTGATAAATGTAAATCTGGTCATGTACAGTTTTTGACAATCTTTGCTGTCATCAATCCTCAAAGCAGCTTGCTTGAACTTTGGGTCACCAAAATCTTTCACAAAACATGTACAAAAATGTTTTTTTACATATTGTTTTATTCATTTAAATATCCTTTCTGACGGTATTGTATAATCTTGTAGATTTTTAGAATGTTTTCAACTTCCTGTTTACCGAGTTAATAACAAAACAGAGGTAAAAAGTCACTTCATATAGAAATGGGGATTTCCAGTGCAAAAACATACATCATATTTATATCTCGAGGATATTTAGGTTGCATTTTAGATTTTTGTACTGGCTGGATGAATCGCCACCACCAAATTTAAGCAAGCCTTCCTGTTGATTCTTCATTATCCATAGGATGGTAATTCAAAAGTCAACTGGCTGTTCCATATTATTTCCTTGAATACTATTGTTATTATTAACATCATTTAGATGCAATAAACATTTCGTCTGAAAATATTGTTCTGGTAGTGACTTCTGTGGAAAATTATATGTTGAGAATTCCATTCTATATCACACATATTCTATGGAATAAAATGATCATTATTATTGCTCATAGAGATTATTCTTTGAAACAGAAAGTTATTATCAAATATGTAATGACTATGATGGATTTTTTTTCAAAGAAAATTGATAATTATGATACACCTAATTAAACCTATAATGAATTGGATAACATACTCATTGTTCAACATATTACAATTTTGTTATACTTGAAGAGAAAGTGTAAAATTAGGTATTCTTTGACAAACACGAATATATATGTGCTTCGGACAAAATGGATTTATTTAGAAACTGTGACTAAAATTCGTAGCTCAAGGTGAGAATGTTCCTAATAAGTTGTTCTGTTGCTTAGATCAGTAAAATGGGTCGTAAATATAGTTGAAATCATGATAAAAATTTGTAACTCAAGATAGGAATGATGATGGTTATAAAATTAATATTGAGAATGTTACCAGGTCTGCTGATTTTTGTTCATGATAAAAATTCGAAGATCAGAGAACATATAATCACCACAAAAAATCGAGTTATTATAGGGGTAATGATATAATTAACAGAGTTTTCCCAAACGAGTGATGCGAAAGTATTCTTACCATAGTTTTATAATAACCACAGGATACTTTATATATATATATATATATATATATATATATATATATAGCAAACCTTGCCTTGTTAATTAGTTCACTAGTTACTAGCCGGCCCTAAGCCCGGGTAAAGAGGAAAGGTTGGACGTAGGGCTAGCAACCATACCGCGGAAAATCAATCTAACCGCTACAAAAACTTGAAAGCACAGACAAAATATAAAAAATAAAAACAAAATTATTTCTCACTGGAATCGGGGGGACGAAATGACGCCGGTTGGTGAAAGCCTTCGAGAAGCCAGTCGTTCTGTTTGTCTTCTCGTGATAAAAGCGACAGTAAGGATGGGGACATGGGATATCCACAACATGTATGAATCCAGTAAGGCTGTCCAGATTTCAAAACAGATGAGGAGGTATGGCATGGAAGTGCTTGGAATCTGCGAAAACAGATGGAATGGAAGTGAACTCTCCAAAATGTTAGCTGGAGAGAAGTCAATAGTCAACTCTGACATTGTCACTCAAACGACAACCACGAGCACACTGAGTTTCGGAGTGGCTATCATGATGTCCTCAACAGCATCGAAGGCTCTTTCTCATGCAGTGGGAACCAATCTCCTCCTGCAGGATAAGGATCATGACAGCAAGATTCAACTCAAGAGGAAGGAACGTCACAATCATCCAATGCTACGCTACGCACATACAAATAATGTAAATGAAGAGAAGAGGGATAAATTCTACAGACAAATGCAATCAACACTAGACAAAACACAGAGTGCAGTGGAGGCATGCTACTGAAGCCCTATGTTCCACTAGGAACCCAGTGGAAAAGAATAATGAATATGTATATAACAACTTTTTAATCTGTTCTTATACGTCGATATATAAGCCAATAAACTAACCAATATTCCTCCGCGCTCCGGGCAGCTAAATTCCAGGTAAGTGAGATGCAGAATTAGTTGCTGCGTTCTATGATAGCATCATATTAGAAGCGTTTCAGATTTTAAACAAAATTCACTTAATTCTTGATTGTAAATTATGCATATATTTTAAATGAAGTGCGAATTCGGATACCTGGTCTTTGTATGATGGTGAACAGGTAGTTTAAACAGCCCACACCTTACTCTCACTACTGGGAATAAAAATCACTGAGAGATAATAAAAGAAATAAAGAAAAGAGTAATTAAAAGTTGTTTGTATCAAGGTTGATGAGTTTCTGAGAGTTCGAATGAAAAACTGTTACCTGTATTGTCAGCCAACTCGAATGTGAAAAGAAATACTCGCTGACAGCACTCCCGACTGGTCGTAGTGCAAAAGCAACTGACAGAAGTAAGAAAATGTGATCCACTGAATTATAATCCACTGGTTTAGTGGTAACTTGTTCTCCTGGATCTAGTCACTGAGTTCCGTGTAGGCACTGGTGATCAGCTAAATATGAGGACAAAACAACTGTCCAGTCCTTCTAGGCTTCTATCGGCACTCTAGCCGATGGCAGCCCATCAGGAAGACTATTTTGAAACTTACCAGTTTCTGCGAACATCCAAATTAAGTTCTGATCTAATTTTTTTTATTTTTCAGTATTTATTTTCGACTATTGGGAGCATAATACTTTTCAAGTGTCTAAAAACATTTTGGCCTTTAAAAACTGGTTATAGAAAAAGGTAATATATCTTCATCATACAGAAAGCTTGTGTATAGTGATGATATAATATCAGCTGACGAAAATCTTGGTAAATAACAGTTTCTGATGTCTTCATGAAATGCTCAAACAGATTTTAAACAACATTAATGTATACTTGGTAAGGTTAAGGCACTTAGGCGGTTGCATTTTCCTGAGAAATACTCTATATACACCTTGTCTTCCAACTATATCAATCATGCGACATATAAGCATAAAATTGTCTGAACTTTTTCAAAATTAACCAGTTAATGTAAACTGATGGTTATAGAAAGGAGACAATGAAGGAAGGAATGAGCTATTCATCATTTCATCTCTCTCTCTTCAGTATTATTTTGACACTGTTACAATGAAGTTTGTTATTTTGAAAACCTGTGCAAACTTTGTCATATGAAATCCTGTTGTGCGGTGATTTACAAAAATGACCTTGAAAATGACATGCGTGACCTCAAAGCTGTATATCATAAGATATTGTCAGTTGTAGGATACATGACAAACAAAATGAAAGAACGAAAACGTAAGGTCAAATACTAAGCAGAATTTTCTTGAAATTTATTTCAGATTGCCTTAATGTATTTGCATAAGGAAAGGCGGAAAATTACTTCGAATTATGATAGAAACAGAAAACTAGGCATACAATTTACTTATTCAATGAAATCTAACGTATTAGTAGAACAACTGAAAATATCATTTTATGAATATCACTAAACGATATGCTGTCCACCACAATCTTATCTGACAACTCTAATTTGTAAATATGAGATCTTTTGCTGTTACTAGAGTGTTAAAAATGTTTTTTTTCTATCGAAAAATGTTTAAATCGTGCTTGTTTCATATGTTCAAACAGGTGAGACTAAAAATCATCCCCAAAACGAATGTGGCTGGTTCCAGCTCCCAGCAAACAGAACTTCCCAATAATTTGTCGATGAAGTCTTTCTGCAGTAGTTTCTAACCTGTTTTACAATAACCACCCTCCTTAGAAACACAACCTGACATCAAAAAATAAATAATTGACATTGAAGTTACAGCCTCATATGAGAACCTCAATAATATCCCATGGTTTTCTTCATGAGATAATTTATTACCAAATTCAAATTGACTTGAAATAAATAGCGTAATCACAATTTTTCATTATAATAACTTAAAAGCCCAATTTCCTTGCCTTTGTTTGTCAGCATCCTTTTCCACAGAGTCATCCAGCACACCCAGAAATTTTCATATGAATAGACCGTATAAAACATCATCAAGTGAATAACGGCATCTCAGAGTGTAGAAATGGGTTAAGTATACTTTCATAAAACAGAAAGAATTCATTTCTCACATTTACCACAATAACCTATAGCAAGCGTGGGGATAAAGTCCACCCAGACTGGTCTAGACAGTACATCCTCTGAGATTTTGTTTTCATTGATACGTTATTCTTCTTCTGTAGAGCGGTTAACACAACTTTTGTATCAATTGGAGTGCTGTTATAGTGGCCTATAAAAATCATAATTAGAATTGTGTGATGAGGCTGTTTACATTTTCACTGATCAGTTTTGTTGACACATTTTAAAGTATGACGTAATGGCTATATTATGACCAAGTTTGTAAGTGAACAAAATTATTTATCACTAGATCTCTTCAGCCTATCTTTTATGGTTGCTTATGTTAAGGGTGGTGATACGGATATTAAAAATGGCACGATATTGTATATAAATGTCCCAAGGGACAAGGTAGGTCAGTACCAGAATAAGGAAAATAATTTCGAGAAGCACTGAATTTGTGGTCAGTCGATAAATGATGTTTGAATATTTTTAGTGTATTGGTGTAAACAATTGACATAGCTAAAAAGGAGAAAGGAGGTTATTTCATGAAACTATGGGCAAGATCACTTATTGCATTCCTTCGGCAAGAGAGGAATGAAGCTTTCACAAATTTCTGCTGAACACAACGATTCAGCATGTTCTTTACATTTCCTTATAGTCTGTGCTACATGTAAAACGGGAGTCCAAACTCCATGAGTAAGGTTCGGTGGTTAACGCATTTTAAAGTATGACGTAATGGCTCGAACACACTTAGGATATGTAAGAGATTGTGAGTTGTCAAGATGGTATGTGCTTTGAATTTAACATCTGCTTCTGCGTCTGTAGCTTTAATTTCGTACATCCTATGTAAAGTATAAAAAATAAGGACGGGCTGACTTCCGAATACTTAAATCAAGTAAGGATCAAATTGCATTGCCGCGCTACGCATCATCGTAGAACAGAGTACAGAATGCCAGTCAACTGCATCTTTAGCTCAACTTCTTCGAATCTACAAAGGCCTTCGATAGCGTCGATCGGGAAATAATTTGGCAGTTGCACCAATACTACGGAGTGCCGCAAATCTTTATCAACCTCATTCCACATCTATATGATGACGCCGCATGCCAGGTTATCCACAGCAGAATGCTCAGTGATGCTGTCGCTTACTATCATCATCGATGATTTTGCTGATTGTAGTGGACTGGATCATGCAGCAAACAGTGAGTAGCGAGAAGATAAGCATACGCTGGGCGGATCGATGAAAAGACACTAGAAGATTTGGATTTCTTCCATAATGATGATTTATGTCTAATGTCTTGTGAAACAAACTCGAAGATCTGCAGGCAAAAAGCGACAAGTTGACAGAAGAGGCAGGGCAGAGAAGACGGGACTTCAAGCGAATTTAAGAAAGACAGAGATGATGAAGATACCCAACCAATAACAACAAACACCATTCACTATCAACGGGAGAAACCTAAAGTAAGTTGTCTCTTTCGCCTACCTAGGCAGCATCGTTTCAACTACACGCGTCACAGACAATGATGTAAAAACGAGGATCGGAAAAGCAAGACAGGCTTTCATTTATCTGAAATCAGTATAGAGATCTACTGTACTGAGCACAAAGAATTAGATCCCTTTTTTTTAAGACCGATGTCAAGTCAGTGCTGCTATATGGTTCAAAAACTAGGGGCGTTGCGAAAGGCATTTCAACAAACTACTGACATTCACCAACAGCTGCCACCCACCATCTCTCACTCAATACTGAAGATCAGATGAGAAGGCAAGAAAGAACATGCAAGAAGGTACTTACTCTGGCTGGCTGGCTGGCTGGCAACGAACCAGCGAAGCTAGAACCTGTTGCTAAACAAATATACAGAAGAAAGAAGAGATAGATTGGATTGCACATACACTGAGAAGACCATTCGGGGACATCACCCTCCAGGCCGCCGAAGGGAATCCAAAAGGAAACGACGAGTTGGGCGTGCAAACCGAGGGTGACATGGAGGAGATGGTGTGAAGAAGAAATGCAAGTTTGTGGACAGTCGTGGAGTCAGGTCAAAAAGACTGCAGAGAATGGATTGAAAGGGAGGCATGCTACTGAATCCTTGTGTTTAACGAGGAACCAAAGGGAAAATTATTAATGATGAGATTCTCCTTGAGTGCTTTAGTTTTGATGTGTTTCTCTGTGAAGCGTCATGGGAACCTATTTTCTATCAAAGTGTTCTTTAGAACAGAAATTCCCTCTTCTAATACATCAAGACTTCAGACCTGTCTAATGCGAATAGCAAGAGATATAATCAGCTTTCGATTACGGCTCACAGGGAAGCAGCTATTAAAATTCGTAAGCTGACCATTCCACACTAGTTTTCTATGAATTGATCTAATTAACCTTTCATCAGCTGTACTTGTCGGCTCTATGTCAAGAAACTGAATTTTCGATCGATTTTCGACCTCAAGGGTGAATCTGACTGCTAAGTAGCAGTTACTGTATATTTCTAGGACACGATTCAGATCATGTTGATGATCACAGATAATAAAATTATTGTCCATGTACCTGTTATACAGATGAAAACCTTCAGTTGTTCATTTCAAGCATCTGTTATCCACTTCGGTCATAAATATATCTGCAAATAGTGAACCTAGTAGGGATCCCATGCGCGATTCCAACTTTCTGTAGCTAAATGCGAACGAAACGTTGAATAATCATCTGAGTGACAATTCTTTTAGGCGTGGGATCAGTATCCCAACACATATGTTGTTATCTTCTGTGATTCTGCGTAAGAATGAGACAATCTAGGTATAAGGAACATTAGTGAAAAGTGCACGACATCAGGTGATATCATCCATTTCTGAAATAGTGGAGAATATTTGTAGCTTAGGTGGATTATCTTGGTTGTATTGTGCTCTCTGAGCTGGGTTGTTTAATCGTGAAGCTTTCATCATCCTTCGAGACCACATCATCAGCACTAACTTCAGTATGAAATGGGCTGTCAATATCTCTCCGTGAGTGATTTAGTGCCTTGCTCTGACGATGTGGTCTGTGATCGGTTATTTCCTTGGATTATTGTATCATTGACCATATAAATTTCCCTGTTGGCTGTTTCTCTGCTTCACCTCTGACCTTTCTGTTGTTTATCATCTTTCTTAGTGGTTGATAGATTGGGTCTATGTGTATACATCCGTTGATTGCTGACTGACTGACCTGAATGCCAAGCTTCCAGGAATTCACTCATATTCTTTGTGTTTCCTCTGTCCAAAATCTCTACATCGTCGAAATTGAATTCATGTCCATAGTTATTATCCACATGCATTAAAATGAGTGATGAAATGTCGTGACGTTTAACAGCCAATTGGTGTTTGTGTAGACGAAGGCAAAGAAACGTCTTCGTGTCTTATGCAATCAACAAATTCTAAAGTATCAAGTAGAGAATGGATGTGATTCGTCTTCTTACTGGACATAAAATTTTAGTTTGAATGTATCGTTTTGACACTGTTAGAGAAAAACTGATACAGTATATAATTCATCAATATCCGAATGTAAATAACTTGAAGAAAGTTAAAAATACATGCAATGGTAAAAGTAGATGGTTTTCCAAGTATTCTTCTGTCGTCCGAGGTTGAATTCTAGTAGAAGAAATTTGGCACCCATCTACAACTTCTGTTTCATGAGGATTTGGATTGAATATATTTCTTACTCAGATCTGATAGGTTATAGAAATGTATGGTAATAAGTATGTGACTGTCTGAGTGCTTCCGTTTTGAATGGCCCGGTCAAAAGAGGTAGTTTAAGAAAAGTAATTCAGTTACAAATAATGGCACAAAATCAGCACACACATTTTCTCGATTCCAGAGCAAATAATTCTGATTAGGATGTATAAAAATGCGTAGAATTATTATCTTCAAAAATAGATCATGAATGTGATGTTCAGATTAGTGATGCAGCATCTTTATGAGCTACAGTTTTGAAGGAAATGTTGAATCATTAACATTTAGAGTCTGACAAATTCAAGGACAGAGATCATTCTAAAGTAACTTAGAACATGTATATCAACACCAACAATATTTACGAAGTTCATTAATGCCAAAGACGGTAGGCAGATGTAAACTCCAAGTAACTATGTGCTAATATTTATTCACTTTTTTTCAGTTTGAATGCCTTAACTGACAAGTATATTCATAAGAGCATGAAAAAACATTTGCTACACAGCTTACAAAATGAAATGATAGACAACGAACTAAATTTTAGTCATTTATCAACATTTTGCCTACAAGCAAATGAGTGAATATTCAACAAAAAACTGACCTTAGCATATAAGATGCTTTCTTTGACTGCTTTCTCGTTACTTATCTGCATTTCTCTAAAGAACCGGACTTATGTTGCAAATACTCATATTTCAAGTTGACAGTTCGCACTCAACATATCTACATGCCCATTTACACTGTCCCCAATTGTGGAACAAACCTGAGAAATCATGAATTAAAACTCATATGCAAAATACCATAGTCATTACTTTCATCAACGTCGTTGCACTCAGATCGTGTTTTGACAATTAACTGTCTATATGCGATCGGTAGCATACAGTAGTCATCTTCACAACAATCGAGAGACTCTAGATGAATTTACATATCTCAGAATCTCACTCATGCTACATTCACATTTACAACAACAAATGGTGAAATGCCACAGGGGAAATAACAGTGAATTTAACAAGCCCTATCCCCTTTTGAGCCTAATGCATGCTTTTTCAAAATTCTAACTAGACAAGGTGTCGTGCATAAGGTGACTTTACAAGTTCCATCCATGCTTAAGTAAATGTCATTCACCTAAGACAAAATCACATTGTATAGTTCAAATAAGCCGTTCGTGACCGTGCATCAACCAGGTTCTTCTAACAAGCTTAGTTGTTTCTTTTTATGTTTCCGCCGTGACTTGATAAGGCCTGAGTTATGTGGATGCAGACCCATGTGCAAATACTTTAAGATTCCCGCTTAATGGCAACTCAGTTTCTCCGTAAATAGAAAAAGTGGTAATAGAAAGGAAGACATATTTATGTCGACGACATCAACAGTATGTACAAAACACAGTTTTTTGTGTTACCATGACTTTTGCCATCTCCCGGTCAACCGGATTTAAATTCTAATGATTGTTCATCTGTTGAACTAATCTGAAACTTACACGTTGGTTCCCAAAACTTCGAGGCACACCGACTGGTTGAAAAAAAACTTTAACAATTTACGGCAACATATGAAGATTTTGGTACTCTTTTTTCACACTATAACATTTTTCTTCATTGCCATCACGATGAGTTGGCTGCTCCTGCATGTAAAATATTATCACATGCAGCGTTTGGTAGCATTTAGAAATCATGAAGCAAAAATGACGCTTGACAACTAACAGATGAAAAGTAGAACACTCATAACCTTCAGTGAGTCCTTTGCTGTAGAACACTTTTTAATACTACAGATATAAACTTACGAACTACATGGTAAGTATAAAGGATATGATTGAAGCTGAAATCCGTTAACCAGAGTCCGGCATGTACCGCTGCTTCACTGCATAACATTTGATTTCATTTTAAATTACTGACAATGGAAATGAGATAACACCTCAACCTTGATATACAATCTGCTCTTAAAAAACCTCTAACAGTTGTCTAAATGTAAACATGCATCTCTCCATCAGACATAAAAATTCAATTGTTTATGTAGTGTAGTGATGAAAGCAAAGAAGTGACCATATTCAGATTGTTAGTTGGTGAAATATTTCATCATTAGAATTTCAGCGCTAATTGAGTGGTGAATCGTCTACATCAGGCTGCGTGTCTTGATTATAATTTAATTTTCTTTATGAACAAGATGCAGATTAAATCGCTTAGCCACGCGATGAATCATCTCAGAAAGCAAGTGGAAGTTAGCAGAACACCAGGAAACTGTTGCTGTCATCCTAAGCAATAAATGTTCTCCCCTGTGGTTGGATGCTTTAAATTCAATGTTCACGCGTGTTTGTCTTTTCATCTTTTACACAACGCCACCATGATCACGAGGAGTAAAGTGGCCAAGTGAATAGAGCGAGTTTTTGGGAAAGTCATAATTGTATTTTTCAAAACCATTTTGTTTGCTGCAGTGGTATTATCTTTAGCATGTAATCAGTATGAAGAACTACTGTATTCAGAATAAAGCATGAACAATATCCGGATTTTCAACACTAATCTCAGTCAAGTCAGTGCTTCTTCGTGACGGTACAGAGACTTGACACGTCACGAAAAGCATTTCCAATAAACTGCAGACATTCACCAACAGCTGCCACCTACGCTGTCTCACTCGATACTGAAGATCAGATGAGAAGGCGAGAAAGAATAAGCAACAAGGAACTCCGGCTGGCTAGCTGGCTGGCTGGCTGGCTGGCTGGCTGGCTGGCTGGCTGACAGGCAACGAACGAACGAAGCAAGAACCCGTCACCCAACAAATATGCAGAAGGAGAAAGAAGAGATAGACTGGATTGGGCATGCACTGGGACATCACACGTCAGATTGTCAAGTGGAAGCCAAATTAGAAACGATGAGTTGGGCATGTGAAGTGAGGGCGACATGGAGGAGATGGTGTTTGAGGAAGAAATGAAAGTTTTTGGGCAGTTGTAAAGTCATTTTGAAAAGACTACAGAGATCACAGTGGAATGGCGACGTGCTACTGAGGCCTTATGTATCATTAGGAACCTAAGGGAAAAATTATAATAATAAATTCATCGTAGACTGGCAGACGTTGAAAATATGAACTATTGCATTCCAAATCAGTGGCTCAATGATAAAGTGCTGGCCATGGAACCTAAATTCACGAGTACGGTCCTTAGAGGGATCGTGGATGCGCAATGCTGAAGAGTCCGATTTCAGGAAGAAACAACTGTCCAATACCTCCAGTTTTCCATTGTTCCTTTAACTGAAGTCATTCTACGATGAATACCAACTTGAAAAAATGTTTAGCTATATCAGGTCGAGTAAATCCTAATATGATAAGAAATGTAAAGCTACGTTTGGCTGTAGCCGTGTACACTACTGCACACATTCACATAATGGAGTCAGATACAGAGACAGTATTAAAAAACATAATCTAGTTTAGTGTAGAGGGAGTTTGATAACCGAATAATTGTTTATTTAACCCAACACTAAATACCTGTAACACAAATATATGGGATGTTCGACTACTCATGTCATCACAAAGAAGTAGAGAAAATTAGGACTATGTTGACTATATATGAAGGTTATGGAGTTATGTGATATGAATATGGACAAAAAAATTGTGTCGAAAATCGAATCGGCTAAATAAAACTTACTGTGTGATATTTCTAATAAACAGGCTAAAATCACTGCGGATATCTTTATTTCTATCCCCTTTCAAGAAGCTTCATCAATAGTCTAATTCATCTACTCCTTTTAGATTGCATTTTAGTATAGTTGTAATTGATCAGTCATTTTTCAGTTTGTCCCCCATGTTTTTTACATTTGAATCTATTTATTACAGGCGTTACGCAAAAAAAAAGGAAAAATGGAAAAGAATTTAGTAAATAATAACTAATCCACTGTGATAAACCTAATATGCAAACTGGAAAGAAATTGTAGTCAACCGTAGTGCTTAAGTTTTACTCTTATATTTATTTTATTGTTTGTCAAATGTTATCTTTTTCCAATGTTATTCCTATTCATGATTAATATTTTACAATCAAACGATTATTTTCTTCCTCGTGAACCTTTTTAACTTGTCTTTATGGAAATGTCTGGATTGCCTTAAGTTTTCTTACGCTTCATATTCAGTTTAAGTATATGATGTTTAGGTTCTCAAGAACTCTTCAAAAATGAATTCACTTATCATAATGTTTATTTCTTAATTCACTAGTTTTGTTAAAACATAATAAAATGTGATAAAAATGAAGAAAAACGTTAGACCACAACTCAATTCATTGTTTTTTATGCGATGTTAGTTGTAATCAACATCAAATAATCTGGAAGGTTTACTTATGTTCACTTTGGATAAGCTTTATCTTCAAAACTGATCAGTCACTTCTTCAATTTCCGATCAAGCGTTAAAGATTATAGTTATTTATTTCAGAATAAGATTTTCTGCACTCAGTATGTGAAACAAGATCCGGATTTTCAACACCAACATCAAATCGGTGCTTCTGTATGGCTCAGAGACTTGGTGCGTTACGAAAGGCATTTCCAACAAACTGCAGATATTCATCAACAACTGCCACCTACGCTCACTCGATACGGAAGATCAGATGGCCAGAACAATAAGAATAAGCAACAAGAAACTCTGGCCTGATAACGAACCAACCAAGAACCCATCGTCCAACAAATATGCAGAAGGAAGTGGAGATAGATTGGGCATACACTGAGAAGGCCGACTGGGGAAATCACGCGTCAGGCCAGCTCTCGAATGGAACCCAGATGGGAAGCGACGAGTTGGGCGTCAGAAGTGAGGGCGACATGGAGGAGATCGTGCAAGGAAGAAATGAGAGGTTGTGGGCTGTCGTGGAGCCAGGTTCAAACGTTTGAAGAGAAGAGAGTAGAATGGAGACGTGCTACTGAGGCGGTATGTTCCATTAGGAACCCGAGGGATAAATAATGATAATAATCACGACAGTGTTACCTCAAACACAAGCTCAGAAAACAATTCATTCTGAAAGGTTTTTACTTCATTATATGACAGTATTGATCACAGTGAATGCATCTCATGTTCAGAATTACCTTTACCGGTTGTAAAATCATTGAGAACACAGTTATCATGAATACTTTAGGATCGAAAAGGTTTTTTGTGGCCTGAACTACGATTCCATTATATTCAGTTTCTTTTCAGTCAAGATATACTGGTCTGCCTATAAACTGGATACTGTTCAATCAAAAAAATAAAATTACCAAGAATATTTACTTTCATGATTTTCGTGAATTTACTGTCCATTTTTCTGAGGAATGGAAATCATTTGGAACTCGAGGCTGAGGTGCATTCAGCTTTCAGGAATTATCGTAGTTTCCTCAACATATTTTTAAATCTCAGAATGAATATCTTTGAACTAAATGATACAATAAATCTACCTACATTTGCCGATGAAGTTCATTAGAAAATCGCATCATGTATTAGAAAATTCATGGGTAAACTCATAACGATCTTAGAGGAAATCCATGGGTAACTTCCCTTAAAAACTTCATACATTCATTTCTTACTACAAGTTCTGCGTTTTTTTATAAGACTATGGCATCAATTTGACACTGGTGAAACACAAATATGATATCTCCTTTTATTTACTTTAATTCCACGGTGCTATTTCGAAGATTGACGACTGTTAAAGTTTGCAGGCCAGTTGACAGTGTTGTGAAAATTGACTAGTTGAAATGACAGTGATATGTATCGTTTGCGCTAATAACTAACTATTCATCTTAATCTTCTCTGTTGGCAGTAAGGTGCTTCATTTAAGAAAATGGTTATGTTTTGTCACTTCATGGCATGAAGTGATCAACCACTGAAATTAGTGGTGACTTTGAAGTTGAATGCAGATTGACTGATTGACACATATTAGACAATCTAATTGCATAGGTTGATCAGTTTGGCCTTGTATAGCAACAGGAAATTATAAGTATCATCACAGCAACTGATACCCATTGCACAAAAGGTGGTTATTGTACCACAGTGGTTTAGGGGATAACTATCTGGCGTTTGAAGTGAAGGTACTTGGTTTGAAGACAACACCACTCGCTGGGGTGTAGGTACATCCAGTTGACGAGCATCAAATAGGACGAAATGCTCATATTGGATTCCTCTGCTACTCACGAAGATCAACATAATGACCTGATCACCTTTTTAAAGAACCTATGCGAAATACTTCGCAATCGATTTCAAAAGTATATGTGTACTCAAGCCTTTCAGGCATCCAAAGTAGATTTATTGTGAGTATTTACAATTCTCACTTCACTACTCTGCGCATTATAAAATTGAATGAAAGTTGTTAACATGAAAATTACTATCTTGTAATGAACTTCGTTTTCAAGCTAGACAACTCCCAACAAAGTTAAATTTCAGTTCACAGAATGAATGTCTTGCACGCTATTCCATTTTATTTCTCTGTGAAGTGACTGGTTACAGAACAGGAAACATCATGGTGCCGATTTCTAAGTGCGATGTGGTCACATATCTATTAGACTCAGCATAACACTATATTCTGGTAATTATTGAGAAGCTAGGAGGAAATGGCAACGAACCACTGAGTTTTGCTTATTGCTGTTGATGAAACTAATCAGGCCTCACCTAATCCTTCATCGCTTGAGGTGAACTGCAACATCGACTCCTTATCTGTCTTGACAACTTCACAGAAGCTAGAGGCAATACTTAGTAAATAATAAGAAGTAAGTATAACTTTTTTAGTTTAATTTCCAATGACAAGTCACCAAGTTTAATGTAACATTCCTCTAAATCAATCGTCAATAAAATAGTTCTTTAGAGACTGCTGACTGCCTTATCAGTTATCTAATTTCTGAAGTGGTAAAATTTAGTAAGTCTTCATATCTCTGTAGCACGATAAACTCAACACGAAATCTAAAATACAGACAGAGTTAATGATTGTTGTTTGTGGTGATATACCGTTCATGTAGTCAACCAATTTTTTGAAGCAAATTTCACTCTAAACTTGTGTTCAAGATTGAAGTACGGACTCGATATCCTATACAGTGACTTGCATTTTTCCTAAACAGTTGTGGACTGTAACGCCTAATTTTGGCAGTGCATCAATTAACCGTTCAGCTTCACAAAAGGCATTGAAACGGATTCAAAATATTTTTCATCCACAATTTCAAGGAAGCATTCGTCATCAACCTACAAATGCATAACTTGAGCATGACAGCTCTATAGAGACGGCTACATCTTCGCTTCCTCGCCACTTAAAAACACACAAAGCAGCCCAGAGAATTAAGTGTAATTCAAGATGCTTGGGTATATGTGTCCAGCATACAACTGAATGAATAATGAGAATCTTCCTTAAAATGTTATGATGAAATGAAGTGCGCTACCGGTCCCTCAAATTCGGATGATAAGTAGCACGCAGTAATTTCAAAGAGTGGTGATGTCATCATTAAACATGGGGGGCAGGAATACGAAAAATGTGTACTTATGGATCTTCAGACAGAACACAAACTCCAAACGAAATTTGTCTGACCTAGATTTCTAATTAGACATTAATTCCGTACACTGAGAACATTATTAAACTGAAAGAATATTTGCATACAAACATCAACTATAAGCCATGAATATATGATTGTCGGAGCTTCATCTTATTCTGGATATCAGCCTACTGTAACAGCAAAAAACACTTCATACACCGAATACATGTTCATCATCTGCAGAGTGAAATGAGCAGCATTTTAGCAGTGTATATTTGTTGCCAATTCTGCTTCGAACACTATTTGGACCAGTGGACAGACTGAATGAGTAATAAGGAGATTGTATACAACTGTTGTTGTGCTGGATAATTTTGGTCAAAATGTATCTACACAACACAAAATACCAATTCAAGCTGAATAGTACACCCGATGGCACTCAACAGATCTTCAATAAGTGTCCATATATTCAATAAAAAAATAAGGCATAGCGTTTCAAAATACTGCTTTAACTGTGATCGTAGAGCAATAATTGCGTTACATTTGACACAATATAAAAAGTCTAATGTCTTCTTCTGACATCATTATGATATCTGTTGCATAATCAATGTTATTCTAAATATCATAGTACCCCAAGTGTCTTACAACTTCATGAAATTCCAGGAGTTACATGTGATAGAGAAAAACTGTGGCGAAATAAGATGACAGCTACAACATAATATCTACTTTTGTGATGACGTCTTATTTCTCCAAAGAACTTTTAAATTTCACTTACCATTGAAGGTCTCAAGGCACTCTCACAAATTTTCCAGTGTTGGGAATGCTTGATTCCTGATAAAACGGTGAAATTCAGAAGCTCAACATCTGCATCTACTTCTCTATGACTGACTGGAAAAAAATAATGAAGGAGAAAATGTTCGTCTCTTAAGATAAACCAGTAGTTCATCAGTGTTATTTGTCAAAATGTCCATGAAATGCCTCGGTAATGTTTGACAAACACAAGTAGTACGTTTATTTAAAGTGTCCGTATGTATTGACCAGTTCCGACACTCTCAATCATCCCACTGACTTTTACCTGCTCCCACAATTACACAATCATGTGGGTAATAGAATCATGGAAAGACAAATGAATAGCAGACGGAACGCATGAAATACTAGAAATTCGTAATGTTATTTTTGTTTCTCATGCATAAAATAGTGACCACATATTCATGGGTCATGGAAATACCATAATAGTTTGCAATTCGTTACAAACTAATATTCCTGCAAGACAATGCTATTTATGTTGTTTACCTAAAACAAGCAGACATAACACGAAACTGATAATAACAGCAACGAAACGCAATGTGCAATAATTCATTGACAATCTTGCGGATCGCTTGTTATTCTCCGTTGTTTATTTGTAGCCAGAAAGAAAACCCAGTTTCAAGACATACAAACAGTCTTCAAATGGCTGGTTCTTGCACCAAAACAACATTCATGGAAGCATAATACTGGATGATGTGATGTTTTATTTCAATGAAGGTTGTGACATGACATTTGTTAGCAATATAGTTATCTCGTCGCCTGTCATTATTCAAAAGCATAATACCCTTTAGCGTTTCACTGGTGTTTCCTGTGTACCTCCATGGTTGTTAGATCAGTAGAAGCATACAACATGAATAAAATACATTATTACAGTGCACATTTGCTTATTTAAAACGTACTTTATCTTTTTTGAAAAAACAATGCCACTTGATAGGAGAAAAAAATATTTTTTCAGTCCTGTTGCCAGCAAGTAGTATATTTGGGAGAGGACGATCAAGATAGGAGGCACCAAACCAATATATAGTGTATATAAATATAGAAGAGAATGACGTAGAAAGAAGTTGGACAATCTTTTCAGGCTGAGAAATATTTTTAAAAGTTTATTCCCACTTATTTGTGAAACTTCCCCTTAGTTGTATCAACAAAAGTTGCATACTTCGTTTTCACCTACTATGCATGAGTTCTTTATCTTATCTTAAAACTGGAAACTATTCGTTTTCAGATTTCTCCAGTGTTGTAAATCCCTTGGAAAGCTGAAATCAAAGGATACTGAGAACAAATCAGCATTAGAAAAACACAGTTAATCACCAACATAAACATAAAAGTGCATCTTATGGTAACCAAACATCGAAAAATGCTTTTTTTTCATACCAATTTGTCAAAAAATGTCTGAAGCTGTGAAACGCTGAAATACTTTAACACCATATTCCCTCTCTGTGTATGACATAAATTTCAGTTTTTCATACTTTATTGTCAGGTGTTCGTCTTATGTGTCAACATACCATTCCGCCTTAAGCAGTTTAAATTTTTACCAAATCAATCATTATGAATATCAGCATTATGACCTAGATTTCATTGAATACCTACAGAATATCAGAATGTAACACAAGGTATTTCTATATAAGTAGTTTGAAGTATACGTTTACCACTGTGACAGATTCATAATATTTTGCCTGAGGTAATTCAAGATACATTCAATCAATTTTCATATTGAGCAACGCCTAAGTCTGCTGTTGTCTGCTGAAGTTATTGCTATCAGAGACAAGAAACTGAAATAATTGGTAAAATGACAGATAAATGCACTAAAAAGTTCCTCAGTCAATAGGATTTAGGTCGCTGAATAAGGGAGGAAATGATATTAAGTGGTGAGATAAGGGACAAGTCCCGTCAGGGAAGTGTAAAATGATGATAATTTACAGGAAGCATGGAAAGTTGGTCAGTGTTTAAAGAAATTATTTTTTAGTTGAAATATTACCAGTTGTTTGGAATACAGTGATTATAATAACAATAAAAGTAATAATGGTTATTATCATTATTATTACCAGACAAATTAACAGATGTGTTGCTGAACATCTATCTACCTTCATGGTTGGGAAACGGACAATTACAATCTATCAGTAACGTCGCAGACTGCAACGTTGTGTGATGCAGGTTTGGATCCCATATAGAAGATCAGTTCCCTTGAGATAATCAATACGCTTTGATGACGAGAACCAATAAACGTGGAACCCTAAGTCCAGTGCTTCTTGGTGATTTCCTCCAATCAACTAATATTAATAAAATCCAGTTTCTACTTTCCTGAATACTGTAATTCATTCACAGAAAAATGAATAAAACGTGAGCACACAAAAATTACTGTTGAAGTCAAAAGAATGCATTTTTGTTCTCTCTTGGTACCCAGTAAAGAAAAATTCAATGGTTTAATTGCTGTAGCTTGTACACTTCCGCTGCTGATTGGACCGAATTCATCGGCTACTAGTGAACTATGGGCTTCTTAACGGATGCTTTTATTATTGACGATATTTTCAATTTGAATACTGGTATTGGAAAGTGGCTAGTAGTGAAATCCAGGCTGTACGTATGTTTGTTTGTAAGTGTTTATGTATATACGTATGTGTTAAAAAGGGATAACATTTACATGAAATCAAGAATAGTAAAATCAAACACTAGCAACAACTCTCTATCGAAATAGGGTCTTTATCATACTTCATATTACTACTGGTCGTTTTCCTAATATCCCATTTATTGTACAATATAGGGAACAGCTGAGATCTTTACAAATTTTCACAAATAATTGTTAGTATACAACCTATAGACCAAGAACAGATGGGTCTAAAACACTTGAGAAACCTGTACAAGTATGTTGTTATTAAAATATTTGACCTGCTGTTAAAAAGGAAAACAACGTCCCAAAATTATCTCCATCTCTTTACACGTCAAATAGCTGAAACAGATGATCATCTCAGTTTCTATGCATCATTATCACTTGGTAGCTGAGCATTCTACCATAAGTATTTTTAGACTTTGAAATGCAGTAAAGACATTTTTAGATACTCTTTGTTCAGATAACAATGAATTAGGCTGTCACAGAAGGACCTTATTCATGCATTTACCTGCTGAAGAAATTACTAATAAAGAAGTACTTACCGTTTTATTATTATTCACTTCTTATCTTTTCCATTATTCCCTGCCTGTGACTTCGATATATGCTGTGTTGCAAAACGTGGCTGGTTGAACGCTTGTGTAAATTCTTCTTTTGAGCTATTCAGCATTACTATTCTTATGCAAAAAAAGTGTTGCTTAATGAATGTTTCTCACTTAGCTTCTTCGTAAGTATCTACATTAATGATGACAATGGAACTTGGAACATGATTTTGGACAGGTAGAAACTGTCGTCTGCCTCAAACTTTATCTATCTGATAACTAGCTTTAGTGGATGAAATGTTTTTTATGTTCATGATATGGAAAACAGTGAAACAAATATAGGAGTATAACTTGGGTACTGTAATAGATTTTAATTACATTTTAGTCAGTTTATTAGAAATGACACAAAATGAAACAATATCATTTACTGGATAACATTTTGGACATAATTTATTATGCATATTCATATTATGTAACTCCACAACTATGAGACAGTCTATATAGAACAGTTTATAGATAGATTATAGATGATATATTATTTCCGATGGAATAAAACAAATAGACGAAAGCTCATGAACACAGGAAATATTACAAGTTGTATTGTATAAATAATATATTAAATAGACAAATGTTTACTGAATACATAGAAAAAGGAATGATGCAATATTTTAAATTGTTGTTTCAAAAGATAATTTTCTTGTTTGAAACTGCAACGATTATCAAAATCAATTTCTCTAGATACTTTTGAATAAAACCGAAAAATTAAGGATTTATGGTGACTAGCAGCGAAATCCAGAGTGATAATATCCTTTTCTAAGCTAAAACATAGCACCCAGCTCCTATAGCTCCAAAGCGTTGCCCACTAGACTGCTGATGTACGTTACTCAGTCTTTGTGCAGATGACGTAGTTTGGTATCTTAGACCTTGTTATTCCTTGCTCTTGATTGATATTGCTGGACATAACCAGTCTTTATTTGTTCATGGCTCATATGATGATACTAAGATTCAACCGTTGATATAAAAAAAATCAAATCATACTATGCTTTGTATTACTGTATACTAGCTTGTTTAATATATGTTCATGTTAGACATCAAGAGTTTCTTGACGGTTGCCTTTTAACATTCAGCCTCTAAAAACACTGTGCACTGTAAGGTATCACTCATTCTGGTGACCACATCTCAACCCCAGTCAACAGAACTTGATAAAAGCCGAGCCTTCAGAACTAGAAACCTTCATTCCTTTGTGATACACAAACAATATTCCGTCAGTTGAAAATATTTAAAGAGAACTTCCATTGTTTTTATTATTATTTATCCCATGGGTTCGTAGTGGAACTTAGGGCTGCAGTGGCACGTCACCATTGCACCCTCTTCGCTTTAGTCGTTTTATTCTGCCTCTGCAACTACCCAGATGCTTTCACTTATTCCTCACACACAATCTCCTCCACGTCACCCTCACATGCGCAACTCGCTGGTTCCCATTTGGGTCCCTCTCGACGGCCTGACCTGACGCGTAATGTCTTCAAATGGTCCTCTCAGTACCTGTCCAATAACTTTCCACTTTCCTCTTCTGAACATTTCTTGAGCAATGGAGTCTTGGTTAGTTAATTGGCAGGTCCTGGGTCCTTGATGCCTACACATTTCGACCATATAATCTTTAGTATCGAAAAACAGAGCGCCAGAGGCAGTTATGCATGAATACCTGTAGTTTGATGGCATTGCTTTTCGTAACACGTAAATTGAGAGTAGGGAGCATTATCTTACTTCGGTCTTCACTTGAAAGGAATCACTGAGCTTTTCATTGTGAATCACTCGGCATGTGTCGTCTTCATATAGCTGTTGAATGAGGTTGATAAATGTTTTTGGCACTGAAACCGTAGAGTTGAAGCAGCCACCAAATTACTTCTCGGTCTACGCTGTCGAAGGCCTTTTCAAAAGCGATACAATTGAAGTAAGGTAGAGATTTGACTTCCATTCTATATTCCGTTCTATGTAGATGCCAAGTGTTACGTTGCAATTTGTCCCCCACATAATTTGTTCTTCCTGAGACCAGTCAGCCTAATCCGGTCGTTATTTTGAATCCAGTGTATTTTTAAGTCTCCCAGGATGATGCGGCATAATATTTTGCTTGAGTGGACAGGGATGGAGCATGATTGCGCGCCAGTTCCTGCAAAAACTCGTCACTCTTCTTTTAGAGTTTAACAAGGTAGCCCGTCTTTTAATCGTTGGGCGGGTACCTTTTCTTCCTTCCTTCCAAACTTTCTGCAGTTGTGGTGTGGTGAAAGGATGTCTGCTGCTGTTGTCTTTGTCTCTGTTTTCAGTGCTCCTGAAAGAATTCTACCTGGTCCTTCTGCTTTCACGGGTTTCAGCAACTTTATGGTGTTCATGACTTCACTTCTGCTTGTGTTCACTGGTAGTTCTGTGACTAATTTGCTGCTGGTATTTCAAGACTAGTTGCAAGTGGTGGTGCTAGTCGACTCAAGTGCCTTTTGAAGCGGTCAGCCCATCGTTATTATTGTTTCTCCTCTTCGGCAACCAAGTTTCCTCCACTATGTTTCATTGGTCTCATCTGCGTTGATCTTTTCCTCCCACACAGTAACCTGGTTATTTGATATAATGTTGTCAGGTCTGTCCTACCTGCAGCTTGTTCTGCTTCACTTGCCAGTGTTTCATAGAAATGTCTTTTGTCTTTCCACCCACTCTTCTTCACTTCTTTGTCCAATGTGGTGTTTTATACATTGTAATCAGTTCCTCTTGTCGTTGTTCATCCCTCACTGCACTGCTCTGGTTCATCTTCTGCTCCAACACCTCCCTCTCCCTGTTCAATCAGTTTCGATGTGTCCGTAGAGATCCATTCCATTCCTTGTCCTGTCTTGCTTCTTCCTCCTTCTGAATACGGTTATGCAGGTTTCTTTCAAAATCTCTTTCAAAGAGTTCCAGTGTTCTTTCATGCAGGTTCGTTCAGGGATTTTACTCAATGTCTCCCAATTTGTCCCGCTGGTGATGTGGAAATGTACCTTTTAGTTTCGTCCCTCAGATTCTGATCCGGGTTTCGAACTTGAACTGCGGCCAATCACCAGCTTCTGTGAAGGCTTTCAACTTGACTTTTAAGTTAATTTCCTTGCACTAGATGTCAAGTGGTCTAAACCACCCATATCTGCTCTCCTTTCTCGTCTTGTGTCCAGCAGGCTGCGTCTCCACTTTCTGCACATTGAGGTTAAGTCTATCCGATTTTTAGTATGTCTAGTGAAATCCACGTTGCTTTGTGAATATCCTTGTTTTTGCACAAACTGCCTCCAGTCACGAAATCGTTTAATGTGCGGAAATCTGTAAACAGCCCTCACTCATTTCATCGAGTGCTTCTAGACCCACTACGAGTTCTCTTCCTGTGTTGTCCACTCCCACTTTCGCATTCATGTCACTTGACCCATTAGAATGAATTTCGATGTCTCCAACTAGAGTGGGGTCCTGTCCAGTACTGATTGCATTTCTGTGAAGAATTCCTCCTTCTTCTCTTCATCTGCATTATTTGTAGGTGTGTAGCGTAGAAAAGCATTGAATGATGGTGACTTTCCTTCCTTCGGAGTTGAATCTTGCCGTCATGATCCTGATCCTGCATGAAGAGATTGGTTCCTACTGCATGGGAGAGAGCTTTCGATGCTGTTGGAGACATCATGATAGTTACTTCAAAATTCATTGTGCACATGGTTTTCGTCTGAGTAAATTACTGACTCTCCAGCTGACAGTTTGGAGAGTCCTCTTCCACTCCATGTGTTTTCGCAGCTCCCTAGCCTAACACTTCTATGTACATCTTCTCATCTCCTCTGCAATCTAAATAGCCTTGATAGGTACATACATGAGGCGAACATTCTATGTCCATATGCTTACTTTTGCTTTCATTGAGGGAAGGGAAGATACGTCGGCCAATTGACTTCCCGAGGGCATTCAGACACTGGCGTCAGATTTTAAAAAATAGTTTTTCTGCGCTTTGAAGTTTATTTAGCGGTTAGATTGGTTTTCCGTGTTATGGTTGCTAGCCGTATGCACAACCCTCCTTACTTATCCAGGCATAGGAATGGCTAGTAACTAGTGAAACAATTACCTAGGCGTAATTATTGTTCGTAGTACTGACACGCAATCATGCTCCATCCCTGTCCACTCAAGCAAAATATTATGCCGCATCATCCTGGGGAGACTTAAAAATACACTGGATTCAAAATAACGACCGGATTAGGCTGACTGGTCTCAGGAAGAACAAATTATGTGGGGGACAAATTGCAACGTAACACTTGGCATCTACATAGAACGGAATATAGAATGGAAGTCAAATCTCTACCTTACTTCAATTGTATCGCTTTTGAAAAGGCCTTCGACAGCGTAGACCGAGAAGTAATTTGGTGGCTGCTTCAACTCTACGGTTTCAGTGCCAAAAACATTTATCAACCTCATTCAACAGCTATATGAAGACGACACATGCCGAGTGATTCACAATGAAAAGCTCAGTGATTCCTTTCAAGTGAAGACCGAAGTAAGACATTGCTGCCTACTATCAACGATGATCATCCTGATTGTGGTGGATTAGATAGAACTAGATCATGCCATAAGCTCAAGAAAGAGGAGACAAACGCACGCTGACTCGACAGAAGTGAAGACCCTAGAAGATTTGGAGTTCACTCATGAAGATTTATATGTAATGTCTTATTGCGCGAAATCGAAGATCTACAGGTGAAAACCAAGAAGTTGACAGAAGAGGCAGCGAAGGCAGGATTTCAATTGAAAGTAGAGAAGACAGAGGTGATGAAGATACTCAACTACCATCACCACCAACAACAATGACAAGCACCAATCATCATCAACGGGAGAAACCTGAACGAAGTAATATCTTTCACCTACCTATTTAGGTAGCATCATTTCAACTACAGGCGGCACAGGCACAGATGAGTATCTCAAAGTAAGGATCGGAAAGACAGCAAGACAGTGTGAAGATCTACTCCACTGTACTGCACTCACCATAAAGCGTTAACAATATCCGGATTTTCAACACTAATCTCAGTCAAATCAGTGCTTCTCTGTGACGGTACAGAGACTTGGCACATCACGAAAAGCATTTCCAATAAACTGCAGACATTCACCAACAGCTGCCACCTACGCTGCCTCACTCGATACTGAAGATCAGATGAGAAGGCGAGAAAGAATAAGCAACAAGGAACTCCGGCTGGCTAGTTGGCTGGCTGACAGGCAACGAACCAACGAAGCAAGAACCCGTCACCCAACGAAGATGCAGAAGAAGAAGGCAGAGAATAATTGGATTCAGCATGCACTGAGAAGAACATTCGGAGACGTCACGTGTCAGGTCAGGTCGTCAAGTTGAAGACGAATTAGAAACGACGAGTTGAGCGTGTGAGGGTGACATGGAGGAGATAGTGTTTGAGGAAGAAATAGAAGTTTATGAGCAGTGATGGAGCCATGTTTTAGTCTAACCACCTTGGACACTTTTCCAGCCCGGACCTACCTCGGCCAACATTGCATGACGAGACAATCGGTGACTTAACATAAGTAATACATTTCCTAACCACCCCAGTAGAAGAAGGTTACCTCTACTCCCTAAAACTCTATACCTTACGTCTGCGTTACTCACGTGATGACACCACGGAATATGACCCATACTACGAAGGCAACGGTGATCAAACACCTAAAGCCTTCTCATGTCTTCCACCTTCAATGGCCATGATAATAATAAAAATCTGTTCCAGTACCATTCAATATATAATCTATCCTTGGAGAAGCTACTGCAAAGTGTTTTGCCTTTGAGTAGAATCAGCTAGACAGTCTTCTAAATTGAATGTAGCTTTGTCTATAGATCACAGACAATTTCTACCGGTTGAAAACTTCTGATGTTCTTAGCCATAACAAGCTACTTTCGGATGTGTCTTCCCGGTAAATGATTCAGCTTTTAGTGATCTTTCAAGAAACGACATCTATAAGGTACATAAATTTGACAAGTAGTCAGGTCATTCCACAAATGGATAAGATGTACAAGAATATGCAATTATTTTGCAGAATTGGGAGTAGTTGGACCATGTAGAAAGTGAGTTAAATTTTAAAAGCTTGCCTACTTCTGTTGGCGAAATGTGTAACGGGATGAAATATGAACTTCCATGTTTACGAGTAGGTAGGTTTTCTCGAAAAATTTGCCTGGACCAAACATCCTATTTCGTCTTCTGTCTGCTATAGACGAATATAAAATAATTCTCTTTAGTTACAGTTGCCGCTTTTTCACTGAAAAAACTTCAGTGGCAACATGTAAGTAACTTCCGAAGTGATTCCTTGTTCCAGCGTTTTTTTGGAACTTTTGTGCTATGACATAAATAAATCATCTAGAAATAGACAAACAGGGTTTTACCATTCATGATAATCGTATGATTCAGCCTAACAGCAGATAATTACCTCAGAATTCATCATATATCACTTATTAGTGAAAATTTGCTTCCTATGTTGACAGTATTCTATCTTTATTTCAGTTTCGTCATCCACCGCATGGTTGTACTAGAATTCAATAAATGACTTGTTCTGATGACTGTGTTGAAGAAGAAATAGATAAGCTGAAAATAACATTGCAGCAAAATGGTTATCCGATAAACTTAATAAATAAACATATTTCCAAGCCTAGACAGAAGATGAAGAAAGACAATGTTGCTAAGATGCCTACATATCTTAGACTAAGTTTTAAAGGTGATGTTGCTACGAATATCTTAACACATCGAATAAGTAGTTCAGTCAAAATGACGTTCAATGCAACGAAACGTTTTGTCAGCTTCTCAACCAAACTAATACTGAGATAGCTAACCAAAGATAGGTTACCTATTATGGCCACTTCAATTTTCATTTATGAGATCAACTGCTTCTGTGGAGCTGGTTACATAGGTCGTACTCAGAGGGTTCTATCCATGTGCATTCGTGAACATGCGCCATCTTGGTTGAGGAAAGTAATGACAAACAGCATCTTCAGTGTAACTCACTTTTTCCCTTTTTTACATGTTTAACCTAAACTGTGGTGTAAGTGAAACGAAGATCCTGTGACTCCTTCTTATATAATACCTACATAATGTGGTTACAATCGAGCTGTCAATTCTGTTATAACAATGATGTTTTTGTTAATCTCCGAGTATCTCCCTTCATATTGCTGCAATAATGTCTGCCTAACAACGCCATGGTCATGCCACTCTTACACCGTATATATGTAGCTAATTGACCAGTAGTGACTTGAAAGCTGAAGTTTCACTTTTGTGAACTCATTGTAGAGCTACTCAATATCCTGACTTCTAACATCCTCGCAGTCACATAGGTTAATCCGATTAGGATAAAACCTTTAATATCATGGTTGAAGAATGCACTTATTTCCACTCCAAAATCAAATATACTGAAGTCGAAATAATTTACTGAGTAACGCAAGAAGTTGTAGGTAACATACACCAGTCACTAGTGTTTGACAAGTAGATTAGAATGTCCTAATCTCTTGACGACAGTTACTAGACGGTCCTAAGCCCGGGTAAAGACGGAAGGCTGGACATAGGGCTACCAACCCTACCCCGTAAAATAAAACAGCTAAAGAAACTTTAAAGCACAGACAAAATATAAAAAATGAAAACAAAATTATGCCTCGCTGGAATCAGAGAGGCGAAATGACGCCAGCTGCTGAAAGCCTGCCTTCGGGAAACCAATTGGCCGATGTTCCTCCTCTCTCTCGATGAAGGCGAAAGTAAACTTGAGGACTTAAAATGTCCACACCATGTTTGAACCCAGCAAGGCAGCCCAGATTGCAAACGAGATGAGAAGGTATCACACTTAAATACAAATAATGCAGATGAAGAGGAGAAGAAGGAATTCTATAGACAACTGCAATCAACACTGGACAAGACCTCAGTTGGCGATATCAAAATTCTAATGGGTAGGGCAACATGAATGCCAAACTGGAAGCAGACAACACAGGAAGAGAACTAGCCATGGGTCGAGAAGCGCTCGGTGAGGTGATGAACGAGAATGGAGAATTGTTTACAGAATTCTGTGCATTCAACGATTTGGTGATTGGAGGTGAGGCCGTGTTTTCAAACACAAGGATATCCACAAAGCGAGCGACATGGATTTCACCAGACACCAGGACACACTAAAAATCAGATCGACTTCATCTCAATGTGAAGAAAGTGGAGACGCAGCCTACTAGACACAAGGTCAGTGAGAGGAGCAGATGTAGGTTCAGACCACGCATCATCTAGTGTAAGGAACCTTCCAAATCAAGTTGAAAGCCTTCATTTCAAGGAAGTTGATGATAGACCACAGTTGGAGTTCAACACCCAGAACCGAAACTGAACTGAAAGACGAAGCTACAAAGGAAATCTCCACATCAGTCGGCCATCAAGACAAAATGGGAGATATCGAGGAACATCCCTGAAGAAACCCGTGTGGAAGAACACTGAAAGTCTTTGAAAGAGATGTGGAAAGAAACCTGCACAACCGTATTAGGAAGGAAGAAGAAAGAAGATAAGGAATGGATCTCGTCGGACACATGGAAGCTTAAAGAGCAGGGAGAAAAGAATGGTGAAGCAGAAGATAAACCAGTGCAGGGATGCTTAACTACAAGAGGAACTGAGTACAATGTATAAAACACTACACTGGACAAAGAAGTGAAGAAGAGTGGGTGGAAAGACAAAAGACACTTCTACGAAACACTGGCACGTGAAGCAGAACAGGCTGCAGGTAGGAGAGACAGAGACCTGACAACATTGTATCAAATAACCAACTTAATAACTGTTAGAGAAGAGATCAATGCAACTGAAACCATTAAAGATGATGATGGAAATTTAATTACGAAAGAAGAGAAACAAAGGAAACAATGGGCTGACCACTTCAAGAAGCTGTTGAATCGACCACCACCTACACTTCGTCCAGAAATATCACCCACAGCCCAGCCACAGAACTACAAGTGAACATAAATCCTCCAACAAAATTGGAAGTCCTGAGCTCCAAAAAGCAACTGAAATGCATGGAAGCAGCAGGACCAGATAGAATCCCACCAGAAGCACTGAAAACAGATGCAGAGACAACAGCGGACATGCTCACACCACTAGTGCAGAAGGTGTGGAAGGAAGGGAAGGTACCTGGCCATTCATTGGAAGGAGGGTTACCTTGCCAAGCTCCCGAAGAAAAGAGACCTCAGTGTTTGCAAGAACTGGCGAGGAATCACTCTCCTGTCCACCCAGAGCAAGCGATATTTTAGGCCGCATTATCCTGGAGGGACTAAAGGATGCACTGGATTCAAAACTACGACCGGAACAGGCAGGCTGGCTGTCTTCAGGAAGTACAAATCATGTGGGGACCAAATTGCAACGCTTCGCATCATCATAGAACAGAGTATAGAATGGAAGTCAACCCTACACCTCAACTTTATCGACTTTGAACAGGCCTTTGACAGCGTCGACCGAGAGGCAATTTGGAAACTGATTCAATACTACGGAATACCACAAACCTTTATCAGCCTCATTCAACAACTATATGAAGATGCCACATGCCAAATAATTCACAATGGGAAGCTGAGTGATGCCTTTGAAGTGAAGACAGGAGTGAAACCAGGCTGTCTACTATCACCCATGATATTCCTGATTGTGTTCGACTGAAGCATGCATCAAACAGTGAGGAGCGAGAAGAGGATGATACTCTGGACAGCGGAAAAGAACCTAGAAGACCTGGATTTCACCAACGATGACTTGTGTCTGATGTCGCATAAACTTGAAGATCTACAGGCAAAACCTAGCAAGTTGACAGAAGAGGTGAGGCAGCGAAGATGGGACAATATTCAAGTGGATGTAGAGAAAACAGAGGTGATGAAGAAACCCAACTAACAACAACAGCAACAACAAACTCCAATCAACATCATTCGGTGAAACTTAAAGGAAGTAGCCTCCTTCACCTATCTAGACCTCACTGTTTCAACTACAGGCGGCGGCACAGATGAGGATGTCAAAGCCAGCCAGCATCCGAAAATCAAGACAGGCGTTCATTAACCTGAAACCAGTGTGGAGATCCATTGCACTGCACTCAGCATAAAGCCTGGACAACATAAGGATTTTCAACACTAATATCAGTCAAGCCAGTGCTTCTGTATGGCTCAGAGACCTGGCAGGTTACAAAAGAAATTTCTGCAAACTACAGACATTCATCAACAGCTGTCTCCGCTGGCTAGTTACTGAGGCTCAGATGGCCAGAATAATGAGAATAAGCAACAAAGAACTCACTGTGGCAACGAACTATTCAAGGAGTTAACACTCAACAAATATGCACTGGAAGAAAGTGGAGATGGATTGGACATGCACTGAGAAGAACATCTGAAGACATCACGCGTCAGACCAGGCCAGTCCTCGAGTGGAACCCAGATTGGAAATGGCGATTTTGGCGTCCGAGGTGAGGGTGACATGGAGGAGATCTTGTGTGGAAGAAATGAGAGCTTGTGGGCAGTTATCGAGCCAGGTTCAAAGGTTTGCAGAGAACAGAGCTCACAGGAGACGTGCTACTGAAACCCTGTGATCCTTTAGGAACCCAAGGGACAAATAAATAAAAATAAATGATGATACAATTTTTACAACTTGGCGAGGAAACCGAATTTTATCATGCTTTATCCAAAACTCATAATATCTGGACAAAATATGTAAAGTACATTACATCATCACTACTTTCAACGCAAATGGCCCATAAGTCGAAAATCTGCATTAAGTTAAAGAAAGAAAATTATTTTTCACCCATATACCGTGTGTTATTGACTAGTGCTGAAGAATATAAGAATCTTAGCTACCGTCGAACAGCTTTCAAATATCACTACTGAGTTTAACATAACATAGATGCATAAAGTTTCATTTAGTTGAATATGAGAAAATGTGACATGGAGCATGATGCGCCTTGATATTTTGTACCTTTTAAGCGGTTCATCTAAATCTCATAAAAAAATGTTGAGGGAAATTCTCATTTATCCTCAATTTATATATTCATTTATCGTTGATACTGTTACCTTAAGCAATAGATAGGCAAAATATGAAGTCAGGAAGACATCTTGGTTTGAAATGAGATCATTCCAATGAAACCAATTTTCGTTCCCCTTGTCTAAAAATAAAATTTGGAAATGCTGTTTATTCACTTTTTCTACTGCGGCATATAATGAAACATTTGTACAAGAGTTGCTAGAATGTTCAATACAAGTTTATTGAACCTTTCATTGTAAGCGATGTGAAAAATAAAAAAACTAAGAATGAAAAAGTGTCCTTCTTACAGTGGATAACATCCAACAGCCGACTACTCAAAACTCTGGGCTATCACATTTTTCATCCTATATCAAGCTTACTCTGTTTTCCTTTGTTTAAACTATCCAACTTATATCTTTCAATGGTATCAATACTCGCGTGAATGTTTAAAACTTATCGACCTTTCAATATGAAGTTTTAAAAAAAATGAAATTAATAGGAAACATCATGATAAATTGCAATGAGCTTTAAAGTTTCATCAAATGACACTACCCAAAATACTCTGTCTGAACTTCAGATCTCCATGAGGTAAGGTGGAATATTCTCTATATTTTAGACTCACTGCAATGGTGGTGGTATAACATCAAAAGATACTTGGTTATACGATGTATATGATAACAATCAAATTTCTTAAAATGGTTTCCATCAGGATAGAAGTATTTCGACAGAAAACTGTGGTGAGAGTGTAGCTATCTTTATAAACAACCAGTAGTGCTCATCAAATTGAATTTCGATCTATTCAAATGAAAAGACTGACTGCATCGCTGTTAACTTTCATACCAAACATCTAGACGAATTTGATCGCAATTACGTAGGCAATATTTATATGACTCCTGGTTGCCCGTACTCTAAAATATCTAGATCCACTGACGAATTCGGGGAATCCTTAATCCCTATATTATGTGGTTCACTATCCACAATGTGCGATGATTTTAATTTATGTAACCAAGACACCTTGAGTCCCCTTGATTATAGGGACGTAGTGAGTTTTTCAACTCGCCTTTGTCTGATATAAGACAAGGCCTTCATAAATGAACAAAGTATACATGAAACTCAGAAACGAGCACCACAGCATTCCGTATTCTGGCAAATGTATATGCCAGACTGCAGGAAAGTATTTTTTCATACTATTCTAAGAAGACCATACTCAGGTACGACTTGCACCAACTTACTAATACTCAGAAGCGTGTCGGGAAATACAGGATGGAGCATATTTGAAAAACGATGACATTTTTGATGCTGTTTTGTTTTATCTGAAATTTCGCCTAAAAACTTGCTGCCTATGTATTGGTCGGTTGCACTCCCGTGACCAGTCAATACATTTAAGCCAATCCTACAGGAGGTCAGTCGCGGCCCGAATAGCTCAGTGGTAAAGTCGCTGACTACAACACTGGGTGACGCGGGTTCGAGGTTGCAGATACGCCTTGCTGATGAATGCCGAAAAGCACGAGACCTAGGTCCAGGGCTTCCTGCCGATTGCCTCCAACCAAGTAATAACTTGCTGTCTAACTGTACAAATTTCTCTAAGATTTGATAAATTTTCCTCTCTGCAAATAAAAAGACTGTACAAAGCAAGAAAAAGAACTGTGTAAACTGAATGATAATATTGACGTTAAATGACCTAACTACCTGAGTAAGTTTAAAATGAAACGCCTAAACTTTGTGTTTAGAAAAAAGGGCATGTCTTTTAAAAACTTTTTTCATATGAAGAGGCTTAAAGGTCTTGATATTGAAAGAAAACGCAGTAATGAGATCTGTGAAAATGACTGGGCAACACACAAGTCATTCATACGCAAGCCTGCCAAAGTTATGCTATCCATTTCTTCATTTATAATATAGGGGAGTTTTATCACATTATATGAATCAGATTCATTTAAGTGTGTAAAATCATTAAAACCTTCACGTAGCTTAGGATAAGATTGCATGTTAGGTATTTTATTGAGAAAATGTGCTAATATTCTCTACCATCTACTCATACACATCTTTTTAAAGAGTCCTTTGATATGCATAATAAATCAGCCACCTGGAAGAAATTAAAACACCTTCGGTACCAAAGTTCGTAGAGCAGCTGCGAAATTCAGAACGACAGCAATAACTTTGTCATCCCTAAAAATAAAAAAAAGTTTTCATTTCGCATGTTTACGCTAATTTTGGGGGGTTTTGGTGACCTAACTCAGTTGCTTACAAACCCAGATGAAATAACTTAGATGTTGTAGCTGTTTTACGTCGTAGTATAATTAACAACCTGAACATAGTTTTTAGGTATGTTGCATATACCCTTGATAATGATGAAGAACATTTAGAGCTCACGTGGATGATCTTGGTTGAATCACGTTCCTTGACTCGGGTTGTTTAAGCTTGAGGATCTCACGGATTTTCTTCTATGGGGCAAGTACATCACTAAATACAAATGAAATTCAGTTTCGAGACTTTTGGGATTTAAAGTTACAGTTCATTATCAACTGAAATCTGCCGGAGAAAAGCCGGATACCTCGGAGCACTAGACAGCTGTTTCGTCTTAATATAAGACTCCTTAGAAGTGCGCACCCAAGACCTCGCTCCGACATGAGTCGAACCAAGCACCTTAAGGTTCTACGGCCAGTACATCAATATTCAGCCACAGGATCATAAATCACAGGTATGTATTTTCTATTTATATCGGTTCACGATGAAGCGCAGCGTCTATGCAATGCCTTCGTTGAGTAACTGTCTTCACTTTGAACTTCTTTGACCCAAAGGACATCGATTTGTCCCTAGAACGTTTTCAGTCACCTTTCGACGCTAGTCACCTATGTACACTAGATTGTTTCAATTTTGAGGTACGTAGGGATTTGTTTATTAACTGCAGGTTATTGTATTCTTTATTGTAGGAGTACCATACTAAGACGAAGTGATTGTCCAGTGCTCCCAGGTTTTCAATGTTCCTCCGATTGATGTCAGTCTAAGATGAATAAGAACTTGAAAACAACCAATGGAACTGGCAAAACAAGTTAATTTATTCTTCAGTTTACGACAAATACTTTTCTACCTTAAAGCGTTACATGAACGTTAGCTTCACCGAAGGTCCTCTAATGATTATTTCTCAAATATTGAGTAGAATATCATCGAGTATATTCCCGTTAAAATGTTTATCATAAACAATTCCCTACTGAAACCACTTTTGCCTAAGATTTTGTTGCATGTCTCCTTGTGCTCATTTCTATAAATTTCTATAAAAATACCCTGTTATGCTTAGCAGTTTCATGCTGTAATATATGTCCTTCGGTACCAGATCATTCAAAAAAATCTTACTCACTCCTTTCGTAAGGTATTGCAGTAAATTTCCTTTGAATCTCTTGGTTTTGAAAACGAAAAGTGGATCCTGCACAAATCCACCATACACCGTTTAGCCAATCGATAAATCATTGAACACGCCAGAACTCTAAAAACGTGCAGCATTTAGTTCTCACTGATATTTATAAAACTTATATTGTCCCTGTCAATAACGTAAAAGTAGAGTGTACCTGGCTAGTAAATGAACCTTTTTCTGGCTTTTTCTCTAGTTTGAGTGGAAGGAATTATGTAAGAACTGGTGGTAGCTATTTAGTAATTCCTCTTTAATATGCATTACAGATGGTTAAGTTTGCATCTAGAGTATACCTAAATGAGTAGTCTTCTCAGAAGAAAATAAATTTCACTGTCCACATGCCTTTTCATCGCTCATTGATATGTAGTTCTCTGTGGTAGTAAGAAAGTGAATGACTAGTACTGATTATAAATCTAGTAAAATCATATATTTTTCACACATATCGACCTTATTTGCACTACTCCTTATTATAATTTTGAACAGATTTCTAATGTATTAATCAACCACTTTGAAGCTGTATAATATGGTGCATTATACATACCTAAAAGAAAATATTGCTGAATATCAGAGTTCATTCTGTGTTCTATGTTTTCAAGGAAAGGAATTCGTATTAGAATGAAGCCATAAAAAGTGATAATCACACACATCATTACTGATCAATGTTACTTTTCGAATATATATCATTTAAACTTATTTCAAACACACCACACAATAAGGTTGTACAACATGGATTATAAAGAAAAAAACTGCTGATTTGACACTCAAAACACTTAATAGTAGGAAAACAGGAAAAGTTACTACTGACAATAAATAGGAAGTATATATGAACTCATTTGAAAATGAACTAAATATATCGAGTTAACAGAATGAACCTTTTTGATTTTCTATAATTTTCTAAAATGCAGAATTAGACGGTTATCCCACAACTCTGTTTTTTAGTCACATTATTTTAACAAGTTCCTTTCAAGCAAGAAAAAAAAAAGCTTTTAAACAAACTAGGCCACTGAATTGATCATATTAGGATTGCTAAATGAATGTAATCATAAAAATGGAGCTGTTTTATTCAGTTTTAAGCCTTTAGAAGAAAATATTTTTTGATAAATCATTTTCGAATTTCGGGGTATCGGAAATTGTTTGCATAATCTGCAGGATATGTATCATATATAGCTCCATTTTCTTGTAATATGTTTACCACATTAACACTGATTTCAGGAATTGCATTTTAAGCAGAATTTTATTATGAATGATTGAGTTATTATATTATTATTATTATTTGTCCCTTGGGTTCCTAGTGGAATATACCACCTCAGTAGCATGTCTCCATTCCACTCTATTCTCCGCAATCTTTTCAGTGTGGCTCCAAGACAGCCCACAAGCTTTCATTTCTTTCTCACAAGATCTCCTCCATGTCACCCTCACCTCGAACGGTTAACTCGTCGCTTCCCATCTGGGTTCCCTCGAGGACTGGCCTGGCGTGTGATGTCTTCAAATGTTCTTCTCAGTGCATGTCCAATCCATCCCCACTTCCTTCTGCATAGTTGTTGAGCGATAGATTGTAGTGTTTCAACACATACCTAGTTGCAAGATTAAAACTGTATTATCCTCAATTAACCCTGTGGACACGTTTCAGCCATTCGATACAATATCAATTTTATTTAGTTCAACTCGACTTTATTCCAGAAAGAAAAAGTCAGCAAAATGTAACTTTATCCGACGATTTACTATGGTTTATCCTTAACTTATTCTTCTTGAGAAAACGTAAGTCTGATAAAATTAAATATTATTACACTGATTGGTTACCAGTATGTTTCATGTTGTTCACTCTTGAATGGCCACCAAGATAGGAAGCCCATAACTGAGGTGCACTTCGATAGATATAACCTGTTGATAGGTTCCAACAAGGAAAAAATCTACATCCAGGATCCACTACTACCAGCTGCCTCTAACCAACTAACACCTGACAAAGTGAATTACGTTGGTGAATCTTCTAGCTAATTGTCCACATTCCAAAATAATCCATGAAATTTGGTCAGCATTCTAGACTAGAAAACATGATATAGGCTTCCTTTTCGGTAACCAATCAATTTATCTTACCCAGTTCCATAGGAAGTTCATCATGGTGTGAATACCTCAGTAAAACCATATTTGACTTAATCACTAGGTGACTTAGTTTCGAATCTAAAAGGAAACATCAGTTTTCCAGAGGTTGAGGATACTCCTTAGTGATGTGCGTTAACAAGAAAGAAACTTAGGTGAACCAGGGCTTCCTTTAAATTCTCATCATCAAACTGATTAGCCTTACCTGTAACAAGTCTAATTTGTTTAGAACGGTGATATATATAAGATAATTTGTATGTCATATCGTGGCTATGTTGGCAACAAAGTGATTAAAAAAAAATCAAATCGCTTTGATATATTGTGTCATTTGAATTCTTTATTCTTCTCAACAGTTTACGATCAGTACCAAGTTTGTAGTTTATTCTTCTTCACTAATCTAAATCATGACAAGAACGATGAATCGTTGAGGATGAAAATAAAATCACCTGAAATAATTTAATTCAAACAATAAACTTGAATGAATATATCTATTTGTAAACGTCCTTATGCATATTCTAAATCTTACAATTAAGGATAAATATACATAATGGTTACATAAACGCAGTATTACAATAAGATTTTATATTATGTTACAAAAGTTTAGTCAATTGAAGAATAAATGGAGTTAAATCAAGAAATATTGAAACTGAGTGATAATAAATTATTGTATCTACTTAACTTTATTCAATAAAATGAAATATTTACCACGTGCTGTGTTTATGAACTTTTTTTTGAAAGTTGTATTGTCCGACACTAAGGTAGAATTCCAGCGTCGTTTTTTTAGTTCTGTGGAGGAATAAAACTGTGAATAAGTATGCTAAGACTGGCTGGAATTCAATTTGACTCATAGTTGGAAAAAAATTATCAACATTAATTTCATATAGAAATAATTTATGATGCAATGAAATGATTACTGGGATAACAATGGAAGAGGAAAGAAGATCTATACTATAACTTTCAAATTATTGTTCAACATAACGAAGGGATAATTCAGCGAAGAAAATTTTCTTCTCCAACAATATCATTTTCTAAAGCTGTACAATCATATTTATATATATCATAACATATAACAGTCTATTACAAAACAATAAGGTATAACTACATCATTAACTTAGTGCTAAAAAACCCGAATCAAGAATGCAAAGTAGTTGCGTAGTAAACTAAGACAGTAGAAATATTGAGGAAGGCAAGGAGTTTGACAAGACGAAACTTGTTGGTAGATAAGAAACATAAATATTGAGTGTTCACTTTATAGATAGGTATAAAGAAGGTGAAGAATGAGACAAGGGTCATAATGTAGGTGATAATAATAAACTAATTAATTATAATGGAATCAAAAAAATGAAAGTGTTAAGACCATGGTAAGATGAGAGATTGGACATACTTCTTTTGCATGCAGAGATCAGGCTTGAATTGATGAATTAGCAGTGCCTCAGCTGTGCACAACTGTCGAAGGCATACTCCTATTGAACTATTCCATCTGACACAATAAATGACAATGAAGGAAGATTTTGGTCTAGCTTTATGTCCAGAGTTGACCAAATGTTCAAGAATTGGACTGTTAATTGATTTACATTCTCCCTTCGACTACCATGCAGGATAGTGCTCCGAGATACGTTAGGAAAGCGTGCGCTTTGTGTGGCCTATATAACAAGCTCCACAGGAGCAAGTAAATTTGTAGACACACATTGAGGTGGTCCAAAGTGACAACTTGTCCTTAATGCACTCCGGAATTAGATGTTGACTAGAGAAGCTGGTCTGCAGTTTTGCAGGGAAGGATATCCTCTACAGTGATCTGGACAGCCGATTCTTCAGGATGTCTGCTGCCGTATCGCCTTTGAAAACAACTTTCATAAACAAGGTCTTCTTAGGAACTGTGAGTACGCGCTCCGTATTCTGATTTACTTTCAAGTTCTTATCGATGAATCTGGATGGATATCCATTTTGCATGAGGATCTTCCGTAGTTTATCTAATTCTTCGTCAATAGTATCACTGGCGCAGATTCTTTTGATTCTTGAAGGTAAAGAATGAATCAGATTCCTCTTTCTTCTGAGGGGCATCCAGCTGTGGAAATTCAAATACTGTTCGTCCCAAGTAGCTCAATATTCAATTAGGCTAGTTAGTAAAGATCAAGTTATAACGAAAAAGTGGAAGGACTGTATATAACTATGTAGTAGAATGAAGTGTAATTTAAAAATAGAACTTTGATTTGTTGTATTAATGCCAGAAAACGTTAACTGTTCATCATGCAATAGGTGATTAGTTTTTTTTAGAAATGGTTGTTCTTTGGAAGTCTTCTGTCGAGATTGGTCTGCTTCTTCATTTCTGTTTTTGCCTTTTCTGTTCATTGTTTAGGTATGTTAAATTTATTTTTGACGGTAGCAGTTTAACGATTAAGTCTGCATCTTCAACAATGAATGATACGGAACTTGAATCTGCACTGGAATAAGTTTCCTTCAAAATGCAGTTATATTTTGCCGATATGTATCTGATTTGTACAGTTCACAGTTGACTGATAACACTGAAGGTTAATCTAATCCTATATCCGTAATCATTAGACATTCGGCGCTAAACGAATCCGATTACAGAATGACTTATGAAAAACAAGAATATGATTTATATGTGTTATATGAATACCCATCCATCGAAAAATAATAGGAGAGGTTAAATAATGTAGAAAGTTACACCGTTTTGTTTTCAAAATGTGAGCTTGAACTACAAAGTATGTTATGTGTGTTGGAATGTAAACGAGTAAACACTGACTGCTTTCCGCTCCTTAATAAGTGTTGTCTACTATTAGTTGATAAGCGACATTTAGCGGTCTATTTCTCACATGAAACTTACAAAAATGCTCAATATTCAGATTTAACAAATAAGCTAACGTGAAACAATCCAAAATATATTTGATATCTGTGAACTGTAGTGCCATGACGACTTAGAAATTTTATTGATAACCAAATACCATTCACTTACATAGAAAAGATCACACCAAATATCCCTTTTCAGACGTCGGTTCGAACGTTGAATGAGACCATACTTCACCTGTCAGTTTTTAAAACATAAATTTGGCATATTAGAGAGGTGTTCTTTATTGTTTTTATTTTTCCCTTGTGTTCCTAGTGGAACATAGGACTTCAGTAGCACATCGCAATTTCATTCTCTTCTCTGCAGTCTTTGAACCTGGATCCATGACTGCCCAGATGCTTGCATTTCTTCCCCACCTGATCTGCACTATGTTGCTCTCACCTCGCATGCCCAACTCGTCGTTTACCTTTTAAGTTTCACTCAACGTCATGGCCTGACCCGGCGTGTGATGTCCCTGAATGGTCTACTCAGTGCATGCCCGATCCAACTCTACTTTCTTCTGCATCTTTGTTAGGCAATGGGTTCTTGGTTGATTGGTTCGTTGCCAGCCAGCCAGAATTCCTTGTTGCTTATTCTTTCTGGCTATCTGTCTATCTCCAGACCCACTCAGTTGGTTCTTCCCAGCGGAGTGTTAAGTGACATTTAATCAACGTTTGCATATATAATAGGATATTTTCACCTCTTCTTATATTAGAAAGACGCTTTTAGTAAAGAAAACACTTCACATCGTTAAATTGGACGTTATTGATTTCGGAGTTATGCATAAGTTTAAGCAATAAATGTGACAAAACCAGTTTATCAGTGTTCAATAAACTGGCAGTTATTGAGATATGAGAATTACTCACAAAACTAACAATGTGAAATCAAAGAGGCTAATAAATCAATGAAATTTTCTCAAGTATTCAAACATATGCAAAATGATTTGAATCAGTTTGTCATTTGAAAGGCTGTACTACTACTACCACTACTCCTTATAATAATAATAATGGCTTTATTCCGAAAGCTATTTTGGGAATAACCTACAGAATTTTGCAGCATGTCGCATTGCACCAAGTGAACAGAAAACAGTATTCATGTATACGTAGCAGAATGAAATAAGTATAAATTACATAAAAGAATATTTGCTCTATCTATCTACAACTTTCTTGGAAATACATAGTTACTTAAGGTTGACAATCACATAAGCAGTTACATTCATAATATGTAAATAGTAACATGCTGTGTACTCATTAATTAGTTTTGCTTTCATAATAAACAAAAGTTGATTAGTTAGTTCATTTCCAAATACTTTCTTCATCTCACAGAAGACAAGCTTAATACAGTATTGTATCATCTGATGAAATAACTTATGAAAGATGTTTACATGAGTCAACATGTTTGTCCACAACAGTTTAAGAGGTGTACCACTAGTTCTGGTGACAATTTTCAAAGTTCTACACACTATAGCCTAGTCTTTTTTCAGCTGCGCAAAAAAAGAATAAACTTTAACAAGAATTCATTCCTATAGATCAATAAAAACTAAGTTGATTAACTTCTTGGAGGCAGCCAAAAAGAAGCTGCGCTTTACCTAGGTTTCATGTCTTTTGGCACTTGCCTGAAACACTAAGGGAACTGACGTCTCTCTCGAGTTTTGAATTCATGTCACCCAGTGCTGTTATCAGCAACGCTGACGGTGAGTTTTTTAGGCGATGATGGGTCTCTTATAGAGAAACTAGGCTAGGAGGGTTAAATAGCTGAGAACTTTGAAGAATAAATTTATAAAGGTTTTCTTCGCAATCTTGGTTATAAGGGCAATTATAATCTCTCACTTCAATTCTTCATTGAATCCATTCAAATAACTTATTTTTAAATACTTATCCTGTCTGGCTGATATTTTTGCCCTAATAATTGTCCATTACTTTACTGTTTCCTGAATTCTCATCTAACAACCTGCTGAAGTTGTTATCTATACCTGTCAATTTTTGTCTGGTCAGTCAAACGGCTGCCTGTTCTATATTGTTGTACCTATTATACCAATGTTTTATCCTCATTTCCATTTTTTTCATCCATTAAGTTTATAAATTAGTTTGATTTGACAGTTATTATGAATTAGACCAATACCATATAATTGCTTTGCTTACATTAACTGTTTTAACCTGTATTAGAGATCCAAATTTTTCAAGTTCATATGGCACTTAAACGTGGAAAGTTTGTAACACAATCATCTATACAATGTGTAAATGTAGACATAACTATTAGCATGAATACTACTGTAATTATATAATCTATGATTTGAACATATTTCATCAGTTTCCTCTAACGAGCTGAAATGATTTCAAAGTATATTGCCTAATTTCATTTTGTCATTAACTTTTTTACTTTTCATTGCAACATACGGAATTCTGTTTTCTAATTTTATACGATAGTCAACCAAATCACACGTTAAGTCGAATACCTTAAACGTATTAACCACTACCTATATTTAACAGCAGATTTCTCAAAGATCATTTTCATCTGTATTACTTTATATTCTTGACAGCATTTTATGATAGTTGTACACACAAGAGGAACGAGTTGAAATGAATATGGAGAATATTTGTAGATCAGGTGGTTGATTTTTGAGCTCAAACAAGGTAACACTAGTTTCCTCATCGTTAGAGGCACTTCCTGTAGATGACTGCCAACTAACCCGAACCCTATGTCCAAGGCATCTTACCGATTAACTTCTAGTGGCTAACACCACTAAATTACCTGACTTGTTACAAATATAAACTAGTACACCGGACAACTACTGCTATGCAATGTACACAGTGCTTAGATCACAAACTGGTGCCTTCCAGTAACTTTTGAAAAAGAAATGTAACTTGTGGCTATCAGACAGACACTGATGCACTAGGTAACCACCTACATAGACAGTGAATGAATTAGCTACAGGAGTATTATTATAAAATTTTGGAATAGTGTTGAAGTGAGAATTCAACTATGGGACAATTAAACGAAAAATAAGCCGAAGTTACACTGATGTTTGAAAAACATATTTAGTTTAGAAAGCACACAAACTTTCTAAAATCCACCTGGAATCTTATTTACATTTTAATTTCATAATATTTTCAAAATCAGAATATTTTATATCGGAAAACTCGAGTTACACGAATGAACTACTGTCGAAACCTATTATTGTTGGTGTGATTGGCTTTACGACTAAAGCATTCAGCTCAAGTAACACAACACAACCAATATCATCCACCTGAGCTACAAATATTCTTCATCATTTCAAAATTTAAACTAGCTTAACACGCTTCGCATTATTTGAAGATGTTAATACTTCTCCAAGATGCAGGGTTCCACAAAATAACAACTTTACGTTCTCCATAGGTGCCTACTTAAGTATGTTCTGTAGAAGAGTGTCAGATAAAAGCCATCTATCGACTGTCCATTGAGATAGAAGAAAGCTGATCTAATTGGAATAAAATGATATAGCTGAAGATCATTGATGAGTATTATGCGATCCAAAAATGGAAACTTGTGACTGAAAATGAAACGGAAAAGCTTATGAATGAATATCTTCATCCTTCAAAGAAACAGAAAACCACATTATTTACTGTCAGGTCTTATAAGCCTGAAATTTCCAGAGTTGTCTAATAACTGTCAGTAAAGTTAACAGCCTCTATGCCAAACAGGGTGAAGTAAACAGTCAATTAAAATTTTCACCTTAGTCGTATGAAGACAATCGCCTGAAAGACACAACTGATCTTGATTTCGTGATTTAAGTACCGATTAGCAAGGCATATCTATGACCTCGCTGAAATTAATATCTCAACGAAAATTCAAACCCGCCCAAGAGTGCTGCAAAATGATCGGAAGGAATTCAGTCGTTTATCAGGACTAGACAAGTTGAAGATGGTCGTCCTCCAGTGAAAAAGATTTCACACAATTTAGTCCTACAGGAAGTCAATTGTGGTTTAAATAGGTCGAAGATAGCAGCTTCAACTGCTACACATGGTGATTCATGCTTGAATCTCTGGCAAGACTTCAGTCCCATCAAGGCTGCATACACACCTCGCTGACGACTGTCGACAGGCCTGAAACCTAGATTCAGAGATACCCACTGATTCACTGCAACCAACTAACATCGATCTAAATGCGTCACGATAAGAAATTTCCTGAGTTGGTAAACATATTGCAAAAATGATGACAGAAGTCGACTAACACTTAGGAACAGACAAAATGTCATATCAGTAAGAGCAAGTTTATGAACTTGTTTCATTAAAATTGGAAGTTCTCAGGAACCTAAGATAATTTCCACTAGAAATCCCCAAAACGTTTCCCGTTTCAATCTTTGCATCCAGAACTTTTTTCAAATGTAGACATTAGCTGTCTTTTTCAAGAACTATTAAGCATAATTAAACCACATTTTCATTTTTTGTAATTTTTATGAAAAATAAATCTTACCTCATTGAATATCAACATATTTTTCACTATTCATAAGATAATGCATTATGCATTTAAAAAGGACCCTTTAGGAGTGTATTTGTTCTCCAATGATAAGCCTAAATTTCTCTGTCTTATTACTTTGTGTCAGTAGAAGTTGTTGATATGAGGATAGAGTTTTAAATATATATATATATATATATATATATATATAAGCTGTGTAGTAAGTACTATTCAGACAAACCTACTTCGGAATGCATGAATATAAGAGACCAAATGCTTTTTGTCACCCTATTTTAGAACCTTCTATAAATGGCTCCCTTTACATTTCTCAGTAGTGTACAATGAACACTGTATTTCACTACATTCTCTTCACGTGAATTCAGGAAACTAATATTAGGTTTCAGATAACAGATGACATTCACCAAGCTTCATAATCTGAAACCCATATTCCGTCAAACAAAAGCAGGAAATCTTGTAATGTATAACTAAAATAAATAGTTAAGTTTAATTTGGAAAGTGAAAAAATAATTCTAAAAATAAGAAAGAGATAATCATCAGCATGGTATAAAATTTTGACTGTAAAAAAATGAATGGAGATTGAAATAAAGAAGCGAAGAACAAGGAAAAATCCTTTTCTCAATGAGATTGACTATTGACTCTTAATGATAAAATGGTTTAGGCTTTCAGCTTTTAAGCGTGAAATGTTGATGAATAGAAAAACCATGTTATGGGAAAATCAGTAGTCTGTGAAATTCATCTATTTGGCCGAAGTTTCAAGAGAATTTGAATATATCTTTCAATCTATAAATAGAGAGTTTTATTCAATCAGAAGGATTCTAGTTCATTTTTTAACCGCTGGGTCACTTGATAGCATATAGAATTGACCATCCAGACTATTGTCCTTAGTAAGGTATGCGACTTATACCATCTTAAATACTTCTGTATACGTATATTTCAATGTATATGTACGGATATATAAATATAACGTGTAAACTTCGTGGTTCGACATTGAAGTAGAAAGTTCTTTCGATTACATTTACCTTATTAACTTGAAAATAGATAAACTTTCATTTCTTGCTGGTAGCGTGAAAGCACTTGAGGTGAATACAACAATCAACAATGTACAGTTTATGGTACTTGAATGCAGCCTTAGTCTCTGATTTTATGATCCTTGAATTAATTTTCTGAGAGTTTCTGAGTAAGGACGTTTGACGATACCTATAGTCTTCACAGGGGGACATCTCTATTTAAGGTGATGGGATTTGTACGTTTGAGAAGGCTATTAGATATTTTCAGTTTCAATACGCTGAACTACCATTGAGTAGTTTAGTTCTGAGTGAGACACTTAGTGGATTTGACTGCTTTTGCAGAAACGCTTTCCTTAACAACTTCATCAAGGCATTTCTTATTAAAAGGGAGAAAAAAAGCACTGAATTTGACTAACAAATTTACATTTTGTTTGACTTTGCATTCAGTTCAGCTTGAGTTATCGAGGACAGATTTCCTTTCCTAGTTGGTATTCGTCAGTTATTTTATGTATTATGTTAATGCTAATTATTGCCTAAATTACATAGTTTAAGAAGCCATCAGTTTAGTCTTTAACTACACTACACATTAAAACATGCATACTTTTCAATTAGCTTAGTATATACGCTATAAAATCAGGTCAAACTAGGACGATTAATTATGTGTTATGTCCTTAACTTTACATAATGAATGAGACAATATTCTTATTCTAGATAAATCATAAGCAAGTTGATAGAATAGCTTTTATTCAGTTATTCTATCATGATCTGATTTTAAGGAATTATTAGTATGATAATTAAATTATCATAATAAATATTCGAACATAATCGAGGCATCCGCATAGAAGCCCATTTGCCAATAGAGGTCAAACAATTCAATGAAATGAAACAACGTGGAATTACAAGCATATCAACAAATACTTATTCATTATTGTTGGCAAATTCATAATGTTTCCTTTCTAAGATCTAAATAACACCAAATCCCTTTTACGTAATAGTACACCTTGGTAACTGGTAATAGTTGAAATTATAAAGTTAAAAATGAAACAGAAGCGATGAAGCGATTAAAAAGTATTTCTTCAAAAATGGGCTAAGTATGCCGTAACTTCTAAGAATCCCTGAAAGTTTATATACACATAGCGTAAACGTTTGCTGACAATTCATATTACTGTTGTTCGATGTATTATACTTCGAAATAACGGTTGGCTACCAATATTTTATATCATCTGACAACAGTTGACCGTAGATTTATAGTTCAACATGAAGTTAATTAACTTTTCTTCTGCATACTTTAAGACTTATTCTAAGACGTTATTCTGCTTTGATTGTTAACTGACTTGCTTAATTACCAGTTGGCTGATCCTCCGACAGTAGTCTGTATACTAAGTTCATTTTACACTAATCTGTTGATTACCATTTGACTGGAATATGATGCTTTCAGGAATAACTAGGAAGTTTTTGGACTTAATTGCAGTGGAATTTACAAGTTGTTTAAGCAGAGTTTTAGTGGTGCTCTCACTGACATGTGTTGATATCGATGAATACATCTTATTTCGTTTGACTACAAGTTTACACTCATAAACGTTTTGGCCTATTCTTTATTGGGTATAACCACTGTAGTGTTTTTGACAGTCCTGACAACTTTCTTTGCACGTTATATTCACTTTCTTTTATACGTAGTCGATTCTTTAGCTTGGATAACACGTTTGCAGAATTTCGTTTGTTTGTGAGTCATGCCTATACCGAATGGATGTAATAATTGACTGACAGTTCCTGAGAAGCTGTTGATGGATGGTAAACTGATTCGTTTTCTATACTAAGGCAATTTTCCCTACTCATATCTTATTGGTCGGCATTTCTCAATTTAGTTGACTCGATGGTCATTGGCTCTGAACATTTTTATTGCAGTCAGTTTCCTGAAACGTTTGCAGTTGCTGATGGCTTCAGTGAGTCTTTGCACGTGTAAACAGTGCTTGTAGACACATTTTCTTATGGGACGCTGAGTTGTGACTGTTGTAGTCTAAAATATGATCTGTGTGTGGCAACATTCTGGACACTTCAATTTGTTAGATTTCTTTATGATTAACACCATAGGTCATGTTTTCTCACTTTAACTTCAGGATTTTCCTCTCGCAGCATATCATTAATGAGCAATATACCGTAACAGACTACGAAGGATAGTATTCAACACGGACTGACATCAATGTAGGTTCATGTTTTCTTAATTGGTGCTACAAGACCAAGGTGTTAACGTGTTTGCAGTAAAGTAATTCTTCAAAACATTCGATTTACTTAAAAATATGTTACAGTATATGTGGTTAGGTTGAAAGAAAATCATGTTTTCTTCATTATTCATCTTTATAAACTGTTGTGGATTCTTTGCACTGCTTTTTATGAACTGAAAAAGAAAATGGTTTACTTGAAGTTCATTCCTCAGTTTGTTTAATCTAATTTTTTGGAATGTTTTCATAGTCTGTAGTTTTCTTAAAACATTATGAGATGAGTGTATTGCACAGAAACATCCTCCTTGAATTGCGTGTTTTCCTTTGTTTTGTAGCTAAACACTGGAAGAACACTGAAGTTATTAGTTTTATGTACATAGAACTGTACAGTGAAGTTGATATATTAGCTCTCATTATGTCTATCACTGGAAATTTATTGGAGTATGTTTTGAACCATAAATATCGAGTTATCATACTTGAGCAGCCTGACATATCCTGAGATCTGAAGTAAATAAATTCGAGCATTTCAACGATGGCTTATTTAACGTTTTGTCATGATCATAAACTAACTTCACTGAATATTTTTATTTTGATGGGTAGTAGAGATTTTGTTACCCCAAACACAACAGATGAATTGCACTATTAAGTGGATACATAAAGCAAAATAATGAAGCAATCTTGTGAGATCCAAATAACTATTGGCTACTTAGTTTGTATAGGCTTAAGTTAGAGCTTGAATGTCACTTAATTCGGAATTCGAAAACGGTGATATGTTGGCAGTTAAAACCTGGATATTACATTCTCATCTGAAATGTTTCAAAACCAAATGAATTCGAATGACTTAAGTTGGTCAGTGACAAAAGCGTCGACTTCTTAAATAAGTGCTACAGGTATAAATAATCAAGGTAATAAAACATTCACGGCTAAAACCAAATGTGTAGTTACTGCAGGATTCAAAAACAAAAGATTATGCGTTACCAGTATGATGTATTATCAACACAACATGCTGCTGATAAGATCCTTAATTTCTTTATTTGCCCTTTGGAGGGTGACTAATTTCATGTTGTCTACTCCTAAGCGCTGATAAAATTCTGTCAACCTTTTGGCAGTGTGTCCACCATATTAGGCGTCTCGACATTGAAATGCAATTTGATAGATGTTAGTTAGATGAAGGCAATAGAAAGCGAGCTCTGGACCTAAGTTTCGTGTTTATTGGCACTCGTCAAAAAAGTGTATCTGCAACCTCTGCAGAGCTTATATCCTACCTGAGATTCAAACACGTGTCATCCAGTCCCTTAGTCAAAAACCAATGAGCTATTCAGGCTACAAATGACCTCCTGTAGGACTGGTGTCCATAGTCCAAAATGATCGACTAAATTTAATCAGCAGTTAGGACTAGACAATATGACCAATGACCAGTCAACCTATCTAGTATAGTCCTATTTGAGCTCAAATGCCTCAGCGGTAATATCCTTGATTGAGGCACTAGGTGAAGTCGGTTCAAATCTAAGGTAAGATATCAGTTCGCTAAAGGTTGCAGATATGCAGATATAATGAGTACCAATAAGCATGGAACCTAAGTCTAGGGCTTCCTACTGATCGCCTTCATTGAACTAACAGACTGTTAATTCGTTTTATTTCCGAAGGATATAAATCCTCAATGTTGACCTGTGAAAACTCGTAATGGTCTAATTGGTTATCCGTTAGATCTATCTAATCATTTGGAAAAGTATCATATCGCCAACCAAGTACCACTAGTTAAGTTCATGCATCGATTAAATGCTTGTCTTCAGTTTAATCCCTACCTGATTTCTATATCTTCAGTCTATCAAAATGAAACTGTCTAACGCAGCTTCGGTTGTCGGTTTGGTAATATACTAACATACTAACAATATATCCATCACAAAATCTTATTTAGGTTTCAGTGATGTTACTCATGGCAGTTTCCTGATTCAGTTAAAAAGGAACAGTCATTTCGCTCATTGAAAAAGTCTACCATGATAAGCGGTCTTTACTGGTAACCTCTTGGATCTACTTTGTCCCGGAGTGTTCTCATGAGTTTATGCTTTTCAGCGATACTCTCATTGTTTCTGCTTGTATCAGTCACGCATCAAAGTTGTTCGATACCTTCATACAAGTTCTTTCAAATATTAATCTTACAATGGAATCCAAAACTCAGGACAGATTCAACTTTGGGGATTTGAGTACAAGACAGCGATGTGATGGTACAAGTGAGACATGTGGATTGGTCAGTGCCATCATTATAATAGTTTTTGTCCTCACAGCTATAAGTGCGGTCTAGTCAAGGCTACGCACTCAAAAGACAAACAAGAATAATAATTCGGTAACACTGAGAAAACGCTTAGAGAGAGTGGATAACCGAAAAAACTTTATGAAGCATAGAAAATAATTTATTGAAAGACTCAAACACCCACATGCTAAGAAAAAGCCTGTTTTTCTTCACCTAGTATTCAAAGATGATAAGATATCTGAAAGACTAGACAAAAAACTAAAAGTTACCAGACTGGTTTCAGTTTACAATGCAGTATGCCATACAGTAAGTAACCAAGTATCCAGTTCACATTACCTCTGACTGTGCTAGTCACTCCACCTATATTTTTGGAAGCAAGTATGCAGGAAGAATCAAAAGATCAGCCTCTAGTCGACGATGTGAACCTGTTTCGAGAAATCTGTGTCTGAAAAGTAGTAAGGCCTTTAGCAAACAAATCTTGAGACACATGATGAAAACAGGATATCAAACAGATGTTCTTCAATTTTTCACGATATTCAGCAAACAAAAAATGCCATGTTTATGACAATTTGCAGAGGATGTTGCCATCAAATATTTTAAATCTGACTTATATACCCTAAAAGATACTATAATTAACTTTTCTTTACCCTGGTGACTGAATACAATCTTCCTTTTTAGATTACATCATCTCTTCATTAATTTGTTACTGTCTACTAATCACTGACCTAACGTTTTTCTAGTTTTTTGTAAGTTATGTATCCTGCTGACTGTTTAACAACCATTCCTTTTACTCTCCTGTTTGTTTATTGTTTTCATTTTTTCACGGCTCAAGAATTTTCGATCACATCGGATAAAAATCACCAGTGATTATTAACTCTGTCTCCTTAACTCACAACCTTATTGTTAATCTAGGAATTGAAATCTTTATTTATTCCTTCATATCTTAAGTATGCTTTGTCATTATGATTACTAATAACTCATTTAAGCTGTAGTTTGCTTGCAGCTGATGAAAGGCTGTGAAATAAAATAAACTCATTTTATTCTGCATATATATTTGTCCTTGCATAACTTTGCAGTCAGTAGTGGATGTAGCTAGATCGGATTTCAGCCGATGAATTTTGTGATCAGCATCACTAAATTTCTATTTACAACTCCATTGTAAGACTATTTGTATTATGTTGCTGCCTCTAGAGAATCATAACCAATTTATGATGATCATTGTTGTCAGTGGGTTTAGACATATTTGGCGCTCATTTTTATCCTGGACATTCATCACTATATCATCTTGAAAAAGATACGAAATGAATATCTTCAACGAATGTTCTAATATTGGTAGCAGCTTTAAAGCCTGCTTCGTTAACATAAAGATTTTTAACACCATGATGGACACAGTAGTTAACTTTTCCAAGTACCATAATTCGTCCACAGTTTTCTGTTGTAAGAGATCTTTGAGTAGTCAATTTCTTAACAAGAATTTGTTTGTCGATACCATAGTCAAGCATGATCTAAACAAAAAAGAGTAATTAATGTATCTATAATGTCTTTCATACTCAGTATATATAGAAGTCTATCGTTAAGTTTTGAAATGTGTCTACTAAGCCAGGCCCCCGAGTAGAACCTAAAAAGGAGTCGACGACTTGGACGTCCAAGGGTGACATGGAGGGGATCATGTGAGGAAGAAATGAGAGCTTCTGTGCTGTCGCGTTGTCAGGTATGAAAGACTGCAGAGAACAGAGTGGAACTGAGGCGTGCTACTGAAGCATTATGCTCCACTAGGAACCAAAGGGAAGAATAATAATAAGCTAGTTAAGGCTATACTGCAGTCCATTGCAGTTTGATGATGTGACCCAATTTGGCAGAAAATCTATTACTACATATTTGTTCTGGTGAGATTTATGAACAACCATGGAGAAAATATATTCATTATCTATTTACATACTGAAATGAATATTTTGCCTGTATAATCTACACCAGTGTAACTTTGGAAAGTAAATTTCCCTTAATGGCAGGTAGAGTCAGTCGACAGGTTTTTAATAAGCAGAGACAAGTATTCTGCTTCTTACTGCTAGCCATTACAAAATTATCAAACATTCATAGTTTTCATGTCTATTTCTCCGACGGTTTGATGGGCGACCAAAGAATCGTCCAACCACAAAGTATTGGAACATCTACACTACAGTTTTGTTGCGTTCTATGAGCATCCAGAAGTTTTAATGCCTTTATTAACTCAATGAATGAAGTCTGTGTACAAACAGTTTGCTTTATTTAGACGAAACAGTTGTAATGCAAACACTAAGTTATTTGAACAAGTGGAAACGTTTCATGTCTGACATAAAATTAAACTAATAAAGGGTTTTCAGATGACTGCTATATAAGTACTGACACGTTTTTTATTTTTGAATGAAACTATCGAAAAGAAAGTAAAATCGTATAAACTATGCCTGTCATACAAGAAAAAGGTTATCGTGCTTCGATACCTGGATGGATAACTCTGTGGCGCTTGAAGCTACCGGTTTCCGGTTCGAGTCCTACCGAGAAGAAAACCGCTCACTGAAAAGCAGATACATCCAGTTGATGAGTTCCAAATAAGATTCCACCGTTTGTTACTATACGTCATTAATATGTATGGATGAATCAGTTAGTGAACAGAATTACTGCACCATGTTCAATTTCTATTCAGGCCTTATAAGGTTTTGAAGTAAGAAAGATATTTAAAAATGGCTTACAAACTCTTAGTTAGAAGATTGTGAATAATACTGAAGACTTTAAATTTAACTAAATTTGACAAGTAATAACCACCATTAACTTGATTACTACATATGTCAACAGTCATCATCACCTTTGAACTCAGAGAATATTAAGGAAGACCTAAAAGTTGAAAAGCGTTTAAAGTAGAATAAACTACTTATTCAGTGAACTTTTGAAACATACGGTATTAGCGATAAGTGAATAACTATCACATGAAGAAGGAAGCAGTAAAACTCAGCTCAAAAGTTCATTTCCCAGTCATCTCAGTATAGGTTAAGATGAGATTATTTTGTATTGATCTCAGTTCGCTCTTTTTCCTTAAAGGTTATATTGCCTAATTAACGGAGATATAATATTACTGAAATTTCGTATCCATTATTGTAATCTAGATATTACTCATTACCTTCGTGACAAGTTACTACTAATTGAATTTTTATCAAGTTCTTCTTCGATCAAACACATTAGCGCTTCAAAATCGGTAAGTGTTAAAAAAAACCAATTCACCATGTTCAAATATGAAAAACAAGCATAAAATTATTTCTTGTATGTAAGGGAAATATCTGCAGACAGAAACTAACAAGTTGACAGAAGAGACAGGGCACCAAAGATGTGAATTCAAGTGAATGTAGAGAAGATGAAGGTAATGAAGATACCCAACGAATGCTATCGCCATCAACAACAACAAGCTGCAATCACCTTCAACGGGAGAAACTTAAAGAAAGTCTACTCCTTCACAACCCAGGCAAGGCACTATCGTTTCAACTACAGGTGGCGGTGGCACACAAAAGGACGTCAAAATCAGGATAAAAAACAAGACACATGTTCATTAACCTGAAACCAGTGTGGAGATCCATTGCACTACACTCAGCATGAAGCCTGAACAACATACAAATTTTCAACACTAATATCAGTCAAGCCAGAGCTTCTGTATGCCTCAGAGACTTGGCTGGTTACAAAGGGGATTTCCAACAAAATACAGATATTCATCAACAACTGCCACCTACACTGGCTCGTTACTGAGGCTCAGATGGTCAGAGTAACAAGAATATGCAAGAAGGAACTCTGGCTGCCGACGAACCAACCAAGAACCTATCGCTGAACAAATATGCAGTGGAAGGAAGTGGAGATGGATTGGGCATATACTGAGAAGGCGGACTGGGGACATCACGCGTCAGGTCAGGTGAGGCCAGGCGAGTTGGTCGAGTGGTACGCAGTTGGGAAACGATGAGTTGGACGTGTGAGGTGAGGGTGAGTTGGAGGAGATGGTGTGAGGCAGAAGTGAGAGGTTGTGGGCAGTTGTCGAGCCAGGTTCAAAAGATTTCAGAGAACACAGAGCATTTGAGACGTGTTACTGAAACTTTATGCTCCATTAGGAACCCAAAGGACAAATAGTATCAATAATAATATAATATGGTCATTAGCTGAAAATATTTATAAAGTTAATAGCTAAGATTTAGCGCATAAGATTCCTAAACCCATTTCTGAAATATGTGCAAATACTGAATGCAGGTTTATAAGCCTTTTCCGGCGTCGACCGAGAAGTAATTTGGAAACTACTTCAACACTATGCAGTACCACAAATGTTTGTCTAAATCAGTCAACAGTTATATGCGAAATGATGCTGCGTGACAAGTAATTCAAAATGGAAAACTAAATGACGCCTGTGAAGTGAAGTGAAGTGAAGACAAGAGTAAGACAAGGTCACCACCAATTATCACCAGTGATTCTCCTGATTGTAGTCGACTCCACTCAACTACATCATGCAACCGACAACTGTGAGGAGCGAGGAGATAAGCATACACAGCTTCATAGAAGAAAAGACTCCAGAAGATTTGTATTTCACCAACGATGTTGATTCATGTTTAATATTGCACAAACTGGAAGATGCACAGACGAAAACCAACAAGTCGACAAAAGAGGTGAGGTGAGGTGAGGCAGTGAAGGAAGACGGTATTTCCTTCAGGTGAACGTAGAGAAGATAGAGGTGATGAGGATACCCAACCCAACCAACAACAACAATGACAACAACAAGAGGCGTCAATCACCATGAAGTGGAGAAACCTAATTGAAGTTATCTCTGTCACATACCTGCATAGTCAGCATCGTTCCAACTAAATGCAGCGGCACAAGCACAGATGAGGATGTCAAAGCCAGTATCCGAAAGACAGAGAAACAGGTCTTCATTCAGCTGGAACCAGAGTGGAGATCTACTCCACTCCACTCCACTGCAGTGCAGTGCACTCAGCATAAAGTGTGAACCAGATCCGGATTTTCAACACTAACTTCAGCCAAGTCATTGTCACTATATGCTTCGGAAACTTAGCGCGTTGCGAAAGGCATTTATTGCAAACTATAGATATTCATTCACAGCTATCTCCTACGCTCACTCGATACTGCAATCTAGTTTGCTAGAATAATAAGAATAGGTAACAGGGAACTCTGGCTGGGAACGAACCAACCAAGAACACATAGCCAAACAAATATGCAGAAGAACTACGTGGAGATGGACTGGAACTGAAAAGACTGGAGAGAAGTGGGTGCAATGGAGACGTGCTACTGAGGCCCTATGTTTCCAACGCACGAATAATAATAAATAAATTGTTGAATTCCACTGAGCATTGGACAAATTTTCCTAGTTGTTATGAGACCTTTTAACCTACGCAGTTATGGAATCTTATGAAGATGAAACCAGAATCCCCAGGTATTTCGATAGGTAAGTTATTTATTTTGAGTGATGTTTGTAATTAAAATGAAAATTCGGACTACAGCCGTATTCGAACCAGTGGCCACTGGGTTTCTGGCCTGATGCTGTACCACCTGAGGTATGACGTCCAACTGCTGACCACATTTTTATTTCACTTCAGTCATCATGTGATTTTGTAATGCATTACTACCATTTGATCTTACTGATACTGGCTACCAAGTCGGGAGTTCTCATCCCAATTAAAATCTAACTGAATTAGAGTGTCTGAGTATCTGAGTGTAAATACGTTCAACGGTTAATCAGTATGATGCCTTCCGCTCTCTAATTCAGTTAGATTTCCATTGGGATGAGAAGTCCTGATTAGGCAGCCAGTATCAGTACGACCAAGTGGTAGTAACTCATTCCAAAATCACATGGAAATAGAGCAAAACCATTAGTGATTGGACTGAAATAAAAATCTGGTCAGCAGTTGGACCTCATAGGTCAGTTGATAGTGCATTGAGCCAGAAACCCGGTAGCCTCTTGTTTGAATCTGTCTGTGGTTCGAATTTTCATTTCAGCTTCAATCATCACCCAGTATAAATACTAGTCTCCCAAACCATGACTATCTGAGATAGTCAAAATAATGAAATTATTTACTGGTCATTTGATTGAAGTGTAACAGACTATGCGTTTTAGATTCTACTTTATCTGGATTTGTTAGTGGGTATTTAACCCTATTTTCAACTTTATTAATCTTAAAAAATTAAGTATAGTTATTAAGATTTCAGTAAAAATAGTTGTTGGCTTTACAATGTGAAATTTTTCTTGCTTATCAGACTCATTGATACCGACACCGTGGTGTTTTTCAGTATCATTCTTTCGTACCTTTATAATAAAGTGTTACATTTTGTATCGACAAATATTCCTCCAGTTACCACTCATAACATTCACCCTCTTATAAGTCTATTATGCTGTAAAAAGCGTGATTATTCAACATGCCTAAACAATATGATGTAAGTAACTGACCAGCAGGTATTCTTTTCACGTAGGTGAAAATGAGTAATACAGTTTATTAATATAATTTCAGCTAGGTTTTTATTCCAACTAGAGGTAATATATGCTATTTATGTTGCATAGAAACTGTAACAAGTTAACCAAGAAGGCATCGGTGATAAAATTTCACATCGCTTTTACTCAAGCAGTTTGACAAAACGGTTTTAATAAAAAAGGAAAAAAGGGTTTTAAGCAGGATGTGATTCTATCACTAATTGGCAGTTGGAATTTCCTTTGTTATTCTTGATCGAATTGATCATCCTGGATTCCACTGTTAGCCAATACCAGGAAAATAACAATGTAAGGAATATTAAGGAAATATCATGGGATCCGAATGGGAGTCTGCATCTCACGAGTAGTCGGTCAATTCGATTCAGAATAACAACAAGAAATGACAAGTATCAGTTAATACTCATAATTGATACCCATTGCACAAGATGGTAATGTCATGCCTAAGAAGCTTAGTGAATAAAGCTGTGGGGTTTGACATAATGAATGCTAGATCCAAATCTCAGAAGGAAAAACATCATTCAATGGAATGCAGGTAAATCCAGCTGATGAGCCTCAAACAGGACAAAACTCAGGCCTTGGATTCCACCGCTAACCACCAACAAGCAAATTACAGGATTCTGCATTGTTCACTCTCCTGAAACTATCTGCAAATAAGGACAATCGGTGTTACTTTACAGAAAGAGTAAAATGTCATTTTATGTCAGCAAATACTTTGTCACACAAAGAACAGTTAGAAACTGTTTTAGTCTTAAGTCATTCCACAGTTTTTATTTACCAAGAAACTGGTAATAAACACTCTTACCTACTTTTACGACGAATGTGCACAATAAAAGTTTTTCAGTCCCACTTTTCATAGTCATCATTCATGAATTCCCACAAATAAATAAGCTGACACACTTCGTCTACCTTGTATAATGCATTCGTGAGACAAATTTTGACCAGTACAAGAGTATACATGCGTATCAGAGCTGTTAGTATTGATGAATCATTTCAACACGGACTGACATCAGTTGGATAACCATTAAAAAACTCGAACAGATAGGCAGCTTTTTCGTCATAATTTGGGACTTCTCACCAGTAGTCACCTGCTAATTTGCTCAGAATCGGACTCATTACTTTCATATCTCGTGGGTATCACATTGTCGATTTCTTCATTGGATCAAAAACTGATGCTTCTCATTTTCCTACATCTATCAAATGGCAACTAAGTTAACGCCCAAGGTCACGGCTTTTGATTACAACTTCGAGATATCCATTTCGAAGGATGTCACTAATGGGCATTAGTCAGTAATTAAGTTTAAGGTTTATAGAATTTCATTTATTTCAGGGTAGTATTCATCACAGAATGACATTAGTTGATCAACGCACTCGCCTAGAGAATGTCCTGATTTCAAACCTGGTTGGAGTCATTTGTACGTTCTACTAAACAGTAACATACTACCAGTTTTTAAATGATTCCCCGAACTTTGTTCCTGCATGATGAATTCTACTTTGAAATAAATCAATCTACAAAAATCTCAACATAAATTAGTATTTATTCGTTATCATCTTATATTTGTGAATCTAGCATAGATAACCACTTACACAGAATACTCAGCTGACAGATTCTTCAATAATTTCTAATATGAGCACACTGAATGCTTGCTGTATATCTTTATCAAGACTTGGTGAAAACTAGCTTTCTGCTGTCATTAGTCTTTTTTTCTCAACGCACTAAATATTCTATCACAATTGACAGATTTTAGAGCAATCAAAAATATGAAATAACCTTTATTAAAAATTCAGCAGTTGTATTAAAATCACTATCAAGTGCAGATTTATTATTCCATAGTCCAAAACAGTAAACCTAAACTGTTTTTCTAAATCTATGGTGTCCAGAGGGATAAGTAGTCTGCAAAGTATGTTCATTGACATCTCAAAGTACTTAAAACAATTAAAAAAGACTTTGTTTCTTAAAGTGTCAACAGTATCATAAAGTGGTATAACTGCAGTTGGTGTTCCCAACTTAATTCTGTCATACTTTTTATTTATTTTTCCTTCATATGCCTCATCAACTGTTAAATTAGCTTTACTTTGATCCAACGAGTTCTTTTCGTCTTGATATCAAGGTGAAACTTAACAGTATTTTGTTATTCGACTGAAATAACTTGTAGAATATTACTAACTAGATGCCAGGTAAATTCTAGACATAACTAAGACTCAGAGATCTTTTAATGCAGTTGGAAAATACTATATCGTTGACAGCTGTTACAAATGTACATTCATAACCGCACACTTTTTACAGATATTAATGATAAGACAAACTGGATATAATAACTTCAATATGCAGTATGAGTTCAGTTAAAGTGAATAAACTCAGCCTTTAGTTATTTACGGAATACCAAGCTGCGATATGTAACAACCCCATAGCATTTAATACTACAAGTTTTACAAGTAAATGATCCTGAATATATTGCACTGCTTCTTCCAATTATTAAGAGACAGTGCCATTATTCAACACAAAACTATGAACCCAAGTTTCATAACGTTTACTGGTCGTTAAAAATGGTTTACCTGCAAATCAGAGTTGCATTGCTCAACTATGCAGTAGTTATCATCATTGAGTTACTCAGACCACGGCTAACCTAATGTAAAAGTTATGTATGTATACTAACCAAAGAAAGCAGAAACGTTAGTTGGATGGTGACAAATGAAACGAAGCCCTGTTTTACCTAAGTTACCTGCTTGAAGATATTACTACTGATCTATTCCAGCCATGAATGATCTCTTATGCATTGGCTTAGATACAATGGTTGATCACTTAGAAGGATGATAACTGGTTGATTAGTAATCAGGATTAGACAACCTGAAACTGATTACTCTTTATTGACTGAACAGCTAAAAAAAAATAGCATTATACCATCACACTGAAATGCGGATAAATATCCCTTAAAAACCATCTGAGATGTAGTCATCACTCCACCCATCAAGGTTGCAGATTGAACTTGCAGAAAACTACCAACATTCCTAGGACCTTAGTCCATTTCTACTAAGCCATTATCTCCAGCCATATAGTATTAGTCAAAATGTAGTGGAATAGTGTTTAGTTAGCAGATTGCTTAGCTATTGATGATGAGACAAGAGAAGCAACATTTTTTTTACGATTCGGTAGTAAAAGTGATTTGGCCACAGTGCTGAGAATTATTAGCGCGGAGAAAACCTAGAATAACCATTTACTTTCCTGACGTTACAAATGGTTTACAATATGCGTAAAATAACTTAATATCTCGCCAGGAATAAAAAAAAGAAAAAAAGTTTTTTGGTTAAAATTCATCATAGATCGACACCAGTTGCAAGAACACTGAAAACCTGGGAGCAATAGACAGCTGTTTCGTCCTGAGGTGGCACTCCTCATTAGTGCATATCCACCATCCGGTCAGGGTGACTCAGTAGTAACGTGCTAGGCACGAAACATGATGGTCCCGATTCCAGTGCTTGGTGATGAGGGGTTATGGGTGCGCACTGCTGAGGAGACCCATACTGCAACGAAACAGCTGTCCAGTACTTCCAGGTGTCCAATGTTCCTTCAAGTGATGTCAGTCCATGACGAATTCCAACTTCGAATCAGTTACCAAACCTCTGCAAACCTCCGGATAGAATTAATCTAGCGCTCATTGATGACTAACTTTGAGAGGTGGTTCCCAAAGTTACAATAAGAAGTCGTAACAAGTGATGTCAACCAAGTCGAACATGAGAACAGTTACTCAAGGACATTGAATGTCAGTCGCGCTGTATCGTAAACTGATAAAAGTAAGAAATATGGACCGTTGAATTCCTATCTAGTAGCTCAACAGTAACGTGCTGGCCACGGAACCTGACGGTCCTCAATTTGATCGTTGGTGGTGTGGGATCTTGATGGCGCAATACTGAGGAGCCCCATACTGCAACGAAACAGCTGTCCAATGCTCCTAAGTTTCTAGTATTCCTTCAAATGATATCATTCCATGCTGAATTCCAGCCTAAAATCAATTAATAAACCTCAGCAGACCTTTCGCTTTTGATTTCAATTTGTAGGTGTACAGAGATTTAATTATTGATTTTAGGTTAGCATTCATCATCAACTAACATCAGGTGGAGAAACACTAGAAACCTAGGAACAATGGATAACTGTTTTATCTTGGTATGAAACTCCCCAGCAGTGTGCACCAATCACTCCTCAGAGATCGAACCCACGACCCTAAGATCCTTGGCCAAACACACAAATGTTCTCAATTGTTCGTGGTTAAGCCTAAAAGTGATATGAACTTGAAATTAACAGCCTTTATAATTTTCTGTAAAGCCTATCACATTAATCGTTGATAACATCTTGTATCTTGTATCATATTAGTTAAAAACGTTTCTTTCAGATGACTTCTCTCACATGTCATTAAGACTTTCGAAATTCTTGGAAGACAAAATATGTTGTATTTTTATTCCATATCTTTTTAAAACAAGAACTCAGAATGTATTTAGGATATACGGTTATGTTATGAAATAAACTGCAAATATTACAATATTATCTGTATTTGATGAAGTGTATAGACTGGTTCACTTTTTCAAAAAACTATAGACTACTCATTTAAGATGTTTGCTATAATTTTTACTAAGAATAACTGGAAGTAACCGTTAAATAAAGTGTACAACTAAGACCAGACGCCATTACAAGTACACTGCATAAAAGTTCACCACATAAATACATATATATATATATATATATATATATATATATATATATATATTATTTATTATTATTAGTCCCTTGGGTTCCTAATGGAACAAAGGGCTTCAGTAGCGCGTTGCCAGTAACCCCTGTTCTCTGAGATCTTTTGAACCTGGTTCCACGACAGCCCAGAAGCTCTCATTTCCTCCTCGCACGATCTTCTCCATGACACCATGGACGTCCAACTAGTCGCTTTCCATGGGGGTTCCACTAGAGGGCCTGGCCTGACGCGTGATGTCCCCAGTTGGCCATCTCAGTGTATGCCCAATCCATCTCCACTTCCTCCTGGTTCGTCAGCAGCCAGAGTTCCTTCTTGTTTATTCTTGTTACTCTGGCCATCTGAGCCTCAGTAACGAGCCAGTGTAGGTGGCAGTTGTTGATGAATGTCTGTAGTTATTGGAAATCCCTTTCGTAACGCGCCAAGTCTCTCAACCATACACAAGCACTGACTTTACTGAATTGGTGTTGAAAATCCGGATCTTGTTCCACATGCTGAGTGCAGAAGATCTCCACACTGGTTTCAGGCTAATGAATGCCTGTCATGCTTTTCCGATTCTGACTTTGACATCTTCGTCTGTCCCGCCTGTAGTTGAAACAGTGCTTCCTGGATAGGTGAAGGAGGTTCCTTCCTTTAAGTTTCTTCCGTTCATGGTGACTGGAGTTTTTTTGTTGTTGGTGGTGTGGTATCTTCATCACTTCTGTCTTCTCTATATTCACCTGAAGTCCTGTCTTGGCTACCCTGCCTCTTCTGTCAACTTGTTAGTTTTCACCTGTAGATCTTCAAGTTTATGTGACATCAGGCACAAGTCATATATATAATTTCCACTAACTATTGTGCATCATTCATTGTATAAGATATATTTTTACTTGTGTAATCTTGGCGTAGTATATTAGAACAATATTTAAACCATTTTCAACAATTTTTTCACCCCCTTCTGAGTTATATACTCTCTATGTACCATTCCATATATTTCACATAATCTATTTGTTATCATTCGCACTTCAATTGTTATTATAATCAAAAATGCCTATGTCATCATCCGCTCTATTATTATTGTCATCAACATAGAGTTTTTAGTTTTCCTCACGAGATATAATTTTTTCAAATACTATTGTACAGCTTAAAAATGGATTATGTTATGGTTCATCGAATGTATCTGACTCAGAAAGTAGTGTAAAATTGTTGAAAATAAATACATCAATAAGGTGTATGTAATAGGACTTGACAATTTACCTTCTCTTCAGTTATTATTTATAACTGCTAAGGCGAGCCATTATTGTTTGCCATATTAGTGGGATGTCTAACCCATCTCTTCTGTTGACCGAAGAAGTATATGAGCAGATGTGCAAAGCTTCTGAAATGGTCCGCTCTTTATGAGAGAGAAAACCCTTTTGCAGAACTTTTGCCTCTTCGAATGATATTTCATGACCTGAATATAGGGCATGAGCAGCGATAGTAGGGCTTTTTTCAAGTTCTTCTAGATCATATGATCATTGAACATTATCGTTGCTGATAATTCACTAGTTGCAAGCTCGAATTGGTAACTCTGCATTATTATGAATATTAATTACTCCTACATTGAGGTCAAAGTTGAACATAAGGATTCAGTAGCAAGACTCCATTGCACTCCATTCTCTCCAGTCTTTTCAACCTGGATTCACAACTGCCCACAGGCTTTCATGTCCTCCTCACACAATCTTCTCCATGTCACCCTCACCTCGGACGCCCAAATCGTCGTCTCCACCCTCAGGTTTCACTCAACGGCATGGCACTTGATGTCCCCAATCACTATTCTCAGTGCTTCAACAATACACCTCCACTTTCTTCTGCATATTCGTTGGGTGATGCGTTCTGACATCGTTGGTCCCTTCCCAGACAGAGTTCCTCGTTGCTTATTCTTTACGGCCATCTGATCTTCAACATCAAGCGTAGACAGCGGTTGATGAATATCTGTTGTTTGTTGGATATGCCATCCGAAATGCGCTAGGCTTCTCAACCATAAAGAAGCAATGACGTGACTAACATAAGTGTTGAAAATACGGATCTTGTTCACACTTTATGCTGAGTGCACTGCACTGCAGTGGAGTGGAGTAGATCTCCACTCTGGTTCCAGCTGAATGAAGACCTGTTTCTCTGTCTTTCGGATACTGGCTTTGAAATCCTCATCTGTGCTTGTGCCGCTGCATTTAGTTAGAACGATGCTGCCTATGCAGGTATGTGACAGAGATAACTTCAATTAGGTTTCTCCACTTCATGGTGATTGACGCCTCTTGTTGTTGTCATTGTTGTTGTTGGTTGGGTTGGGTATCCTCATCACCTCTATCTTCTCTACGTTCACCTGAAGGAAATACCGTCTTCCTTCACTGCCTCACCTCACCTCACCTCTTTTGTCGACTTGTTGGTTTTCGTCTGTGCATCTTCCAGTTTGTGCAATATTAAACATGAATCAACATCGTTGGTGAAATACAAATCTTCTGGAGTCTTTTCTTCTATGAAGCTGTGTATGCTTATCTCCTCACTCCTCACAGTTGTCGGTTGCATGATGCAGTTGAGTGGAGTTGACCACAATCAGGAGAATCATTGGTGATAATTGGTGGTGACCTTCTCTTACTCTTGTCTCCACTTCACTTCACAGGCGTCACTTAGTTTTCCATTGTGAATCATTTCGCATATAGCTATTGCTGATCTGATAGATGTTTGCGGTATTCTGTAGTGTTGGAGCAGTTTCCAAATTACTTCTCGGTCGATGCTGTCAAAGGCCTTTTCAAAATCTTTGACGTTGAGGTTAAGATTCCGTTGATATCCTTTGCTCTGCTATATGATGATGCGTAGCGTTGTACTTCGGTTCGCACATGATTTGTACTTCCTAAAACTAGACGTTTCGGATCGTAAATTTGAATTCATAACATTTTTTGTTTCTTCAGGATGATGCGGTTTAATATGTTGCTTTAGGTGGACAGGGATGAAGCATGATTTCTCGCCAGTTCTTTCTAAGTCTTTGGTAGCTCTTCTTTGGAATTTTGACAATATAGCCCTTCTCTCACTCGACAGGTACCTTATCATCCTTCCTTCCTAACCTTCTGCAATAGTTGTGTGGTGTGAGCATAACCGTTGTTGTCCATGCGTCCGTTTTTTAGTGATTCTGAACGAATACTATCTGGTCTTGCTACTTTCTCGGATTTTAGCAACTTTATGGCGTTCAAGACTTCACTTCTGCTTTTTTAGGAGGACTTGTGTTCACTGGCAATGCTGTTTCTGGGCTGCTGATGGAATTTCTAGACGAAGTGCAGGTGGTGGTGGTGGTTGTGGTTGTCGATTCAAGAGTTTTATCAAGCGGTCAGCCCACCGTTTTTTTGTTTCACTTCTTCGGTAACTAGGTTTTCTCACTATCTTTCATTGGTTCCGTCTGTGACGATCTCTTTCCTCCCAGATAGTTACCTGGTTATTTGATATAGTGTTGTCAGGTCTCTTCTACCTGCAGCCTGTTCTGCTTCACTTGCCAGTGTTTCGTAGAAGTGTCTTTTGTCTTAGCGTGCACTCTTCTTCACTTCCTTTCCTAGTGTAGTGTTTTTTAGGTTGTATTTAGTTCTTCTTTTTGTTATACATCCTTGCACTGCACTGTAATGCATTGGTTCATCTTCTGTTTCAGCATATTCCTCTCCCTGCTTTATCAGCTTCAGTGTGCCCGTTGAGATCCATTCCTTGTCCTGACTTCACTTTATTCTTCTAAACATGGCTATGCAGGTTTACTTCCACGTCTCTTTTAAAGTGTTCCAGTGTTCTTCCACGGAGGTTTCTTCAGGGATATTGCTCAATGTCTCCCTTTTTGTTCTCATGCCTGACATGGAGATATTCTATGTAGTTTCGTCCTTCAGCTTCTGTTCTGTTCTGGGTGTTCAACTTCAACTGTGGTCTATCACCAACTTCCTTGAAGGCTTTTAACTTGATTTGAAAGTTTCCTTGAACTAGGTGATGCGTGGTGTGAACCTACATCTGCTCCCCTTCTTGATCTGATCATGTGTCCAGTAGACTACGTTTCCACTTTCTTCACATTGAGATAAAGTCGATCTGATTTCTAGTGTGTCCACATGGTGAAGTCCATGTCGTTGCCTTGTGAATACCCTTGTGTTTGTACACATCGCCTCCAACCACCATGTCGTTGAATGCGCAGAAGTTTGCGAACAGTTCTCCATTCTTGTTCACTTCACCGAGTGCTTCTCAACCCATGATGAGTTTTCTTCCTGTGTTGTCCACTCCCACTTTCTCATTCATGTCACCCCACCCATTTGAATGGATTTTGATGCCGCCGACTGGAGTGGGGTCTTGTCCAAAACCGATTGCAGTCGTCGGTAGAATTCCTCCTTCTTCTCTTTATCTGCACTATTTGTAGGTGTGCAGCTAAGCGAGGCATTGTGTGATTGTGACTTTCCTGCCATCTGAGTTAAATCTTGGTGTCATGATTCTTATTTTGCAGAAGGAGATTGGGTCCCAGTGCATGAGAGAGTGCCTTTGATACCCTTGGGACATGATGACAGCTACTCCAAAACTCAGTGTGCATGTGGTTTTCGTTTGTGTAGATTACTGACTCTCCATTTGACAGTTTGGAGAGTTCACTTCCATTCCATCTGCTTTCTCAGCTTTCTAGCCCAACACGTCTATATTATATCTTCTCATCTCCTTGGCATTCGAAGAAGCCTTGATAGGTTCATACTTGGGCGGACATTCCATGTCTCGATTCTTAGTTTCGCTTTCATCGAGAGAAAGGAAGACATATCGGCCAACTGAAATCCCGAGGGATTTCACCAACTGCTCTCCGATTCGAGCTTGGAATAAGTTTATTTTTATTTTGCATATTTCCTTTTTGCTTTGAAGTTTGGATTGATTTTACGGGTTGCTAGCCCCGTGTCCAACCTTCCCTCTTTATCCGGGCTTAGGATCGGCTAGTAACTAGTGAACTAGTTAACCAAGAGAGGTTAACTTTTTTATATAAATTACTTATATAACTCCTTATAATAACACACAATAAGACTAATTGTCTACGATAATTTGAATATGTCTGTAAAATGCAAATTTTTTTTCATTTTCCTGAGATAAATAGATAATTATGGATGTCTATTAGCGGCATAGATAAAAGTATTCCGTCGACGCCAATTATGCAAATTAAATGAAAAAAATAATTATTTAACCCACCTTAGGATAGAATGCACGGTAAGCTGCAAAACGTTAGGTTTCTCTGATACCTAGAAACGTAAGAAAAATAGATTAAAAACTACTAGCAGACATTATTTTAACCCCGTTTGTCTCAATGATGAAAACAGAATGAGTCTAATTACATAAAACAACAATTAAAACATTATTATTAATAAAGTTAAAATAGCTTACCGGAAATGCAGTAATTACAGAAATATTGGATACATTTATCCTGTTAAATATAAGAATTGTGGTAAGGTTATACGATAGTTTCACTGAGAAGGCCGACTGGGGACATCATGTGCCAGGACCTCAAGAGGAATCCAAAGAGGAAACGATTAGTTACGCGTCCGAGGTGAGGGTGACATGGAGGAGATTGTGTGAGGAAGAAATGAGAGCTTGTGGGAAGTCGTAAAGCCAGGTTGAAAAGACTGGAGAGAAAGGAGTGCAATGGAGGCGTGCTACTGAAGCCCTATGTTTCATTCAGAACCCAAGGAACATAATAATCTAATATACGATAGTTTGTACAAAAATCTTTATGCTCAGTTTTACAAGTCAGTGCAATATGAAGATTCATTCAGGCTTTTCAGTCGATCAAAACTGCTAAACAACTTCCATCTTGGCTGGGGCAACTACATGGTACAATATGTATACTGGTTGACAAAACGTTAATGATTCATTTCAGCAAAAACTCATAACAGACTACAATCATGTCTGTTATTGTCTGTCGTTAGTTTTTTGACATAGTTTACATCAATTAAAAACTTATCATAAGACAGAAATTAATAATTATATGTTACGTTCAGATGGTGAATTCTAGGTTTAACCACAGTTTTCTTTAACGCTGTGGTTGTCATTTACCTCATGTTTAATTCCTTATTCTGTTCATGGCTTCATAATTACAAAAGAAGAAGAGTGACACTTTTATTGAACATTATTTAACAGTGACTGTATATGTCATGGTAGAACTTAAGACGAAAAATAAAAGTAAAGTTGTCGTCGAACATTCAGTTGATAAATTTACGCAAAAATATGTCAAAAGACATACATGTGAGACAGAATTCACTGCTCTGTGGGTAGTGTCCGTGCATAGTTTCCTGAGATAGGCATTAAAAAAGAAAGGCTCCCTACTTCTGGACAAATACTTTCAGTAAACATTACATCATGATTACATTATTATGTCCTTTGGGTTCATGGTAGAATATAGGAATTCTGTAACACGTCTCCATTCTACTCAATTCCTCTTTGCAATCTTTTGAACCTGGCTCGACAACTGCCCACAACCTCTCACTTCTGCCTCACACCATCTCCTCCAACTCACCCCCACCTCACACGCCCAACTCATCGTTTCCCAACTGCGTACCACTCAACCAACTGGCCTGACCTGACCTGACGCATGATGTCCCCAGTCCGCCTTCTCAGTATATGCCCAATCCATCTCCACTTCCTTCCACTGCATATTTGTTCAGCGATAGGTTCTTGGTTGGTTCGTCAGCAGCCAGAGTTCCTTCTTGCTTATTCTTGTTACTCTGACCATCTGAGCCTCAGTAACGAGCCAGTGTAGGTGGCAGTTGTTGATGAATGTCTGTAGTTTGTTGGAGCCATACAGAAACACTGGCTTGACTGATATTAGTGTTGAAAATTTGTATGTTGTTCAGGCTTCATGCTGAGTGTAGTGCAATGGATCTCCACACTGGTTTCAGGTTAATGAACATGTGTCTTGTTTTTTTGATCCTGATTTTGACATCCTCTTGTGTGCCACCGCCTGTAGTTGATACGATGCTGGCGAACAGTGTAGAATATAAAATTCACAGTTAATTTGGTCACCATCCTACAATGAGTTCTGAGTACAGAGTTGTAAAGCTGATAAGATTTTCGTAACCTTTTTGATTGGAAATTGTGATTAGGATATCTATATTCTTATCAAAAATATCGACAATAGTCTGTAGAGAATAAGAACAGTAGACGTTTGATGCAGAATCTACGCCACTCATAACCAATTTTTAGAAAGCAGTTGCAATAAATTAAATGTTGAAAATGGAATTCAACTATTCGGCAACCAGAATTATCAATAAAAACCTGAAATTCTAATAGTTGAAGGAAAATTGCTGAACACTATTCAAATTAGTGGCATATTGCCCTCTCTTACCGATGAAATTACAAACTTCCTGTCGAAAGAACGTAAATATAATTATTGAAACAAGGTTATTTACACAAAGTTTACGAACCCAGGCTTTTTGAATTTCTCTTAAATGATCATTAAGAGGTCAAACAAGGATAAAAACGTTGTCTGATATATGTATCTACGTTTAGAGCTGGCTGTTTCTTTCAGGAAAGATGATACAAAAACACGGTATATCCGTTTTCATTTCTTCCTTAATATTAGCTTCCTCACATGAAATCCAAGAAAAAGATTCTCTTTCTTTTCGAGTATTTTAAGTATTGGTGCTTATTGAGTTCACTTTCGCAAACAAAAGTTTATTGTATGTCTTCAACTGCTTTTCTTACTTCTGAGAACAGCACTTATCTATCTAATTATCTTTACTTGTTTTTTTAGAAGAAACATCTGGAAGACACAACATCCATTCTTTCTGTTGAGACGTGTAACTCATAAATGTTCAATACAGCTGATGTAACTCAGACGAGAGTGTTAAATGCAGTCACTCAAATTTTAGATAAGTCCCCTCAAAACTCACTCAGAAAGGTAAAAAAGGTGGAAGATTTGGAAGAAAGGAAAGGTACCTGCCCAGTGATTGGAAGAATGGCTACCATGTCAGACTACCAGAGAAGGGCGACCTAAGACTTCGAAAACCTGAAGAGGAATCAAGCTCCATCCCTGTTAACCACAATCCTGAAGAGACTAAAACATGCCCCGCGTTAAAAAAAGGACGGAAAGAGGCTGACTGGATTCAGGAAGAACAAATCATGTACGGATAAAATTGCAACGATATGCATTATCATAGAAAAAAGCATACAATGACATTTAACTGTATCCGTACCACAACACAATCAAATATGTAAAACCGTTAGACACCGGAAACTGAGAAGTAATTTGGCAGCTGCTTCAACATTACGGTGCACAACAAAAACTTCTTATTAGGATTAATTGCCCCTTGGTTCCTAGTGGAACATAGGGCTTAAGTAGCACGCCTCCATTGCTCTCCTTTTTCTCCAGTCTTTTCAACCTGGATTCACAACTGCCCATAGGCTTTCATGTCCTCCTCACACAATCTCCTCCATGTCACCCTCACCTAGGACGCCCAAATCGTCTCCACCCTCAGGTTTCACTCAACGGCATGGCACTTGAAGTGAAGACATCAGTAATACAAAGCCACCACCTTTTATCACGAATGGTTCTCCTGATTGTGGTCGACTCCACCGGACTGCATCATGCAGCCGACAACTGTGACGACGGAAAACATAAACACATGCTGTTTCATCGACGAAGAGATTCCAGAAGATTTGGATTTCGCCAGCGATATTGATTCCTTTTTAATGAACCCAGGGCACAAAAAATAATAAATAATTAAGTGGAACTTAATCTCTTTTCTGTAAGCATTTTTATCGAAGCATACGCTGTACATACTCCAGTTACAGCTTAATTGCATCACTCCCTTCAGTTCTTTTTATAACCAAGATATTCACCGTACTTAGGCTGAACGGTACGGCTGAACTCATCAGAAGGGATACTAATCAACCTACCGGTGATTTGATAGCACGGTTCGTTAACCAACGTAATATTTTACATGCGAAATATTTTATCAGGTCATTAATAAATATCAGGAAGACCCTGAATGTGAGTAGAAGTCAAATCGTCTGTTTGTAAGATGAAAAACCTTACAACTTTCTTCTAGATCGTTTTTCACGTTTGTTGAAACAGTAAAATCAGGTCAAATCACAAATCATTGATTTATTACTACATTTTGTTTTCAGTTCACTTGCTTAAACTTAAATAGAAATTTTTCTGCATAATTGCATCTTAAAGTGAAATAACTTTCACTGCTAAATCCTGATTAATAAGTCGTTCCATTCTTTTTAAAGCAATATCTACAGTACTTGTACGACCAAAAGATGAATCAAACTAAATCAGTGTTGGCCATTACAGCCCCAGTTGGATGAATCAGAATTTTTGTTAATGGTCTTCTGAATTCACTGATTCAGAATTTATTTTCTAGTTCATATCTCAGGTCACTTTCATGTATAAGCTTCAATGATATAAATGTATCCATCAATAAAAATAAACGAATCCAAATCAGGTGGATTTCACTGATGACTTGTGTCCAATGTCACACGAACTTAAAGATCTACAGACAAAATCCAACAAGCTGACAGAAGAGGCGAGGCAGCGAAGACAGAATTTAAGTGAATGTAGAGAAGACAGAGGTGATGAAAGTACCCAGCCAACAACAACAGCAACAACAAACTCCAATCACCATGAAGGGGAGAAATGTAAAGGATGTGGCCTCTTCCACCTATCTAGGCAGAACTGTTGCAACTGCAGGTGGCGGTGGAACAGACGGGGATGTCAAAGCCAGCCAGAATCGGAAAAGCAAGACAGATGTTCATTAACCTGAAACCAGTGTGGAGATCCATTGCACTACACTCAGAATAAAGCCTGAACAACATACAAATTTTCAACACTAATATCAGTCAAGCCAGTGTTTCTGTATGGCTCCAACAAACTACAGACATTCATCAACAACTGCCACCTACACTGGCTCGTTACTGAGGCTCAGATGGTCAGAGTAAGAAGAATAAACAAGAAGGAACTCTGGCTGCCGACGAACCAACCAAGAACCTATCGCTGAACAAATATGCAGTGGAAGGAAGTGGAGATGGATTGAGCATATACTGAGAAGGCGGACTGGGGACATCATGCGTCAGGTCAGGTCAAGCCAGTTGGTCGAGTGGTACGCAGTTGGGAAACGATGAGTTGGGCGTGTGAGGTGAGGGTGAGATGGAGGAGATGGTGTGAGGAAGAAGTGAGAGGTTGTGGGCAGTTGTCGAGCCAGGTTCAAAAGATTGCAAAGAGGAATTGAGTAGAATGGAGACGTGTTACAGAATTCCTATATTCTACCATGAACCCAAAAGACAAATAAATATAAATAAAATAATCCAAATGAGAGTAGTATTCGTCATCAACTCACATCAGTTTGAAAAATGTTAAAAACTTGGGAGCATTGGAGAGCTGGTTCGTTCTGGTATAGAACTCCTCAGCAATGCACACCAGTTACCTTGCCATGGATCGAACCTAAGACGTTCAGGTTCCGTGGTTAGCATGCTGCCATTGATTCACTGGACCAGAATCATGAACTGACAAACGTGGGAAATATGGACAGCTAGATTCTGAATCATAACGCGTTAGTCGTGAAACTTAAAACTCCCTGGTTTGATTTCTGGCGGAGTCATGGTTGGGCACTATGGAGCGGTTCTTTAGCAGTAATAACTTGACTTGTAATTTTTGGAACATTCAGAAACTTCTTGATATCCAAATCCATTAATAAAAACACTTGCTAAAGAATGTTTAATTCATTCTTCAGTTCTATGGATTGATATTCAGAATTCTAAAAGAAAGTTGAAATAACTGAGGAACAACTGTGTTGCATTCAGCTTGAAGCAAACTTGTGAGCATAAATAAACCTGAAGACAGCTGGAAATAATGTGTATCATGAATACTGTAAAAGTAAGACTATATTCCTTTCAAATATTATTTGGCGTTTAACGACTTGGGTTAGTTGAACTGAATAAATAATGTCAGAACAAAGAGTTTTGCAGAACACAATGAATTCAGTGTATTTTTTAGCGCATTATTTTCAGCTTCAAAAAGGATAATCAAGCGAAATTTTAAGCATATACCAACCTATTAACCAGGGTTAACCAGATAACCGAGTACAGAGCTCCGTATTAACCTTGTTCCCCTTTTACGTAACCATGATAGATGATGTCAGGCGATTTGACGTCGAACTTGCTTAACTATACACCCAATGTGATTTACTCTACAGTTGGTCAATTATGACTTCATGAATCAAAAACAGACTACCTGACTTTACCTGCTATGTGTGCATTTTCCAGTTTGATAGCTCTGTTGCTTTTATTTACACTGAACGTACAGTTAGGCAAAGTCGTCATCGAATAGCCAAATATCGTCCGTCATGGTTAAGAAAGAAAAAATCAACGTACTTTTAAATTAACCGAAGTGATGGATATTAGGCATTTATAAATGTATTTTGGGAAAACAATGTTTAAGACAGAGCAGTTGGATATATTTCCATGTAGAGTTTTGTGGTAAATAAAATAACAGTTGTGGAATAATTTTGGCTATAGTTTACACAATATAACTAGTGCGTAAGAATAAGAGAATGACAGATAAAGAAAGCCGTGCATTGAATTAAGGTCACACGGAATTCAAAAATCAGAAAGGTGGGGATGCTATAATATCTACCAACACAGATGTAAGTTAACCACTTATACTTTCTGAGTATATAGATCACTTTTTGACCCTCTGATCTCAATGAGTTTGGTAAGATGAATCTGAGTGGGATTAAACCGTTTATTTTTTGTTTTGAATGCATTTCTTTTATAGAAACCATACTCATAATCTGCTAAGTTGTGTGATATCAAGCAAGTGATATAATTTAATTCTTAAATCTCTTAAAATCTGCTCAGAAAGCCTTTTAGTACTCATCTTTATTTCTTTTCACTGTACCAGCTAATGAATGGATATGCAAGCTGTAAGTATAGCTAGAGGTGATATTTTGATTTGTATTTGTTTACTCCAGTTTTCATTTCTGAACAGCTTGTCTTATAAGCAGGCGTAACAGTTACTTCAGTCAGTCTCCTGTTTACTGAAGCTTTCAACTTTTGATTGATTGTTACTTGACCAATTTTGTGCATCATACTAATGTATACAAACGTTTTCTCAAGTCTTCTCTAATAAGCCCTAAGATAGGATCTTCATCACCCTACTGCTTTATAAACCTCGAAAGTTAAACGTTCTCTCAACAAAAGTTTTCTATCGTTTCACGATCTCCCAGCCTAACCGTTAAGTAAAATGTTGTAGCTCTGTTGTATAGCAATCTGTTATGGAATGCAACAATAACCGTTACATCCCTAAAAGGAACCTGGAATTCCCTGGCAGACAATCATGGCATATCAAACATTTGCGAAAAATCATGTGATTATATTTGCGAGTCTCAGATTTTCTAACAAACTCTCCAGAAAAAGATGATTCATAATCTCACTAAACTTTCCCTATAGCTTTTTGGATAAAAACTATCACAATCGAAACATTGTTCACCGCACACACTCATCTCATAAAAAATTTCATATGTATGTGAGACTGACTCCTTAGCAAAGAGATCTTTACCGAACGGCTTATTCATATGTTAAAATTACGTAACAAAATTAACGTCCATCTTCAGCCAAGAAAGTTGTATAACAGCAATAATGTAGATCTGTGTAAAGGATGTATAAGTAACAGCTACTGCATTCTTAACAAATGAATCGAAATTGGGAATAAAGTTTAATTTCAACAACAATACGGAAATAAAATAGTTTTATCTGTCGGTTTACATTCATTTCAATTTGACCCTTAAAATGAACTGATAATGTGCTTCATCGTCATTTATAATGACAGAAAACATCCGTTACTTGTTAAACTCATCACCAGTCATCTAAAATATCCCTCAAAAAAGTATCAGTAATCCCATTTACATTGTGATGATAATAACTGCTGATGTTTGAAAATGATAGTCACCATGATCTCTGATAACCGCAACGACTGTTGACATTCAGCAGACTAGTTAGTAACCAATTTCCCAACTTTTCAAATAAGTACTAACCTAATGACCTTCTCAGAAGTATTTATGACAAGACGTCGTCAGTTTACTCATTTGTACATCGCATAAAACATCTCATATGTACCTGATTCAAAATCTGTCAAATTGAGTACTTTCGTGACTGTCATACCATCTGAATTCACTATTTAAAAACGATTTGACATCTTCAGACCTACGGAAAATTAGGAAAGGGGGAACAAAATATATAATATAGCACAAACGACATCACAACTCTTCATTAAAGTAGTTTAAAACTGTTTTAATTCAGCATAAATAAGCCTCATATCGGTCAGCAACTTCAATCATTTCCAAGCATTACCATTTGCATGCTTATGATCAAAACGTTTGTTTATCGATTCATAATGACAAATTTAACTTCAATCTCAATGGAAATTTGTATACAGTTGATTCCCTTGAGAAATTCGGAGAAGGTAAAGATGGCTTAGTCTACAAAATATTATGATGTATTTTTGCGTCATAAACATTCATCAACTAAGCCCAGTCTACAGTCAAAATTGTTATTAGATTAAAGTTATCTAACCATATATTCCAAAATACAGTTATCGCACGAAGTGTTGTAAAACTAGGAGATTAGAAATACTCGGTAGATAAGGGATAATGACTTGTGTATTAGAATCATTGTCTACTCACTCACCTTGAAACACATGGTCCAAGGAATGCACAGAAAGATACTGTAAGAAAATGAACAACAATTACCAGTTAACGAGTTCTGTGATATACACAGGATAATGGTGAAGCAACTGATTTGAAATCATCAGTTGATTAAACCAAAGATTTTTGCCGTTGAAAGGATTCCAGCACTTACTGCAGTTGCCATACGAGTATGAGGTTGATCACACTCGGTTTGTGTACACACCTGGAAGATCGAGTGTATTTTGCAGCAACGTTTTCTGTAAACGGGATGTAATTCCAACTTCTGCTGTATACATAGAGTTCTACGAGGTCCCGATGTCTCAGGTTGTTGCCGTGCATCTACGGCGTGAATGCAAACCAGATAATTGAAAACATTACTTCCTTTCAAGCATAAGCTGTTCTTCATGTACTAGCAGAACTGAATGTGTGCCCACTGCTCAACTCATCTGTTGCACCTACTACTGAAATACTCATAAATACTCACAAATGCGGTTGAACCTAATTATACCTTTTTATAAATTATTCGTGTCATGATGTTGAACAAGACTATCCAAATTGCTTGAATGAGCCCAAAGCCTCTGAAGTCTTTCACTACCAATCAGTTTACTCCGTTTTCAGATTCGACACTATCATGAGGGTAAATACCAGCCCACTTGAATGTGCAAATTAGTAGAGAATATTCTCTTGGAAAAGTGTTAAGGTAATCATCGATGCAAAAGCTGTTGAAGATTTTCGTGATTTGACACAGAATTACAACTAATGCTATCCAACCACCTTCCCTGTCTGCAAGACGCTTTGGTTACCACTGGAGGTGAAATCTGATGATGATTGTGCGAGAATTCTCTAACATATGCCTCAACATATTTTGATCCATATCAGTCTCATCATTCAACCTACAAATTTGAAAAATCAATGTTTTCTTTTTTAAAGAGATGAAGGTTGAAGTTTTGTATGGGGGTCTTGGTTATACGACAACTAGAAAAGTGGAAAAATTGAAGAACTATTTGTTAAATCCAGCAAGACTTGAAGGATGATTATGCTTTTACTAAGGACTTGATGGTTTATTATGGTAGAATGGATGTGTGTCTTCGTTATTGTCAAGCCTATCATCTGTATTGTCATCCTATTGATTTTCAATATGTGAGACGTCTATCAGTCTCGAGTACTCGGCATTGTTATGAGTTTCTCTGTTTGTGCGTCAATTTATTGAGATCTGTCTGTGCCCCTTATCTCGAATGTCTGTATCACGTCTGTTGATATTGGTTTACTTCCAAAAAGTTTTCATATTGAGGCAACTTGAATTAGACAATGGCAGTAAGCTGGGGGTTCACCAAAAAATGTGATCTGAACAAATGCCGGGCCTCTTAGGCATTGCTCAATAATGACAGTGTCATAGTTTCAGTTCATGAGGGTCATGCTTTGCAAGAAATGTGAGTTAGTGTTGACCCCACTAAGTGTGCTGCATAAATCAGTTTAGCAACCATTTGTTAAATAGACGTTTACTAAATTACATGATGCGTTTATCTCAACCTCAGAATTGACTTCTTGTAAGCGAATAGCAGTACCATCATCAATGCGTCGTTTTTCTTCTCAGAATCACTGGATTTCGTTTGGATAACACTTGACTGAACTTCCACCCAGTTACGTTCGAAGGATTCACAATTGGTCAATATCCTCAATGGATTAACAAATTATCTCGGATTTCATCTGACAAACATCTGGCCTGATTAACTGGAAACCATTGGTTCAAAGACCACTGCTAAGCAGACTTTCTATTCACTACAAACCATATTCCAGTATCATTATTGCAATGACTGTCTGGAAAAACGTTAAATCATTTGAGAACATAGATGGAAATGGGTCGCTTAACTCGCTGCTTTTCAATTTTCAATTTTGGTAGGTAAGGAGCCTAGTCTGCATATCTATAAAAATGCAGTGTATAGCATTGATTATGAGTAATCACTCTCAAGGTGCTGTCTAGCTTGTGACTACAGCTGTTCTTTATTTGATTGAAATCCCAGGATTCTAAGGTATTTCATAAGAACATTTATGGTTTGTCGGCCATATACTATCAAGAAAATTTCACGAAATTTCAAGTCGAAAATTTCACTGAAAGTTCGATGCGACCATTTATTTGTTTGGTAGTCAGTAAAACTTGTTTCTATGCTTTTGCGTCCGCTTAGTGACAAAACAATAAGCGTTGATGTCCCTTGTGAGATTCAGATCAGCAACGTGATGCACTAATTTATCGAGCCTTTTAGCTTAGTGACCATATTGCAAATTGATCACTCAGATATCGAAGACATGAAGTTGCTTACCCTCTCCCTGAACTAGACTGTAAATCTAATCGAGTCCCACAACGAATCGACCTTAGCCGTAATAGCTCAGTAGTAGTGTTGCAGACTGCTTTACTGAGTGACATGTATTTGAATCTCACTAGGGGCATCAGTTCCCCCGAGTTTGCAGACACACCTTGATGACGGGCACCAATAAGCACGAAACCTAGGTTCAGGGTTTCCTGCCGATTGCCTCTAAATGAATAACATAGGACTTAATAAAATTTAAAATAAGAGGCTATTTTATACCAGAAACTTGAAAATTTCTCAAAACGTTTAGGCAAAATATGTTTCTCTAGATTACTAAGCTATGAGGTGATTATGAAAAATTTCTTGAGAAAGTACAAAGAAAGCTGGATCCCACCATTATCAACAAAAAAAAGTCACAAAGCTGGGGGCATTTTTTGAACTTTATTTCTAATCCTGAAGTTTAGAGTGATAGTCTAACATTTCGGGGACTAATTTTAAGACTATTCAAAGAACAACGTGGTTCAGTATTTGATAAGAAATCATGAGGCTGAAAGCAATTTGATAAAAACATGACTGGCGTCAAAACTATCAGATCATCAGCATACTAAACAAAATTGATTAAGGTTTATATTCGTCATGGAGTGACATCTTTCGGAGACCCGTAGGAAACCTGAAAGCATTGGACAACTATTCTGCCCGTAGTGTAGGACTGCTTACCAGTGCGCATCAATGACCTTGACAGGGATGTAATACTCATTAATGACTCGCTTCCAGATTAGAATCCCAAAGTCCTAATGATAAGTAATGACCAGTGTGGCCAGACAAGTCGAACATTAAAACAGTTATTCAAAGTCACCAGATGTAGGTCAAGCTATATTTCGAACAGAAAGGAGAAGGAAATGTAGGTCAACGAATAACAATCCATGGTAAGGCACTTGACACGAAACTTGGAGGTTCTTAGTTCGACTCATGACAGGGTGATGGGTGCACACTGCTGAGGAGTCACATGCTAGGATAAAACAGCTGTCAAGTGCTCTCAGGTTTTCGACGCTACTTCAGCTGATATCAATCCATGATGAATATCAAACTAAAATCCAAGAATAAATTCCCACAAAACACCTAAATGTAAACTGATTAAATTTGATAACGTCAGTATATTATAAGTGTTATTAATTGGCTTCGAGAATCTTCAGATGTATCTATTTAACACCGTAGTCCAGTCAGCCATGTGGATAGTATGGAAGTTTATTTCAAACACTCACGTTTGGCTTGTAAAAACGAATTTTGTTGTGACCGGCACACAAGATACCAGGTGCCTTCATATTAACCTGGAGAAGATGCATACTAACTACTAGGAAAATTATCTATGCATCAAGTAGTAAAAATTCAGTAAACGTTCTGCATACAAAGCTTCTTAATGTATTCACTTTGATTGACATGCGTTCAACCCTAAACGTATGGGTTCGTGAAAGCAGCAAAGAAAATATGATATTGAATCAAATTTACCCAGCTTCTACAATAAAAAGTGATTAATCTATTAGAGAAAGTAGGAAAGGTTAAAAACTGTAATACGATTCAGTAATGGCGTGGAAATTGTTGAGGTCAATAGTATAAGTGGGTAAAGGATTATAGAATAACAGTAATCAGGTAAATTAAAGTACTGACATCTACCCACCAATTGAGATAACTTCATTAAGCAGCATCAGTTCAAAACAATTCCCCACCTTCTTCATGAAGGTTGTGACAGAGTTCTTCGTTGTATCTGCGCGGTGAAAACTGTTGAATCATAAATGATGTACACTTCATGTCATGTTTTCTTAACTGTACTGCTTCCACTCTGTTTACAACACAAACCAAGACAGTTTAACCTCTTCCAGCCTAACTACTACACAAAGACAAAGATAGTATTCTAAAGTAGTGTTGAAGATATTCAACAGTATTTTTTCGTGATCATAAGTACTGCGAACTGACCACGTGTCACTGACAAGCCATATATAGGGCTCCATTTCTACCAGACGAGGCTTCTTGTAAGTATCATATAAATATATCTTAGTATTAAATCAGAAGCAAACCTTGCACAATGTGGTGGGATGTGATTCCATTTAAGCTGCTTTATCCGGTGTATCATATAGGGGGACAGTATTATTTACTTGATTACAATACGTTAACCAGTAAGCAAACTTTGTTTCATTGGCTTATAATTGGCTACAGTTATTATCTGTCACTCATACAGCATGTCTACCATAAGACGAATCACATATTTATGCAGTCATTTCATGGTTGTACCTGTATTATTTAATTACTGTGGAAAAAGCTTCATCACTTGGTTTAAGCAAAACGGAAACCTGAGTCATATTTAAATTTCACGTTTTTTCTAAATCTACTATCATTTCACAGTTCTGTGCTAGGACGTCTAAAACTTGAACTGAACACTTTAGGAAGTTACCTGATCAGTAATTATTTTCTAGGACGAGAGTGAGAGAAAATATGCGCGTTGTAATATCGCGAACAACGAAATACTAATTTATTATGTATTTTCAAAATCTGAAAGTAATTACAACCCTGGATTCCATGGACTGAAGAATTATATGAAACATAAAACATTAGTTAGCTAAGCTATTTGCCTTCAATTGCAAAACTAGCGTAAAAAACGTCGTGTCAGACAGCATTCAAAGTTCATTTTAATTTTTCTATTAAGTTCCATAGAAAAATATACACTGTGGATGAGTCTTCAGTGTCCAGTTTTAGCGAAATGTAATATTCCATGAAACTTCACTTCAAAAGAAAAGCCATACTAAAATGCTTGCAAACAAACGCTTCTTGTCACTACAAAGGAAACAATTTCCAGTTACACGTGTGTCTCACTGCCTTGTCTAAAACATAAGATTTCTATTTGTGTGCCTTTAAAAAGCAAATCCCTGCCAAAAAGCCAGTCATCGAGAATGCAAACCGACAATTCAGTGAATAAACTGTAGAAAATACATGCCACTGTGAACACTGAGAAGTGGAATGACGATGAACAAGAGTAGATATTATTCATGTCATCACCTTCTTGAACATTTGAGTATGAAAATAGACTGAAATTGATTACATGAGAAAATATGAAGTCTAAATGTCAAACACTACTCCTAACGGATGAGTAAAATCAAAATCAGTCAGCTGGAAATCTTGAAACTAACTGAAAACTGTGTAAAAAGGCGTCAACCCACTTCGGAGTTCACAGGATGACGTTCTTGTACTTTGATTCAGGTGATGGGTGGGTGATAAGATTAAATTTCAGAACAAGCACCAGTAAACTATGATGTGAATCCATCAAGTTAGCAAGCATTCAGTAAAATCGAACACTTCAACTTTATTTTAGTGCTAACTGCCAACAAACACAGATAATTTAGGCAACACACAAAACCACATTGAAGAGAATGTTGCTGAAGAACAATAAAATTTGTATCCGTTTGTCTCCTACTCATTGCTTAGTCATTTCGTGTGGATCAGCTCCGATGTAACACATGAAAAAGGGTTTAACCACATTAATCATTCACAAGTGTATCTGTTATGTAAGACAAATATTGGCTTATACTCGTTAACCTCACCTCAACCTCGAGACGTAGATTTACTTATTGATGAAAAACATACTGAAAAACTAAAACCTACTTCACATATGTCAACAGAACGCGGAGTGTATTAGTCAGTAATGAGGTAGTCAGCTGGCTTCCCAACATGGTGATCAGTTGATTCAGTCAGAAACGTATCGAGCAGTTTACATTCATCGATGTTCTGCATAAGGTGAAGTGAAACCGGCAGGCTTTGCCGCATATTCTACATTGTAATGTCGTTGCGCGTTGAAAGCACACATTCCTCTTCAGGCATCATTCAACATGTGTTACTACAAATCACTGTGGATTATGTTGTACTACAACTGGTAGTGGTTTTAAATCTGAAGCTGGATGAGTTAGTCACGTATCGCCTTTGCAAGGATAATATTAATAGAAGATACCTGGATACATCAAGTGACATCATTTATACCAACATCAATTGTTTATTCATCCCATTATTGTCTAACGATATTTCTCAAGGACAATGCTAACCCTTTCTGCTACACTGTGTTATATTGCATGCGGTACGAGAAATGCAATACGTCAGCTATGAACAATACTGAAAGAATGATGGTGGAAATTTTCGAAAATTATTCTGCATCTGCATGATAAACCCTATGTAACTGGCTTCACTGTCAATAAAAGATGGAATGAAGTATTTCAGGTGAGCCCTCTTAAGCTGGTTATATTTTCCTAAGTAATTTGCATGACGGAATTCGACACTCATCTCAATACTTCAACGAAGTGTTCCGATAAGATTACAGTTTAGTAAAATTCAGGGGAAAGACCTGATTCTACAGTGATGCTTCGTGTTTCTCTTTGGCCAAGCACAGGAACTGAACGCCTGAAGGGCATGGACGAATAAGTTTGTGGATCTTTTCTTTAAATGTCGCAAGAAAATGACTTGAAATTTTCACTTCTTGTCTAGTAAAAACATTTTATCATAAACGTTTTTGTAATATTTGCAGTGAAATTAAAAGTTTTACATATGTCATAGAAGTAAACTAAGAAGTACGTACCTTGAACTCAGGATACTTGGCTGCTTTCCTGGAATATTATCCATACAGTTCTCAGCACAGTAGCAACAGTGGATTATTTCATAGGTAAAAAATGCACAATAAAGAAGGCTAGTCTTGTTTAATAGACTCAGTTGTGAGTGCTTTGTTCACCGTCAGTCCTACTTGACTGATGTGGACTGATGTCAGCCGGAGAACTACTGAATAATTAGGAGCACTTGGAAACCGTTTTGTCCTAGCAATGGATTCATTAGAGGCGTTCGCCCATAACCCTACATTCTGTGGTGAATACGACCTTGAAATCAATCAATATGCACAAACCTCAAAATCATGATGGTTTACAGCTGGTTAATGCTATGCTTGGAGGTGGAGTAATGAGAAGTTATGAATTTTGGGGTCAACGCAGTCGGACGTGAGGACAAATTCTAGTCTCTGGCATTGTATGCTGGCTGAATTATGTTGCGAATTGATAGAAGTAGTAAAATGGGGAGAACTGGGTTCAGACACAGTGGCTGAATGAAAACGTCCTGGCTCCGGGACTTCAGACTCCTGGATTTAATCAGTGAACAGTTCATGGGTGTGTACCACTGAGGAGTTGCACAAGAGGATGAATCTTATTAAAGCTAAATACTCAAGTGTAAATGAATGCCTCAGTGATCTGAGAATGGCACATAGAAATTCATGCTATCTGAATAGAGCAGGTGCACATTTGATTGAAATGTCGCAATACACCAAGGTAACAAATTGTGAGACGAAGTAGGATCGACAACAATCTTAGTAGTCTCATAAAGTGGAAGTGAAGAATGAAAGGGAAAATAATGACGGACACTATTTGATAGAATACTTTTGAGATCTATCTGCGGATATGGTTTGGATGCACTTGAGTGATCGTAATTCATTTTCACCTGTTCAAGAGCAACCTGAAAGCATCAGATTACTTTATTTGTAACATGTCGACATGAGGTGCAGATGAGTATCAAACGTGTGATACAGACTGCTAATTTTTAGCTTACCTGTTGCAATAACGCTTTGATCCGATGAAATTCAGTAGTAGGTGAAAGTGGTCATCGGTTGGTGTTCACGATGGAATACATTTCAGTTTTGCTGGTATGTGTTAGAAACAAAATAACAATGAGCGAAAAAGATAATACAATAAGGTGAATGACATTAATATGAGAGAATGTGCGAGTTTTCTCAGAAAACGTTAAATATTTACTCAGAAAAATAAACAATCAATATTCGCTGGAAGTTGGAAAACGCTTCAAACTCTTCCACCCGTCATTGTCCATATTTCGGAAAGGAGATTGACACAGTGGTGATTTAAAGTAATAAAAGTGTCGAATTCCAATCAGTGTAAAGATTGTTGCCCCAGTTGTTTAATTCACTGTAGTGGAAATGATACTGAAAATCAAGAAATTCATAGTGTTCATCACTCAGAAGGTGAAGAGAAGTCAACTGTACACCGTTCGACATTACCCGACTCATTTTGACTTGATGTTTGAAAGAATACGCAGTTGACTGTAGTCGAAAATGTGAATTTAAAAACTTTAGTGTGAGTGTGGGAAAACATTAAAGCTATAGTTGATGAAATCTGGAGATTTGTGGAAATTTATTGATTTCACGATGATATTCATCAAAAACTGATATCAGTTGAAAGATCATTGATAATCTGTGAGTACTACACAGCTGTTTCCTCTCAGAATAAGATGCCTCATTGGTGCGAATCCGTGACCCTGTCAGTGATGAAATCTGAGACCTGCATGACCCACACAGCGTCCATTCATGACTTGGTTCGAGACATAATCTTCCTAAGCTCAAATAAGACACTGTTACCAGTGAGGCAAAATTAAGTCGGATATAATGGCATGTACTCAATGACGGTATTGTATGAAGGTTGGGCTATTCGGCAAAATGACACACAGAAGTGACTAGATCATTCAATTACGGCCCAATGCTACATTGGTGAGTTACTCACCATAGAACCTGAGGGTCGTGAGGCCGGTCAAACATAAACTCATGAGTGCGAACTCCTGAAGAGACACATAACAAGATAAACAAGTACCTAGTACTTGTAGAATCTCAGTGATTCTCCAAATGATTTCATTCCACGTTGAACACAGTAGTTGATTAGTTCAACATTATTTACCTTGGAATCTGAAATGCTTTACGTTCAACGAGAGATCGGTATTGACAAAGTTGACGATTATCATTTAGACGCATAATTCTATGCACAAAAATAGTCACGTTCAAAAGGATGTGAGCAGTTGAAACACATGTTTGAAGTGACCTGCCTAGGAGTTATTAATTAAACATCAAGACCATGGCATACAAAGAAATACACGTTAAGAGGTTGAATAATATGAAGCAATCTCAAATAGAGTTGTTAGTGTGAACCGTTCAAAGCAATCTTGTACTTCATTTTACATGCATTAACAACTGACATTGAACATTTAAAAGTTCCTAATGGTAATAAAATGAATGTCTTTCTCGGTCAGATGTAAATTAAGCTGTCCAGTGAGAGTTCTAAGTATCTTACCTCACGTATTTGTTGACCCCAGGTTGTAGTGAACACTGTTTTATTGGTACATATGGAATAAGTAGTGCATACAGGCAAAAGACCGCTATATAACTGTATATCAGTATCACTGTTTTCAAGAAAAGTAAGTCACAATGAGAAGCTCAGTGACGCCTTTGAAGTGAAGTGAAAATGGGAGTAAGACAAGGCTGCCACCTGCTGCCACCAATGCTTCTCCCGATTATGGTCGACTGGACTGGACTGCATCATGCAGCAAACCGTGAGGAGCGAGAAAATGAGCATACACCGTTTCATAGATGAAAAGACTGCAGAAGATTTGGATTTCGCCAAGGATGATGATTTGTGTCTAGTGTCGCACAAACTCGAAGATGTACGGACAAAAACCGACAAGTTGACAGAAGAGGCAGGGAAGCAAAGACGGGACTTCATGTGAACATAGAGAAGACAGAGGTGATAATGATACCCAACCAACGCCACCACCTACAACAAGCCCCAGTCACCATCCTCGGGAGAAACCTAAAGGAAGTAGTCTCTACCTGCCTAGGGAGCATCGTTTCATCTACAGGTGACGGACAAGATGAGGATGTCAAAACCAGGATTGGAAAAGCAAGACAGGCTTTCATTAATCTGCAATCAGTGTGGAGATCCACTGCACCTCACTCAGTATAATGCATAAACAACACTCGGATTTCAACAATAATCTCAGTCAAGTCAGTGCTTCTATATGGTTCGAAAACTTTGCGCGTCACGAAAAGCATTTCCAATAGACTACAGACACTCATCAACAGCTGCCATCTACGCTCACTCAGTGCTGAAGATCAGATGGCCAGAAAGAATGAGCAACAAGAAACTCTGGCTGGCAACTAACCAAAGAAGCAAGAGCCTATCGCTGAAAAAAATATGCAGAAGATAGTGGAGATGGATTGGCCATGCACTGAGAAGATCATTCGGAGACATCACAAACCATGCCATCGAGTGAAATCGAAAGGCGAATCGATGACTTGGGCTTCCGAAATGAGGGTGACATGGAGGAGATTGTGTAAGGAAGAAATGAGAGATTCTGAGCAGCCGTGGAGCCAGCTTAAAAAGATTACAGAGGACAGAGTGCACTGGAGGCGTGCTACTGAAGCCCTATATTGTACTAGGAACCCAAGGGACAAATAATAATAATAATGACACCTCTACCTCCTACCCCAAAGAAATAACTGGGCCGGTTATTCTACAGCCACTGTATACTTGATTATATAAAAATAAGATATTGAAACGTAATTTAGTGATTTAGTGATAAATTTGTCTTGTTAATTCTCTGCTTCTTTCTAATTGAGGTTTACTTCCCATCCTCACAATATTCTGTTTATTTTCTATAGAAATGAAGTCCGTAAACTGCATTTCACAATGAATTACAATGGATGGCTGTAGTTTTGTCTTAAATGTCACAAGGGATTTCAAAACGGAACAGTTGTAGTCAAAATTTCTGACTACAGAAGTTAGAAATAACCCTCGACTGACATATGTATCAACATTTAACCTTTACTCCCTAGGTTAAGATGACGTTAACTGGATTTTGTCGAAGTTGTCATACGAAAAAACGCTGTGAAATACATTGTGTAAGTGAAACTTTTCCTCTGTCAAAAATATTCTTGACCTTAAATATACATACAACAGATGATTGTTATTTGCCAAGTAACAAAACCTCACTTCCTGTGGCTATAGCTTTGAAAACGGTGATACTGATATACAGTTATATAGCGGTCTTTTGCCTGTATGCACTACTTATTCCATATGTACCAATAAAACAGTGTTCACTACAACCTGGGGTCAACAAATACGTGAGGTAAGATACTTAGAACTCTCACTGGACAGCTTAATTTACATCTGACCGAGAAAGACATTCATTTTATTACCATTAGGAACTTTTAAATGTTCAATGTCAGTTGTTAATGCATGTAAAATGAAGTACAAGATTGCTTTGAACGGTTCACACTAACAACTCTATTTGAGATTGCTTCATATTATTCAACCTCTTAACGTGTATTTCTTTGTATGCCATGGTCTTGATGTTTAATTAATAACTCCTAGGCAGGTCACTTCAAACATGTGTTTCAACTGCTCACATCCTTTTGAACGTGACTATTTTTGTGCATAGAATTATGCGTCTAAATGATAATCGTCAACTTTGTCAATACCGATCTCTCGTTGAACGTAAAGCATTTCAGATTCCAAGGTAAATAATGTTGAACTAATCAACTACTGTGTTCAACGTGGAATGAAATCATTTGGAGAATCACTGAGATTCTACAAGTACTAGGTACTTGTTTATCTTGTTATGTGTCTCTTCAGGAGTTCGCACTCATGAGTTTATGTTTGACCGGCCTCACGACCCTCAGGTTCTATGGTGAGTAACTCACCAATGTAGCATTGGGCCGTAATTGAATGATCTAGTCACTTCTGTGTGTCATTTTGCCGAATAGCCCAACCTTCATACAATACCGTCATTGAGTACATGCCATTATATCCGACTTAATTTTGCCTCACTGGTAACAGTGTCTTATTTGAGCTTAGGAAGATTATGTCTCGAACCAAGTCATGAATGGACGCTGTGTGGGTCATGCAGGTCTCAGATTTCATCACTGACAGGGTCACGGATTCGCACCAATGAGGCATCTTATTCTGAGAGGAAACAGCTGTGTAGTACTCACAGATTATCAATGATCTTTCAACTGATATCAGTTTTTGATGAATATCATCGTGAAATCAATAAATTTCCACAAATCTCCAGATTTCATCAACTATAGCTTTAATGTTTTCCCACACTCACACTAAAGTTTTTAAATTCACATTTTCGACTACAGTCAACTGCGTATTCTTTCAAACATCAAGTCAAAATGAGTCGGGTAATGTCGAACGGTGTACAGTTGACTTCTCTTCACCTTCTGAGTGATGAACACTATGAATTTCTTGATTTTCAGTATCATTTCCACTACAGTGAATTAAACAACTGGGGCAACAATCTTTACACTGATTGGAATTCGACACTTTTATTACTTTAAATCACCACTGTGTCAATCTCCTTTCCGAAATATGGACAATGACGAGTGGAAGAGTTTGAAGCGTTTTCCAACTTCCAGCGAATATTGATTGTTTATTTTTCTGAGTAAATATTTAACGTTTTCTGAGAAAACTCGCACATTCTCTCATATTAATGTCATTCACCTTATTGTATTATCTTTTTCGCTCATTGTTATTTTGTTTCTAACACATACCAGCAAAACTGAAATGTATTCCATCGTGAACACCAACCGATGACCACTTTCACCTACTACTGAATTTCATCGGATCAAAGCGTTATTGCAACAGGTAAGCTAAAAATTAGCAGTCTGTATCACACGTTTGATACTCATCTGCACCTCATGTCGACATGTTACAAATAAAGTAATCTGATGCTTTCAGGTTGCTCTTGAACAGGTGAAAATGAATTACGATCACTCAAGTGCATCCAAACCATATCCGCAGATAGATCTCAAAAGTATTCTATCAAATAGTGTCCGTCATTATTTTCCCTTTCATTCTTCACTTCCACTTTATGAGACTACTAAGATTGTTGTCGATCCTACTTCGTCTCACAATTTGTTACCTTGGTGTATTGCGACATTTCAATCAAATGTGCACCTGCTCTATTCAGATAGCATGAATTTCTATGTGCCATTCTCAGATCACTGAGGCATTCATTTACACTTGAGTATTTAGCTTTAATAAGATTCATCCTCTTGTGCAACTCCTCAGTGGTACACACCCATGAACTGTTCACTGATTAAATCCAGGAGTCTGAAGTCCCGGAGCCAGGACGTTTTCATTCAGCCACTGTGTCTGAACCCAGTTCTCCCCATTTTACTACTTCTATCAATTCGCAACATAATTCAGCCAGCATACAATGCCAGAGACTAGAATTTGTCCTCACGTCCGACTGCGTTGACCCCAAAATTCATAACTTCTCATTACTCCACCTCCAAGCATAGCATTAACCAGCTGTAAACCATCATGATTTTGAGGTTTGTGCATATTGATTGATTTCAAGGTCGTATTCACCACAGAATGTAGGGTTATGGGCGAACGCCTCTAATGAATCCATTGCTAGGACAAAACGGTTTCCAAGTGCTCCTAATTATTCAGTAGTTCTCCGGCTGACATCAGTCCACATCAGTCAAGTAGGACTGACGGTGAACAAAGCACTCACAACTGAGTCTATTAAACAAGACTAGCCTTCTTTATTGTGCATTTTTTACCTATGAAATAATCCACTGTTGCTACTGTGCTGAGAACTGTATGGATAATATTCCAGGAAAGCAGCCAAGTATCCTGAGTTCAAGGTACGTACTTCTTAGTTTACTTCTATGACATATGTAAAACTTTTAATTTCACTGCAAATATTACAAAAACGTTTATGATAAAATGTTTTTACTAGACAAGAAGTGAAAATTTCAAGTCATTTTCTTGCGACATTTAAAGAAAAGATCCACAAACTTATTCGTCCATGCCCTTCAGGCGTTCAGTTCCTGTGCTTGGCCAAAGAGAAACACGAAGCATCACTGTAGAATCAGGTCTTTCCCCTGAATTTTACTAAACTGTAATCTTATCGGAACACTTCGTTGAAGTATTGAGATGAGTGTCGAATTCCGTCATGCAAATTACTTAGGAAAATATAACCAGCTTAAGAGGGCTCACCTGAAATACTTCATTCCATCTTTTATTGACAGTGAAGCCAGTTACATAGGGTTTATCATGCAGATGCAGAATAATTTTCGAAAATTTCCACCATCATTCTTTCAGTATTGTTCATAGCTGACGTATTGCATTTCTCGTACCGCATGCAATATAACACAGTGTAGCAGAAAGGGTTAGCATCGTCCTTGAGAAATATCGTTAGACGATAATGGGATGAATAAACAGTTGGTGTTGGTATAAATGATGTCACTTCATGTATCCAGGTACATTCTGTTAATATTATCCTTGCAAAGGCGATACGTGACTAACTCATCCAGCTTCAGATTTAAAACCACTACCAGTTGTAGTACAACATAATCCACAGTGATTTGTAGTAACACATGTTGAATGATGCCTGAAGAGGAATGTGTGCTTTCAACGCACAACGACATTACAATGTAGAATATGCGGCAAAGCCTGCCGGTTTCACTTCACCTTATGCAGAACATCGATGAATGTAAACTGCTCGATACGTTTCTGACTGAATCAACTGATCACCATGTTGGGAAGCCAGCTGACTACCTCATTACTGACTAATACACTCCGCGTTCTGTTGACATATATGAAGTAGGTTTTAGTTTTTCAGTATGTTTTTCATCAATAAGTAAATCTACGTCTCGAGGTTGAGGTGAGGTTAACGAGTATAAGCCAATATTTGTCTTACATAACAGATACACTTGTGAATGATTAATGTGGTTAAACCCTTTTTCATGTGTTACATCGGAGCTGATCCACACGAAATGACTAAGCAATGAGTAGGAGACAAACGGATACAAATTTTATTGTTCTTCAGCAACATTCTCTTCAATGTGGTTTTGTGTGTTGCCTAAATTATTTGTGTTTGTTGGCAGTTAGCACTAAAATAAAGTTGAAGTGTTCGATTTTACTGAATGCTTGCTAACTTGATGGATTCACATCACAGTTTACTGGTGCTTGTTCTGAAATTTAATCTTATCACCCACCCATCACCTGAATCAAAGTACAAGAACGTCATCCTGTGAACTCCGAAGTGGGTTGACGCCTTTTTACACAGTTTTCAGTTAGTTTCAAGATTTCCAGCTGACTGATTTTGATTCTACTCATCCGTTAGGAGTAGTGTTTGACATTTAGACTTCATGTTTTCTCATGAAGTCAATTTCAGTCTATTTTCATAATCAAATGTTCAAGAAGGTGATGACATGAATAATATCTACTCTTGTTCATCGTCATTCCACTTCTCAGTGTTCACAGTGGCATGTATTTTCTACAGTTTATTCACTGAATTGTCGGTTTGCATTCTCGATGACTGGCTTTTTGGCAGGGATTTGCTTTTTAAAGGCACACAAATAGAAATCTTATGTTTTAGACAAGGCAGTGAGACACACGTGTAACTGGAAAATGTTTCCCTTGTAGTGACAAGAAGTGTTTGTTTGTAAGCATTTTAGTATGGCTTTTCTTTTGAAGTGAAGTTTCATGGAATATTACATTTCGCTAAAACTGGACACTGAAGACTCATCCACAGTGTATATTTTTCTATGGAACTTAATAGAAAAATCAGAAATGAACTTTGAAAGCTGTCTGACACTACCTTTGTTACACTATTTTTGCGATTTACTGTACGTAGCTTTGTTTGACGTTGTATGACGAATCTAGCTGTTATACAACCTCTCATAACTGTCTGCAATCTACACAATTAATTGTTATTTGTACCTGCTGCCAACCACGGCCGGATTCTTATTGGTCGCTGGTTAGAATCCAGTAGCTCTGTGAATTTTCATCTCCCTGTCAATCATTACCCAGGATAAATCATTTTGTTTATCAATTTTTTTTGATTGAATGTTTTCTTACTGAATATCGTACCATGTTTTTCTTCGAATAGGCTTATAATTTTCGCTTCAAAATGTTAGACTATCACTCCAATCTTCATGGCTGAAAAAAACTTGACGAAGTGCCGCAACTTCACGAATCCTTTTCTATAGATTTTGGTGTGATCTTGTTTTGTTTGTATTTTTTCAAAAATCATTTTCGGTCATCTCTAAGCCAAGTGATTTGGAGAAAAATCTTTAACCTGACGTCTGATAGGAAATTTCCAGTTTTTGGTAAAAATTAGCGTATTATTTTGCATTTTATTATGGTGTATGTTAGTTGGTTAAATGTGATCGCCGGCAAGCCCTGTAAACCATGGGCAACTGATTCCACTTGTAAGATTTGAACCCGTGTCACTCAGTATAGCAGTCTGCAATATTACCACTGAGATATCCGGGACGCCACCGACCTTTTGTAGGACTACGGTAAATGCAGTGACTAGTTAGTGGAAAGAGCAAGCATCTTCATTTTGTCAGCACCTGTGAACTGACAGAATTCCACCTGTCATTTTAAAATTTATCCACCAAGCTAATAGGCTTATCATCATGATGCACCACAGGGTAGTTCTGAATCTCAGAGGGGACATTAGTTTTATCAGGGTTGAAGGTACGCCCCACTGACGAGTGGTAACGAGCATGAAACGAAGATCTATGCCTTTCTGCCTACAGCTTCCAACTAACTGACATTTACTAATGTGCACCCCAATGCTGAGCCTCCTGGCTTGATTACAACACTGCAAAACGATCGATAGGATTCGGTCAGTACTTAGGATTAGAGAACATGAAATTGGTTGCCCACCAGTGATGAATCAATGAATTAACTCCTATGCCAGACCAAATGGTTCTAAATTACAAACTACTAGCTTGTGTGACACTTAACTATTCCATCTGAAGATAGACGATGCCACATTTACAGGTCAAACAAGAACGACGTACGGTTGTCAAGAGATCTACTTTGCCGTAAGCGAGGATTATGACAATGACTTCTTGGTTTACAGTTGATGCATTAGCCTATCAGATCTTTATGAATAACTCGTTTTATCCTCTTACTGGCATGTAATAAAATCTGCTAGATGATGACAGCGAGATTTCATTACACTGCTTAGTCTATGTAATTACCGATCACAAAAACGGCTTTTTCAGTTCAGTGTTTGAATAATTCCTTTATGTTAGTAGTATTTTTAACATAAAAAGTTGTCTCACTAGCACTAATTCCCTTGGCAGTAAGGAATTGCAAACTTGGAAACAAGTTTTAATCACTGCCAAAGAAACTACCTGAAGCATCTTCCTGATAAAATATAACCGACAAATGATAAAAATATCCATTTTAAAATACTTTGCAATTCTGAGCTTCAGGTTTAATGTCTAATAGCTGTAATCATCAATTTGTTAGCATCTTGAGAAAGCCCATCTAGAATCCATATTATACACTGGGTTTCAAAAATACACAGACTAATCTCCTTACCTAACAAAGCTGAAATTTCAAAAGGAAGCGGGCTAATCGACCCATTTCCATCTACGTTGTGAAATGATTCCACATTTTTCTATTCACCCGCTGTATTGTTGATACTGAATAATAATAGTTTGTAATGAACGGAAAATCTGACTAGCGGTTTACTTTGGACCAACGACCACCAGGTTGCCAAACAAGAGATGCGCCAAATGAACTACGCGACCATATATTCATCCCATGGGGATTTCGACAGTCTCTGAATCCTTGGAATGTAACCATTTGTTCTTCACAATCACACTGATCATTCAACCAAGCTTTCGGATCCCAATCGCAATCCAGTGACTATGAGAAGAAAAACGACGCATTGATGACGGTACTGCTATTCGCTTACAAGAAGTCAATTCTGAGGTTGAGATAAACGCATCATGTAATTTAGTAAACGTCTATTTAACAAATGGTTGCTAAACTGATTTATGCAGCACACTTAGTGGGGTCAACACTAACTCACATTTCTTGCAAAGCATGACCCTCATGAACTGAAACTATGACACTGTCATTATTGAGCAATGCCTAAAAGGCCCGGCATTTGTTCAGATCACATTTTTTGGTGAACCCCCAGCTTACTGCCATTGTCTAACTCAAGTTGCCTCAATATGAAAACTTTTTGGAAGTAAACCAATATCAACAGACGTGATACAGACATTCGAGATAAGGGGCACAGACAGATCCCATATAAATTGACGCACAAACAGAGAAACTCATAACAATGCCAAGTGCTCGAACTGATAAGCGTCTAACATATTGAAAATCAATAGGCTGACAATACAGATGATAGGCTTGACAATAACGAAGACACACATCCATTCTACCATAATAAACCATCAAGTCCTTAGTAAAAGCATAATCATCCTTCAAGTCTTGCTGGATTTAACAAATAGTTCTTCAATTTTTCCACTTTTCTAGTTGTCGTATAACCAAGACCCCCATACAAAACTTCAACCTTCATCTCTTTAAAAAAGAAAACATTGATTTTTCAAATTTGTAGGTTGAATGATGAGACTGATATGGATCAAAATATGTTGAGGCATATGTTAGAGAATTCTCGCACAATCATCATCAGATTTCACCTCCAGTGGTAACCAAAGCGTCTTGCAGACAGGGAAGGTGGTTGGATAGCATTAGTTGTAATTCTGTGTCAAATCACGAAAATCTTCAACAGCTTTTGCATCGATGATTACCTTAACACTTTTCCAAGAGAATATTCTCTACTAATTTGCACATTCAAGTGGGCTGGTATTTACCCTCATGATAGTGTCGAATCTGAAAACGGAGTAAACTGATTGGTAGTGAAAGACTTCAGAGGCTTTAGGCTTATTCAAGCAATTTGCATAGTCTTCTTCAACATTATGACACGAATAATTTATAAAAAGGTATAATTAGGTTCAACTGCATTTGTGAGTATTTATGAGTATTTCAGTAGTAGGTGCAACAGATGAGTTGAGCAGTGGGCACACATTCAGTTCTGCTAGTACATGAAGAACAGCTTATGCTTGAAAGGAAGTAATGTTTTCAATTATCTGGTTTGCATTCACGCCGTAGATGCACGGCAACAACCTGAGACATCGGGACCTCGTAGAACTCTATGTATACGGCAGAAGTTGGAATTACATCCCGTTTACAGAAAACGTTGCTGCAAAATACACTCGATCTTCCAGGTGTGTACACAAACCGAGTGTGATCAACCTCATACTCGTATGGCAACTGCAGTAAGTGCTGGAATCCTTTCAACGGCAAAAATCTTTGGTTTAATCAACTGATGATTTCAAATCAGTTGCTTCACCATTATCCTGTGTATATCACAGAACTCGTTAACTGGTAATTGTTGTTCATTTTCTTACAGTATCTTTCTGTGCATTCCTTGGACCATGTGTTTCAAGGTGAGTGAGTAGACAATGATTCTAATACACAAGTCATTATCCCTTATCTACCGAGTATTTCTAATCTCCTAGTTTTACAACACTTCGTGCGATAACTGTATTTTGGAATATATGGTTAGATAACTTTAATCTAATAACAATTTTGACTGTAGACTGGGCTTAGTTGATGAATGTTTATGACGCAAAAATACATCATAATATTTTGTAGACTAAGTCATCTTTACCTTCTCCAAATTTCTCAAGGGAATCAACTGTATACAAATTTCCATTGAGATTGAAGTTAAATTTGTCATTATGAATCGATAAACAAACGTTTTGATCATAAGCATGCAAATGGTAATGCTTGGAAATGATTGAAGTTGCTGACCGATATGAGGCTTATTTATGCTGAATTAAAACAGTTTTAAACTACTTTAATGAAGAGTTATGATATCATACATTCACTTTACTCTCAACTTATCTTCTCCGACTTCTAAAGTTTTTAAATATTGTTATACTTGCTTGAGATAAATATTCATTTCCTCAATGAGTCTTGAAGCAACCTATTTTTTCGCTTCTCAAAACGTTTGAACATATAAATTGTTTTCATGCTGGTGTCCATCATGGCCTGCATCAGTTACAGAGTCATTGGGAACCTGGGAGCACTGGATAGCTGTTTCGTTCTATTATGGGCTCCTCAGTACTGCCCAACCATAATCGCGAGCAGGGACCAAACTGAGGATCAATGGTTCTTATTCCTTCCCATCTTCTGCCAGTTCACGACATAGCGCGACCATCATCTTACGTCACTACCGAGTGTTTATCCGCATGGGCACATAAATTATTTCTTCTTAAAGTTTAAGACTATCCCTGAAAATAATATAGCACATCAAAGGCTCCTTCCTTCAGAAGTAGTGGTTTTGAACTCTATTCAAGTGATAGTTTTTATATCTTACATGTTAAAGCAAACGTACTCGGTTTATTGGTTGCTTTTACTATTTGAAAGCTTATAAATTTCTTGGAAGGCTAGGAATGTTGGATCCTCTGATTATTAAATGAAAACTTACTAATAACAGGATTATTTAGTACACATTACTCTGTTCAGTGAGATTGCTGTTTGAGCATTTCAGTGACTGAAGATCACTATTCAGCCCTTTTTTCTAGTCTACTAATCAAAAAAAATTGTGGACTGCATACAAGCATCCTGAAGAAAAAAATGGTTGTACTAATTAGTTCCTATTTTCAGCTAAATTGTAAAGAAATGCATGATATTTTGATTAAGTAAAATACTTTTCGATATTCGACTGGATACAGCTATTTATCCTTTTTCAACTTTTCAGCCAGCCACTCTAATATGTACATCTGAACAGACAGTTGATTGTATAAGCGATACACTTCACTACTTATTTCAAGACTACAAATAAATTTTCTCATGAGATGAAAATAATGCTTTTCTGACACAAATAGAAGGCGAGTAAGGAATGGAAACAAGCAGGAATTACTGAATTAACACGTTTCATTTCCATAGAATTCATCAACCGAATACTCTACCTACTTGATTATTTACACACCATAACGTGACATAGAAATTTATACATGTACACAAAGAATATGGAGGTAATAACTGATGCGTAACAACATGGGAGTGGACAACTTTTTTACAGATAATGTTCAGATTTATGAAGAATATGGAACGAAAAAACAGATAGATTACTTCATTCTAAACAGAACAAAACTTTCTTTCTATGTTGAGAGTAGAGTAGAAAGAAACTAGAAGTGGAATGGAACACTTATTCATCATAAAAGAAACTCGGTAACATTTTACAAGAAGCGATCATAGGAGAATTAGTTGCATACTGAAGATAACAATGGTAACAGTGGAAATAGAAGTTCATAAAAAGTTTTTATAAGAAGAAATCCCGCAGAAAAGCAGTAATCATTAAAAGCAATATGGACGTGTAACAAGATATGCGGTTAAGCAACGCAGCAAATCTTTTCATGGCAAATTTTAGCTAATCATTACTTCAGTGTTCACACAGAGACTTAGCTTACCATCTCAGAGTGTATAGGCTACTGCGAATTAAAGTATCCAGTTGTTTTGCTGTTCATTGACAATCGTAAAGCACTAACAAGCATCAGAGGGAACCATTCGCTATGGTTGTAACCTAAATTCTTCTTTCCGCCGTCAACAAACATTTTTTGTAGATGATGAATCATGAAGTAATGTATTTAGAACTCAGCTTAACCTACATATAGGCCTTGGAAAACACATACACTCAACGGAACAATGTTTTTGTTCTTTGTTGCAGCACCCATTCGGTATTGTTGAAAAATATGAGCCTAGCAGTAACACGAGTTCAGTAATGGCTTTTTCTATCCTTGTTTGACTATTTCAAGCAAGTCGTCGTATTTGAATGATAGTTTAGTATAAACCAGCTACTCTGACACCGTGTAAACCATTTTTTTATAACTAGGTTGCATTCTTGGTAAAGCCTTTTAATTATTCTTTCTCACCTATAATTTTCCACAATGTCCTGTGTCATATTCACTATTGCTATCGAAACAAACTTTACGAGCTCTATCTGAAAGTAATGTAAGCGCAATACTATTTTATTGCTGGATATGAACAATATAAAGTTCCTTATCATTTCTTATCAATGGATTATTTAAATGATCCACCAATGCTTTTCATTGAAGACACATCTAAGTATTCAATAACATCATTTTCTGTATACCTTTAAGCGGTGTGAAACAGTTTGGGCTACTAGTTTCCAATCTCGAAAGAAACAAACTGGAAAATAACCTAACGAGCTCACACATTTCGATGAGTCATCGAATTTCTAACTGAAAAAGGGATTTCCCTGGCTTAAAACAAGAAAAACTTAAAAATCTTTCTTTGAGATAGAGAAATTATTTCGGAATGAAATCCATGGTTTCATCATTCTATAAATATGTGAGTGAACACAGGTTATTGAGCCGGATACATGCATGCTAGCATCGTTTAATTCGGAGACTTTTGGAATAAACTGAAAGATATTGAAAAATGTACGGTTTCTATGCAGAACGTAGAAGAAGAACACTCACCTAAAGTGCTACCTAACTTGAAGGTGAATTTTAGAATGGCAATGTAGATCTTAAGCCACTCTTGGTTTGTGTAGTTCTGCACCGCTGTATCGATTTCAAACCCATGAAGCAGTGGATTTAACACTCTCAAATGCACTACTATAAACGCACTATTGCTTAAGATGTTATTTTATTGTTTACATTTTGAATATGATTCTTCACTACCGCGGTCAAACCTAAGTGTTTCATTTTATCACAGACTACGTTGAGAATTTTATAGTTCTCCTGAAGTTCACCCAAGATTCTCCAGTGTTCTTCGGGGATAAGAGCCTTATGAATGACAAGTGTAGTTGTGAAATGCCAATCAACATATGAGTTCGAACCATTTTTCACTGTCAATCGAAACAGGATTAAAACTATGTCAATCATAAAGATTTCAACTTTGTATTTTTTTTATGTACGTACACGAAGTTTAACTCAGTACACTGAATTGAAAACGTGAAATTGATTGCTGTCCTGAACCTAGTCAATGTACTTAACAATCCCCTGATCATTAGGCATAACTGATGATTTTACGTGTTTTACAAAAAAGCATGCGAGTCGTATAGGCCTCAAACTGTCTAACCAGAGAGAATGAACATGTGGTTGTGTAAAAATGTATAAATATGATCGATAGGATTTGGTCTGCACTCAGGACTAGACAACATGAAACTGGTTGCACTCCCATGACCAATCAGTACATATAAGCCAGTCCTACAGAAGGTCGACTGTGGCCCGAATAGCTCAGTGGTAAAGTCGCTGACTACATTACTGGGTGAAGCGGGTTCGAATCTCAGGCGGGACGTCAGTTCTGTCGAGATTGCAGATACGCCTTGCTGACGAGTGCCAAAAAGCGCGAAACCTAGGTCAAGCAAGGCTTCCTGCCGATTGCCTTCAACCAACTAACAAAATGTACAACTGTAATACGCTTTTACAGAGAAAATTTAAGTGTCATGGTTTATCATCCTAGAATACAATTTCATGAGACCTTTAATTTCTCTGGGAAAATTTTCTGCAAGGTATATCTACAGAAATCCGAAATATTTCCTGATGTAAATTTAACACAAGTAATGAATACTTTAAACAAAACAAGATTTATTCAGTTAACGAGTTTGCAAATGATTTGAGAATTTTACGGTTCATGTCGATATTCCTCATGGCTCAATAGTCTTCTCAATGCGTAGTAATATCAGCGGAGTTTTCTTTATAAACGATCCAGCTGAGATCGTAACGAATGGTACCTGACGCAAAAGCGTCATAAACTATGTAAATATACTACTGTATAACATGAGTAGTTAGATACAACTCACATCGATCAATTGGTTAGGAAACAACGCTAATGAACTCTGTTTAGAATAATGTCTCTGGTGTTCAGGTAACTGTGAAGTGCCAAGCGAAATCCGTAGATCAGTGTGAGTAGTTTATGGCTGCCCATAATGTTAATTAGTACATTTTGGTAGTGAATTTATAAATTTCAATGAGACTAGTCAGTTGAGCATTTTATTAATTTGGTTACACATACTATTTGTCTTTAACCTGTTCAGTTATCGGTCTTTATTGGCACGTGGACTCCTGTGTGGATGCCTCAATATTACCTGCTTTCTAATCATAGAAAAGATAGACAGTGGCTAGCAGTGGAATCTAGGATGCTCATTTTGTCCTATTTGTCACTCCTCAGCTGGATGTACCTGCCTCCCAGTGTTACAACTCCCCCAGTAGTCAAACTCGGGACCGATCTCTTAAAACGCTTCCCGGTGGGAACAACATCACTCACTGGAAAGCCGGTAAATCCACCTGAGGAGTCCCAAATAAGACGAAATGCGCATCCTGGATTCCACTGCCACCCACTACCCATCTTTACTGTTCAGTTTGCGTAATATAAATGTAAAACTTGGGCTCTGTGGTAGAAGTTAATTCCATATTAGACTTGTCAATTTGATTTGTAACACAGTGATACCGTGTTATGTGTTTGGTGATGTTTTGCGTAAAGATTACTGCTCACAAGCATACCAATGTAATCACACAATGTTTGATATCTAATTTTTAATATCCTGTAGTCTCATATTCTTTGTTTCTATTGGTAGTAAGATTTTCCATATCTCTGGTATAGGTGTTGCATCATTTCAACTACATGTGTTGACTGTTAGTTGATTCGATAAACAAAGATTCACACACCAACCTTTTTCTCCACCTAATTATATTGGACTTAAGTACAGTGGTTTTATTCCACACATCGCATTGTGTGGTTGTTTGTTAATCCATGCATTGTAATAGCGGAGTGTTTTTCTACAATACTGATCTTATTCGGGTTCATCATTTTATATTTAGCTGAATTCCCATTTTTCACTAATCTAAATGATCGCAACCAACCTAGCAAGTGTAGTTTATATGCTTGACCTCACAGTCATTGCATGGAACCTGGAAGATTAGATTATTTTACCTAATTATATCTTCCGGATCCTTGAGCAAGCTGACAGAGCTTATCTCTGAGTGAGTTTGTAGGTCTAAATGCCATCATAACGCCAGCTTTGTTGAAGATCCTACGTAAAGTTTCGGATATACCTTCCTTATATGGCAACACAATGTAGGCTGTGAACTCTTTTCTATTAATGTTACTGTTATTATTTCATTCTCTATATGTTAGTACGAATTTCTTAAACAAGTGTGGAGAATAATTATTAACTACTATGGCTTCTTTTATATGCTTCAGTTCTTTGATTAGGTTCAGTCACCACCACCACTAAACATTTTTTTCTCTGCTGACCTGTTAAATGATTCATTTATACGCTGTTAAGGTTAAATTATTGTCTATTTTTGTGTATGTCTCCAATCCTGCATTGCATCACAGTGTATATAAATATATAATTAGTTACGTCCAGTATTCTGTAGACGAATTATTCTGAAATTTAGGAATTCACTAAATTCTACTTCTTCCACTTCCATTCTTTGTTTGTTTTTTACTTTATAATTTCCACTTGTTTGCTTTATCGTTGAAATCCAGTGCGGTATACTAATAGTTGAAATGCCATTTACGTAATTTACTTTTAAAATTTAGGGAGGTTAGAATATGAAATATTTTAAATTTTTATTACTAAATATTTTATGAAATCTAACATAATACGCTTACACTTAGAAGGCCGACTGGAGACATCACGCGTCAGGCCAGGCACTCGAGTGGAACCCAGATGGGAAGAGACGAGTTGGGCGTCCGAGGCAAGGGTGACATGGAGGAGATCGTGTGATGAAGAAATTAGAAATTGTGGACAGTCGTGGAGTCAAGTTCAAAAGATTGCAGAGAAGACAGTGCAATGAAGATGTGCTACTGAATCCCTATGTTCCATTAGGAACCCAAGGGATAAATAACAATAATAATACTATTTTACTTAAGAATCATAAGTGTAGTATGATGACGGGTGAAAATAAACTAGCAAAACTTCCTTTCGGGTTGACCTAACCCTATCCATATAAATACATAAGGTGAGTGCTACGTAAGGCAGAGCATAACAGGATACCAAGCGTCACCTTTATAAATGTCATTTTCCAAAGGGAAGAAATAAAAAGATATATGACACTCATAAATATTTCTGTGCTTGAAAATGTATGTAATATATGGTTGTTCTTGGTTTTTTATTAATTAATTAATTACAGAACTAGTTGAACGATTATTTAGTAAATAGAGTGAGCAGGTACTTGTCTTCAACATCTGCTATCATGATATACTTATAAATTCAACGATTTTGCATTTCAACTACTTTCCAGCATTTTATTCGGAATGATATAATGATAGTTTCATCATATTAACTAATTCATAAAATTGAGAATAGTTACAATAAGTTATCGTGTATTTATTCAAGTAAACTCAATTTGATAAGTATAGCTAAGATAGGGGGACAAAGTGAAACAGTACTCACATTCAAAACAATGTCATAAATTGCTTCATGTAAAAGTTTAAGAACAGAAGAAATAAACTCACTCCACTATTTACAATGAATACCCATTGTGATTGATCTAAATGAAGAAAAAATGTAACTTAGGCATTTATGTATAAATTTACAATGGATTACTTGATATTTCACCAAATGCGACCAAGTGCTAAAGATATTAGCTTACAGCATTACCGCAGGGTAAAATCATATTTGAATCAAATTATAGTATTATACAACCATTTTTCCAAAATATGTTTTCCTGTATAGAGAAATAACTTATGAAGTCTGACTGAACCTACAAAATCAAGGTAAAGAAATACGTTTCTCTGAGTCTCTGCTGTCGGAAAATCATATAGTGGATAATTTGGACGATCCACTTAAAAACCATTATTTATTAATTATTATTTGTCCCTTGGGTTCCTAGTGGAACATACCGCCTTAGTAGCACGTCTCCATTCCACTCTGTTCTCTGCAATCTTTTCAACCTTGCTCGACAACTGCCCACAAACTCTCATTTCCTCCTCGCCAACCTCCTACATGTCACCCTCACCTCACACGCCCAACTCGTCGCTTCCCATCTGAGTTCCACTCGACGGCTTGGCCTGATGCGTGATGTCCCCAGTCCACCTTCTCAGTGTATACCCAGTACATCTCCACTTCCTTCTAGTGCATACTTGATGGGTGATAGGTTGCTGGTTGATTCGTTCCCAAAGTGAGTTCCTTGTTGCATATTCTCATTATTCTGGCCATCTGATCTTCAGTAACGAGCCAGCGTAGGTGGCAGTTGTTGATGGATGTCTGTAGTTTGTTGAAATCCCTTTCGTAACGCGCCAAGTCTCTGAGCCATACAGAAGCACTGACTTGACTGAAGTTGGTGTTGAAAATCGGATGTTGTTGACGCTTTATGCTGGGTGCAGTGCAGAAGATCTCTAAACTGGTTTCAAGCTTATGAACGTCTGTCTTGCCTTTCCGATCCTGGCTGGCTTTGACGTCCTCAACCCTTCCACCTGTTGTTGAAATAGTGCTGCCTAGATAAGTAAAGGAGGCTATGTCCTTTAAGTTTCTCCCATTGATGGTGATTGGAGCTTGTTATTGTTGGTGTTGGTGGTGTTGGTTGGGTATCTTCACCACCTGTCTTCTCTACGTTCACTTAAAGTCCCATCTTCGCTGCTTCCTCTGCCAACTTGTGAGTTTTCGCCTATAGATCTTCAAGTTTGTGTGACATCAGAAACAGGTCATTGGCGAAATCTAAATCTTCTAGGTTCTTTTCCCCAGTCCAGCCAGCGTATCCCCCTCTTCTCGCTCCTCACATTTTGTTGCTTGATCCAGTCCACCACAATCGGGAATATCATGGGTGATAGTAGACAACCTTGTCTTACTCTTGTCTTCACTTCGCTTTAACGGCATCACTGAGCTTCCCATTGTGGATCACTTGGCGTGTGGCGTCTTCATACAGTTGTTAAATGAGGTTGATAAATGTTTGTGGTATTCCGTAGTGTTGAAGCAACTGCCTGCCAAATTACTTCTCGGTCGACGCTGTCAAAGGCCTTCTCAAAGTCGATGAAGTTGAGGTAAGGTAGAAAGTTGACTGTCATTCTATACTCTATTCTGATTATTTATTAAAACAAAACAAAATAGCTTTTGTTCATTCGCCAGTGATTAGCACTCGACTATTATTCCTTATTTCTATAAACCAAAGTGCTTGTAATACTTATTACTCCTTAAACTATTTTATTTTTTTTTATTTAGTCCCTTGGGTTCCTAGTGGAACATAGGGCTTCAGTAGCACGCCTCCAGTGACCTCTGTTCTCTGAGATCTTTTGAACCTGGTTCCACGACAGCCCAGAAGCTCTCATTTCCTCCTCGCACGACCTCCTCCATGTCACCCTCGGACGTCCAACTCGTCGCTTCCCATGGGGATTCCACTCGAGGGCCTGACGCGTGATGTCCTCAGTCGGCCTTCTCAGTGCATGGCCAATCCATCTCCACTTCTTCCTGCATATTTGTTGCGTGATAGGTTCTTGGTTGGTTCGTTCCCAGAGTTCCTTGTTGCTTATTTTTTCTGGCCATCTGATCTTCAGCAGCGAGCGTAAGCAGTTGTTGATGAATGTCTGTAGTTTATTGGAAATACCTTTCGTGACGCGCCAAGTCTCTGAGCCATACAAGAGCACTGACTTGACGTTGGTGTTGAAAATCCGTATCTTGTTCCGCATGCTGAGTGCAGAAGATCTCCACACTGGTTTCAGGCTAATGAATGCCTGTCTTGCTTTTCCGATTCTGACTTTGACGTCCTCGTCCGTCCCGCCTGTAGTTGAAACAGTGCTTCCTAGATAAGTGAAGGAGGTTACTTCCTTCAAGTTTCTCCCGTTGACAGTGATTGGAGTTTGTTGTTGTTGTTGTTGATGGTGGTGGTGCGGTATCTTCATCACTTCTGTCTTCTCTATATTCACCTGAAGTCCCGTCTTCGCTGCCTCTTCTATCAACTTGTTAGTTTTTGCCTGCAGATCTTCAAGTTTATGTGACATTAGGCATAAGTCATCGGCGAAATCCAAGTCTTCTAGGTTCTTTTCCGTCGTCCAGTGTATCCCCCTCTTCTCGCTGCCTACTGTTTGCTGCATGATCCAGTCCACCACAATCAAGAATATCATGGGGGATAGTAGGCAACCTTGTTTCACTCCTGTCTTCACTTCAAAGGCATCACTGAGCTTCCCATTGTGGATTACTTGGCATGTGGCATCTTCATATAGTTGTTGAATGAGGCGGATAAAGGTTTGCGGTACTCCGTAGTATTGAAGCAGTTTCCAAATTACTTCTCGGTCGACGCTGTCAAAGGCCTTCTCAAAGTCGATGAAGTTGAGGTGGAGAGGTGATTGCCATTCTATGCTCTGTTCTATGATGATACGAAGCGTTGCAATTTGGTCTGCACATGATTTGTACTTCCTGAAGCCTGCCTGTTCCGGTCGTAGTTTTGAATCCAGTGCATCCCTTAGCCTCTCCAGGATGATGCGGCTTAATATTTTACTTGGGGTGGACAGGAGAGTGATTCCGCGCCAGTTCTTGCAAGCACTGAGGTCTCCCTTCTTCGGCAGTTTGACAAGGTAACCCTTCTTCCAATCGTCAGGTACCTTCTCTTCCTTCCACACCTTCTGCAATAGTGGTGTGAGCATGGCCGCTGTTGTCTCTGCATCTGTTTTCAGTGCTTCTGGCGGTATTCCATCTGGTCCTGCTGCTTTCCCACATTTCAGTAGCTTTATGGCGTTCAGGACTTCCATTTTCGTTGGGGGATTAATGTTCACTTGTAGTTCAGCGGCTGCAGGTGGTATTTCTGGACGAAGTGCAGGTGGTGGTCGATTCAAGAGCTTCTTGAAGTGGTCGGCCCATCGTTTCCTCTGTTTCTCTTCTTTTGTAATTAAATTTCCTTCTTCATCTTTTATTGGTTTCATCTGTGTTGGTCTCTTCCCTGATAGCAACCTGGTTATTTGATACAATGTCGTCAGGTCTCTCTTACCTGCAGCCTGTTCTGCTTCACTTGCCAGTGTTTCGTAGAAGTGTCTTTTGTCGTTGCGTGCACTCTTCTTCACTTCTTTGTCCAGTGTTTTATACATTGTGCTCAGTTCCTCTTGTCGTTGAGCATCCTTGCACTGGTTTATCTTCTGCTTCACCATCCTCCTCTCCTCTATCAGCTTCCAGGTATCCGTCGAGATCCATTCCTTGTCTTCTTTCTTCTTCCTTCCTAATACTGTTGTGCAGGTTTCTTTCCACATAGCTTTCAAAGACTTCCAATGTTCTTCCACACAGGTTTCTTCAGGGATGTTGCTCGATGTCTCCCATTTTGTCTTGATGGCTGCCTTGAAGATCTCCTTTGTAGTTTCATCCTTCAGTTTCCGAGTGTTGTACTTGGGTTGAGGTCTATCACCAGCTTCCTTGAAGGCTTTTAACTTGATTTGGAAGGTTCCTTGCACTAGGTAGTGGTCTGAACCTACATCTGCTCCTCTTCTTGACCTTGTGTTAAGTAGACTGCGTCTCCATTTTCTTGAGATTGAGATAAAGTCGATTTGATTTTTAGTGTGTCCATCTGGTGAAATCCATGTCGCTTTGTGGATATCTTTGTGCCTGAACACACTGCCTCCAATCACCAAATCGTTGAATGCGCAGAATTCTGCAAACAATTCTCCATTCTCATTCATTTCACCTAGTGCCTCTCGACCCATGGTTAGTTCTCTTCCCGTGTTGTCCCCTCCCAGTTTGGCATTCATGTCGCCCATCAGAATTTTGATATCGCCAACTGACGTCTTGTCCAGTGTTGATTGAAGTTGTCTGTAGAAATCCTCCTTTTTCTCTTGCTCTGCATTATTTGTAGGTGCATAACATTGTATGATTGTGACCTTTCTTCCTTTTGAGTTGAATCTTGCTGTCATGATCCTGGAGGAGATTGGTTCCCACTGCATGAGAGCCTTCGATGCTCTTGAGGACATCATGATAGCCACTCCCTCAGTGTGCTCGTGGTTGGCGTCTGGGTGACCGGAGTAGATTATTGATTCTCCAGTTGACAGTTTGGAGAGTCCACTCCCATTCCATCTGCTTTCGCAAATCCCAAGCACTTCGATGTTATACCTTCTCATCTCCTTTGCAATCTGGGCTGCCTTACTGGGTTCAAACATCGTGCGGACATTCCATGTCCCCACGTTTACTTTCGCTTTCATCGAGAGAAGACACATCGGCCAATTGGCTTCCCGAAGGCTTTCACCAACTGGCGTCATTTCGCCTCTCCGATTCCAGCGGGGAATAAGTTTGTTTTCATTTTTTATATTTTGTTTGTGCTTTGAAGTTTCTTTAGCGGTTAGATTTGTTTTACGGGGTAGGGTTGCTAGCCCTATGCCCAACCTTCCCTCTTTACCCGGGCTTAGGACCGGCTAGTAACTAGTTAACTAGTTAACCAGGCGAGGTTACTCCTTAAACAGTTATAGAATATAATGCTCGGCTATTGTTCCTTCTTGATGAACTGCCTTTTGGGCATTCATTCCTAAATGCATACGATCTTCTTTGGTGAACGTGAATAATGCCGTCAGAACAGTGCTGGGAAAGTAAAATGACATCATCTTTAAGCCACTGCATTATCATCAGCCCGATACAATCTAAATAACTCATCGATATCTAGATCTATATAGATGAACATTTTCTTGGACGATAAGTTTATGTCCTTAAAACAACTCAGTGTACAGTGACTTAATAAAGCTCCCATGAAAATAAATGCACCATAACTAAACATAAATTTATAAAGTAACAGTGAACTTCATGAAATAGATGACTTACATTCATGCAAAATAATGTGAACAGTAGACTGACAGAAGAAGATAACTATTTATAATATAAAATAAAAGTTGTTCAGCCATGATAGAAGGAAGTTACCAAGTTAGTGGACCATAAAATTCTGAAATATTTTCGCATTTAGTCTAAGGGTACACAGTATTTGTTATGTTATTTCTTAAATCCAATTCTTGTTGTATTATTAAGGTTTATCAAGTAGACCAACTTTTGGTTGCTTTGTGGCCTCTGGGTTGGGTTGTTTAGTCAACTAAACAACCACAACACAACCAAGACCATCCATTTGATCTACAAATATTCTTCACTATTTTAAGATAACTTTATAAATTTCTGAAAATAATGCTCCATTTATTAAAATATACTATCGCTCATGTATTCATCTTTTTGGCTTGGATGTGGTTAATGAACGTTGAATTGCTCCAAACCTCGGTATAAAGATAAGAAACGGGATGCATTCTTATGTATATATATATATACATATATATATATATATATATATATATATATATATATAATACATCAACCTCACCCGGTTAACTATTTCACTAGTTACTAGCCGGTCCTAAGCTCGGAAAGGGAGGGGAGGTTGGATACAGGGCTAGCAACCCTACCCCATAAAACTAATCCAACTGCTAATGAAAATACAAAGGACAAAGAAAATATCCCAAATAAACTTATTCCTCGCTAAAATCAGGGAGACAAAATGATGCTAGTTGGTGAAAGCCTTTGAGGAGCCAATTGGCCGATGTATCTTCACTGGATGGAAGCATTTTCAACAAACTACAGACATTTTGTCAACTGCTGCCACCTACGCTCACTCGATACTGAAGATCGGATGGCCAGAATAATAAGATTAAGCAACTAGGATCTCTGGCTGACTGGCAACGAACCAATTAAGAACCCATCACCCAACAAATATGCAGAGGAAAATGGAGATAGGTTGGATTGGGCATACACTGAGAAAGCCAATTTGGGACATACTGCGCCAGGCCAGGACATCGAGTGGAATCCAAATGGGAAACGACGAGTTGGGCGTGCGAGGTTAGCGTGACATGGAGCAGATCATGTGAGAAAGAAATGAAAGCTTGTGGGCAGTGGTGGCGTCAGGTTATCAAGACTGTAGAGAATACAGTAAAATGGAGACGTGCTTCTGAAGCCCTCTATTTCACTAGGAACCCAAAGGAAAAATAATAATATAATATTACAATCTACCTTCGGACTATGTTTTACATGAATTCAACTTTTGTAAGCTCCTATACTTTATTTCAAACTGAGTATTTTATGTTACACATGCTATAGTTTCTTATCGAGTTAGTTTATTGCTGGAATATCATTTTACAGCTTCAGAATATTGTGGTTATAAAAACGTCTCTACATTAAATTTCCCCAATTTCTAACCAAATGAGAGTTTTTAAGGTAAACATGGTAAAACTTTGTAATAAATCTTATCGAAGATTATTATCTGACCAGCTAACAGCCTTCAGTGATTGCAAAGTCACAAATGCAAAGAATGTTTCCGAGTTGCCTACCAACAACTTTCCGCTGAAGGGACTATCCTTTTTTCCTGTGTTGAACAGATACTGTATCATAGCACCATCTATGGCTAAATGAGTGTTGTTTAACCTTAAACTCACTTGCAAAATGTTTTTCCCCTGAGAAAGCATCGAAATATGTTTACATTTTTGTTATGACTAACGAAACTAGTTTTAGACAATAAACAAAACCTAGAATGTTGAACAACTAGTACTCAATTTCTTCTGTTTCTCAATGGCTGTTAACCTATCTGAACATCTGGATAATTATTGTTAAACTCTTAGCCTCTACAAAACAAACTTATATTGTAAAAACTTTGAGCCTAGTTTCTTTTCATACAATTTCAGTTCTGATTTGCTAATGAATAGGCCACGTGCGTTTGTCTCAAGTGTTATATATTTAATTTATATAAGAGTAAAACTTGTGCACTGTAGTAGAATGTAATTCCATTTTTATTGATTTATTAGATTTATCACACAACGTAACGGTATTGTTAAATGGATTACGTTTCAGACATAATTTATTGTCCATAGTCATATCAAGATAACTACACAACTTTGAGATATCCTTTAAATAGTCCTAATTTCCTCGTCTTTTTGTGAGATGAGTAGTAAGATTTTTCATATATCCGGAACATGAGATGAGCCACTCCTGTTGCATGTGTTAGATGTTGGTTCAATAAACAAAGATTCAGTTATCAATCTCTTCCTCCACCCTGTTATGTTAGTTTTAAGAATTTTCACCCTATCCCATCCTATTGTATGGTTGTGTGCAATCTCATGCATAGCTATGGCTATTTAATGTCTGATACTGTGGAGCTTGAGAGGAAAAACTAAAGCATCCGATCAAATATGACTACTTGAAGCATTCCATGGCATCGATAATTATTTCGTATACACTGCTCTTAAAGAAAAACTTTTACCACAAGAAAGTAAAATATTGATCAACTTATTCATTTATAAATCTCTATACATAGTCGTAAGGCTTAATCAATTCCCTAGAAGTGAAGACACACTGTTTAACCTAACAGCTTGTCCGATCCTTAGACTATCATAACTCTTCTATGGAATGCATTGCATCGATTCACTCAATCTGAAGTTATTTTAAGCAAACCGTATCAAATATTCCCGTGCATTTCTAAAATATATTGAAACTACAGTTTTAAAAAATAATTAAGAACACCACGATAGTTGTGAAAAACTCTTGAGCGTACAATAAGAGTTACTATTCCAGAAAATTTACCTCAATCTACAGATTCATTTATTAGATGAATTAATTTCCGTCGCCGAAATTATGCCCAGTGTTGTCTCTATCATCCCCCCTTAGCTTGCAACGTTGTACCTACGTGCCACAAGAAAATCTTAACAACAAAGGGCAGTAACATATATATATATATATATATATATCATATCTTTTGCACAAAACGTGAACTTCGGAAAACTGAAGTTAATCAACATACGACATTAATCCAAGGTTTATATTTCGATCTAAGACTCAGCTAAAATTTGCATTTCTTTAATTATTTGGATACATATCATACAGTTATAAACACCTTACTACAGAGACCTGCTGTTGATAAATCACATTTGGAAACAAACGGTGCACAAAATCGCAAACAACGAAGTTCTTAACTCTTCATGAAGGTTTGCTGAGCTTGCTTGCCTTACCTGGCCTTGCAGATAATCCCTTGATGTTTGAATCGTTTGGTAGTAGGTTGAAGTCTTATAGAGCTTTGGCTGATTGGTTTAAGAAGTTGAGTTTCAACCAGATGATTACAAATACAAGCCTCACTTCATCTACCGAGTTTCGGATAACTAGATAGTGTCACTAACCCTCACTCAAACAGTAGGTGTAACCCACTGTCTACTGAATAAATGTGCACAAGGTTGCTAAATATAATTCAATTTCTTCGTAACTCATGTAAAAGAACAAAAAGCTGCAGTTCATGCCTACTGGTAATGAAAACCTTAGATTTGAATTTTTGTAAAGTCATAAAATAATTAAAAACTATTGGCTTGATTGAAATTAAAGGAAATAAAAATGAATCCAGTTGAATAATACTGTTAATTGTTTTATATCGTAGGTTTCTCACTATCAGCTTACATTGGGAACGAATATCATCAATTTTCAAGTTTATAAATGTTGAACGTTTTCACTGTATTAGTAAAACAAAATTTGACTTATAGCTGTATATCCTTACAGCGAAATGCCTCGAATCAGATTGTTGTTTCTTATTATTTCGCAAGTTACGTTCAAATATATCATTGTCGGAAACAGCTTCAAATACAAATCTGTATATGTTCACTATGAACAAGCGCTGTCTACTTCCACATACACCAACCTATCTTAAACTGATGCCTTTGATTTTCCACAGTAAATATGAATTCAATGCTCAAACTGCAAACCTTATATCCTAACTATGAATCTCAAGCTTCAATGAAACAGCAAAATAATTAACAGAGAATGGCTTACATTGATAAATCACCGGAGGACAATCAGTTTCATGGTGTTTAGTTCTAAATGTTATTCAAATTACATTGACCATTTTGCAATGCGGCCAACGGACTAAGTAGCTCAGCATCTCGATGCACTTTGATAAATGTTTATTGGATAGAACCAATCAGCAGGAGGTCGTAGACCTAGATTTCGTGCTTGTTTGCACTCGTCAACAAGATGTACTCGCTACCCGAAAAGGACTGATGTCACACCTGGGATTTGAATCCTCGTAACTCAATGTTTTAGTCAGCGATATTGCCATTGAGCCAATCTCCAGTTGGGCTGGATCAGATAGATTGATTGGTCACTGAATGCTTACCAGCCAACGTGTGTTCAAATCTCAGGTGGGACATCAGTCCCGGCGAGGTTGCAGATATGCCTTGCAAGCAAAAAACCTAGACACAAAGCTTTCTGCCGATTGCCTCCATCTAATTAACATCTACCGAAATGCACCCCGATGCTGAGCTGCCTAGTCAGGTGGCCACATTACAAAATGATCGATATAATTTGGTCAACACTTAGGACTAGACAACATGAAGTTGATTTCGTCCCAGTGACCAGTCATACATGGGGTCAGTCACACCCAAGTAGCTCATTTGTAACGTCACTGACTACGACGCTAGGTGACGTGGGTTCAAGTTTCAGGAGAGACACCAGTTCCTTCAGCGTGGCTGGTGCGCTCTGTTGATGAGTGCCAACAAGCACGAAACCTATCTCCAGGGCTTTCTGCCAATTGACTCCACCCAACTAACAGAAAATAATTTCCTATTTAGGGGTATATAGCATCAAGTTGCTCACTGTTTAGGTGTACATTTAACGTATCCCTTAACGAAAGGTCTGAAAAAATGAGTATTAAAGTCTCTAACTGTAACGCTGGGAGATGTTGGTTTCAGTCTCTGAGGTGATATAAGTTCCGTCACGGTTACAGATTTGTCTTTCTGATTAGTGATAACAATCAAGAAAACTAGATCCAAGGCGTCCTACAAATTTCTTTTAATCATCACATATAAGCATCTCACTATCTTCACCAACTGTAAACTGAATATACCTAAGTTTGTCTCCTTAAATACTATCTGTGTAAAACACTTTAATTTCGTACACATATTGTACCATTTTAAGTGTTATAACTTACTGAATTATTGGATAACATGCTAATCCTTACTCTAAAGTACGAGATGTTTATATGTGCTTAACCAGATTCTCAAAAAAATACTGAAATGAAAGCTTACGCTTAGACGTTCTGAGATGAATATCACGATAATGACACCTTGTATTTTATCACACTATAATGATGACATCATCTTTTGAATGTATTTTATTGTTGAAAAAAGTTAACTAAATCTGTCATGCTATTATTTAGCTTGTAACTTAAAACATAATTCTGTGAAGAAGCGGAAAGACAGTGTAAACAAGACGATTTATACAATAGAATGATAGAATGCTAAACACTGTAATTTATGTTAACAAAAAATCTGCGTATATATTCATATTTGAGTACATTCTATCTCTGTTTTCCGATAATTCAATGAATGGTGTATGGAATTGGTGTTCATAGATGAATAAAAGCCGGAAATAATTGTGTAGTCATTATGAAGGGATTAGAAGGGAAGATTGATGGATGTAAATTTGTACAAGTAATTTTAACAATGAATTCGTTGTCTCTGTCACAATTGTAGAATTTGATAGACAACGAGATGAAATCTACGGACTTGTGGATGAGTGATTATTTTACAAATATAAAATATATAGTCTAGTTTACCTGATTTATGGGATTATGAGAGACTACATCGGATTTATATTATCAGACATATAAAAATTATGATATAACTTTTAACCCTCCTGACAAATTCATTTATGCAGAAAAATATGAAAAAAATAAAACAATGAAACTGACTCAGACATTGTACAAGAAAACACCTTTCATGAACTTTAGATTTAAAGATGATATTCCCAAGGACATTCTTCGTTGAACATTCTTTGCCGTAAACCTCCTCATTGCTTTCTTCTCCAGTGTTTGAAATACTAGGTGGCCCACTGAGTCTCATAAATGTTTGTTAACAGATTGTCTTTCCCCTATGAGGCTAATTAAGTTGGCCATACTATGTGCACTCCTGCTTTCTTACCCAAACTGGTTTCTAACAAGTGGGCACAAAACCACCTCTATTTTTGAACATCCAGTAGACTCTGAACATCTGACCCCTCTGAAGACCTCAATCAAAGCTCTTTACAAAGTTCAACAGAACCATTCAAAACAGGTCAAAGGTTTGAAAACTCATAGCTTCAAGCATCTATTGTGTATTCAGAAGAAACATGTACTAGTACTCTCGTTACCGTAGCCTTAATCAGACACTCTGCACCTCTGCTTGTATTTCATTTTGTATCATACCTGTTTGACCATTTATTTTATATTGCACATTTTTGTATTCACTTCGGCAACTAGCAGTAGAAGCCAGGATGTCGGTCTCGTCCCATATGGGACTCGTCACTTGGGTGTGCCTGTACCCCAATGAGTGAAGTTTTTCCCTCTGAAACTCGAACATAGTGCCTTTCGGTCCAGATGTCAAAGCGTTGTTCATTAGGCCACTGGGGTACAAGAGTCACCTCTTGTTTAACAGGTGTCAACTATTGTTTTGATACCTGAAACTACCCATTGCCGAGTCTCTCGACCTCTCTTAGTAGATGGGGTCCTAATTGAATGCAGAATTGTGGCATCTGCATTGCAGCTCAATTGCCAACCCAGGTCTAGTAACTTGGCCTTTTATAGCAATTAGGAGTTAGAAGTATCGTTATATGTTTCAACACTGACTATTTGAGATAGCTGTGGTTCAACAGGTGAAATGAAAATTTGGACCATGGTTGGATTCAAACCAGCAACCACAGGGTTTCCAGCCCGGCGCTCTACTGAATGAGTTACAATGCGTGACTCAGCAGGTTTTTATTTCACTTCAATCATCAAGGGTTTTTCCTGGCTACAACCCCAGTCTGAAGTTTCATCTCACCTTCTATCATCACCCAGTATCATGTTTTGCTTATTTATTTTTATCAGATACTGTCATGTTGTACACTGTATTTCATGAAAACCATTGGGATCACGTATTAGGTGACAAAACATCGTTTTATTCCTGCATACGCCTATCAAGTAAGTTTGACCTTTGACCAGAAACTTGTTTCGAACATCCTATCACATTACGTATATATTCAGGAATCAACAGCTGTGAAAACTAGTTGTCGAAAGGATAACTAATTGAGTTTGAGGATTTATTGATTTTTAAACTTGGTGTTCATCATAGATTGACATGAGTTGGAGAAACATCGGAAACCTGGGTGGACTGGACAACAACTATTTCGTTCTAGTATGTGACTCCTCACCAGTGTGCACCAATGACCTCGCACCACCAAGGACCGAACTCAGCACCGGAATTTTATGCTACGTGGCCAGCACGTTACCATTGAGTAAGTGGGTAGGAATCCAGTAGTCCATATGTCCAACTTCTGTCAGTTCATAACATAGTGCGACCACTACGTAATATCATCGTTGAGTATTTTTTCCCAGAGCTACCACGTTTGCCCCACCGATCATAACTTCTCGTTGAAAGCTCTGGAATCACCTGTCGTAGGTTATCACCAATGAATATGAGGGTTTATGGGGACTCATTGATTTTTTAAGTTGGCATTCATCATGAGCTGACGTCAGCTGGAGGACACTGGTAACCTGGGAGCACTGGACAGCTTTTTCGTCTCAGTATGCGGCTTCTCAGCAGTGCTGGATCCCTGGCAGGGTCATGGGTGCGCACTACTGAGGAGTCTCGTACCAGGATGAAACAGCCTTCTAGTGCTCCCAGGTTTGAAATATTCTTTTAAATGATGTCAGTCCATGAAGAATACCAGCTTGCAAAGATAGTTATCTTCACTGAAACCTTTTACTTGTTTTCCAGTTTTTTAGTTTGGTGTGACATTTAGTCATTTGAATCAGGAAACTTCACGGCATGGATTGATTACTGATTCTATTTATAATGAGATTAATTTTTAGAAAAGTATTTTGTTTCACAAGATTACAGTCCTTTCCTTCAAATTAGCTTTAAATCCCAGGAACACATAACAACTTATCAAATTATACCAAATTTCAAAGTAAACATTTACGGTCCTATATCTAAATACTAAACAAGCTGAAGTGACAAAATCCACATCATATATGCATAGAAAGGTCTGGAAATAAACAATCGCACAGCATATACATATACCGTTGTATCTCCCACCAAATTGGATTAAAATATAAACCTTTCACAGTTATATGGCTTCAATTTTTGTTCCGTGGGACTGTGCGACCGTAAACTATGGTTTCTAAGGTCGTTTATTGCTTAAGGGTTCATTGGTATAAATCAGCCTTTCATGCTTCAGTAGAAATTTATTGAAACTGTGATGAGCTAAGATTTATACGTTAACGCTTTGATTCTTTTTGTGTAAGCTTTACATCACATCGTTACTGTAGTATTATCGCATAAAACCGCAAGTGATTATCTGTTTAACCATCCAGATTTAGAGTACAAAGGAAGATGAAAGACGAATTGTAAATAATTTATTAGCCTATATGGTAAACAATGAAAACAGACTAATAATGTATAACGTTTATATTATTTTTGTAAGTACTGGTGAAATTAGTCTATAAGATGATTGAAGATAGTCTGATTATTAGTAAACTAATTTGTCACACTGATAATCCAATCTAAATAAATTTCATTATAGGCAAGTAGTATGTCCAATACAAAAATGGTAATCATAAATTCAGGGATAAATTTCCCTCTAAATAATCTTATTACTACCGTTATAAAAAAAAATACAATAGCTAAATGAAATTTCCATTCTGTCTTTAATTTACGGATGATGAATAATTGAACCTATACTTTTAAAGAAATCAGAACGATCATAAGTTCAAATGAACAAGGTAAATTATACAATAATATAGTATATGCTTAGTAAATCTTGTAGGTATCAGTAGTAAAACAGGTGGTTTCATCATAAATTTCTTCCAGTACTGCCATTCAGATGTGTAATAATCCAATTTGAAACTTTATGTTTCATTCTTGTCATATCTATTCACCCAGAGAGGTAAATTAAAAAGGGAAAATCTACTTGAGGTTACACTAAGGTCCAATGATTTTTGTTTCAGTGTATAAACTGGTATTAAATGGAGGTTTTTATGGCACAAAGTTCAAAAGTATGTCACATTTTTCAAATGCTACAAGAATGGTTTCATAATCAAGTGTTCATGTTTCGAAAAATGAGCAAACGGTCGATTGATACACAGTTAGTTAGATCTAGGCTAACATCTAATGGTTCCCACTGACTATACCGATGGTCATAAACAATGTGTGATGCTGCTCAAAATCAAAACCAGTTGCTAAACCATATAGGCTCAGAGGTAGGAAAGTGGGAGGAGACTTTATTAACACATTTGTCATATTAAATTTCATCTTTTATTTGTTCTACTCAAACAGCTGAGGAAAACGCCTTGATACCATCCATGCAGACCACTTTCCTCTCAAACGGACAAATAAGCCATTTTAAATAATTAACAAAAGCATACATGTTCTGTCAGGGAAAGTGATACCACTTTCAGAACATTTATTCAAACACTAAGTAACCGATAATTGCCGTTTATTCTTAGATTGGAACCTCACCTGGTTAACTAGTTCACTAGTTACTAGCTGGTCCTAAGCCCGTGTAAAGAGGGAAGGTTGGGCATAAGACTAGCAATCCTACCCCGTAAAACTAATCAAACCGCCAAAGAAACTTCAAAGCACAGACAAAATATCAAAAATAAAAACAGACTTATTCATCCCTGGAATCGGAGAGACGAAATGACGCCGGTTGATGAAGGCCTTCGGGAAACCAATTGGTCGATGTGTCTTCTCTCGATGAAAGCAAAAATAAACGTAGGGACATAGGACGTCCGCACTATGTCTGAACCTAGTAAGGCTGCCAAGATTGCAAACGAGATGAGAAGGTATCACATTGAAGTGTTAGGAATTTGCGAAAGCAGATGGAATGGGAGTGGACTCTACAAACTGTCAACTAGAGAATCAATAATCTACTCCGATACTGTCACCCAGACGACAAACGACGAGATGGGTATCCGAGGGTGACATGGAGGACATCGTGCTAGGAAGAAATGAGAGCTTTTGGGCTGTCGTGGAGCCAGGTTCAAAAGATTGCACAGGACAAAATAGAATGGAAACGTGCTACTGAACCCCTATATTGCACTAGGAACCCAAGGGACAAATAATAATTCTTAGTCTGGAAGAATAAGATTCTCATCAATGAAGAAATATTTCTTTTCGCTGACTTTATCATAAATCTATAGAGTCGTATTTAAAAATGGTGAAAATTGAGATAAATACATTAAGCATTTGCTCGTTTACATAATGGAATTGTTGATGCTGATGAGCTAGTTCAAATGGATAAAGTACAGAAAGACTGACGGAGAGAAGAAGAAGAGATCTTAAGACGTAAAACCTAAGTCAAATGCTGTTACAATACTATCATACAATAATGACAATATTCGAAGTGAGATATAAAACATGAATTGGAGCTAAACTGACTAGATGTTTATTATAACAGCTAAGGTATGCAGTAGATCTCCTAAAGTGCAATCGGCCACAGGATTTAGTGACATGATAATGTGTCTTTTGTACTTCAGCTAATAGCAGAATGAGAAAAAATGTTTATAGATTGATTCACTTCTTCTCCATAAACTGTCATAAAAGGGGAATCATTGGGAATTAGGTGATCTGACTCCATTTGCCATTCATATATGCAAGAAGTTAGTAAATTTCGCTCGTCTTCAACAAACCAATAGCGAATTACCGGAACAATTGCTTACAACATACAGTAAAGCCAGTTCCTCAGAAACATAAAACTTTATAAATGCATATAGATATGAGCCCAAGTAGCAAACTATACTTTACATATTGTTGAATAAAACATATTTCAAAAGACATCTTAGTGCTTTGATTGTAACACCATGTAAATATCCCTAATTTCTGATGAAAATCTTTTATGTAAAAAAAATAGACTGCAGGTAATTTTTTCTTAGATTTTCGATCAAAGCTTATGCAATCACAATTCCAACTTGCCCAAACAATGACCAGTATATACGAATTAAAAAACATCCGGACTTTGAGAATTACTGTACTTATATAATATATCAATGAGGGCCAATATACATTTTATCGCCTACTTTCTTGTAACACTTCTCAGTTTCATCCACTGTAAACTGTCACTATTACTAATGTTTATTGCTGAATTTCTTATCACTCATCTGAATTTATCAGTTTGGACTGCACAAACTACGATACATAAACCTGCATTGATGGACTAGTGTTGTTGTAAACAAAAAAGGGACCAGCCATTCTATGCTTCAGATGTATCTGATAACTTCGGTTATGCCAGTATTTTCCACCGTAGACATCAATCTTATAGACGTAAATGTAAGTAGAGGTTGAATAAAGAATAAGAAATCACTTTCACTTTCATACTTGTTAGCGGCTATGTAACCTCAAAGAAGTTAATTCTGCATCGCAAATTCACGCTTATGTTATCAGTTGTTGTTCTCTTTTACTTCATAGAGACTTGGACGTGTGCAAAATTCACTTTACAAAGATATTTTAGCAACAGTTTGGTGTTTGGGTGTTACACACCTCATTAACATAAGTGTAAAACTTGGGCACTGTGATCGATTGTAATTCCATTTTAGTCTGTTTATTAGAAATATCACACAATGAAACAGTAGCATTTACTCGATAACGTTTCGGACACAATTTATTGTCCATGTTCATATCAGGTAACCAACTTCATAACTTGGAGACAGTCTTTATATATTCCTAGTTTTCTCTCCTTCTCTCTGATGACAAGGGTAGTAGAATTTTCCATATATCTGGGACAGGTGCAGCATCATTTCGATTGCATGTGTTTGGTGTTGATTCAATAAACAAAGATTCAGTTATCAATCTCTCCCTCTACCCAACTAAGTTTGTTTTCAACACTGTCACCCTATTCCACCCTACTGTGTGATTGTATGTCATCGCATGCAGAGCTGTAGCCGAGTTTTTCTCTAGATTTCTTATCTTATTAGGATTTACTAATCTTGATTTAGCTAAGTTTTGTGCTATGTTATTCCTATCTACCCTGGTCGACTGCTTCAACCTATGTACTTGACCTCGCAATCATTGCAAGGAATCTGGTAGACCAGATTATTTTGCTTAATTGCATCGATAGGATCTTTTAACCTACAAAGCTTGTCTCTGAGTTTGTTTCACTGTATGATATTTCTAATAAACAGACTAAAATGTTACACACGTCATCTCCTCCATGTCACTCTCATCTCACACGCCCGACTAGTCGTTTCCCATTTGGATTCCACTCGAGGGCCTGGCCTCACGATTGATGTCCCCAGTCGGCATTTTCAGTGTATGCACAGTCCAATCCAATTCATCTCCACTTCCTTCTTCTGTATATTTTTTTCGGGTGACAGATTGTTGATTGGTAGGTTGCCAGACCAGAGTTCCTTGTTAATTATTCTTATAACGCTGGCCATCTGATCTGATCTTCAGTGTCGAGTGCGAAAGCGTAGACGGCAGCTATTGATGAATGTTTGTAGTTTGTTCGAAAAACTATTTGTAACGCTCAAAGTTTCCGAACTTTATTGAAACACTGACTTGACCGATATTGGTGCTGACAATTCGGATCTCGTTCACGGTTTATGCCGAGTAGAGTGCAGTGGATCTCTACACTGATTTCAGATTATTGAATGCCTGTCTTGCTTTTCCGCCCCTGGCTTTGACATTCTCATCTGTGCCTGTGCCGCTTGTAGTTGAAAGGATACTGCTTGGGCATATAAACGAAAGAGACTACTTCCTTTACATTTCTCGTGTTAATGGTGGTTGCAGCTTCTTGTTGTTGCTGCTGCAGTTACTGGTTGGATATCTTCATCACCTCTATCTTCTCTACATTAACTTGAAGTCCTATTTTAATAAATCATGAGAAAACCTGGTATTTTGCCATAGTAGATTCTACAGTAAATATTATCATGAAATAGTTCTATGGAAAAATAATTATATATTATACAGTAACCTAGTTTACATAGTAAAATACATGAAAGTTGAACGCTTTTAAGTAAATTTGTTGATAAAATATGGAACTAAGAGGACATGAAATCTAGTCAGCTTGAGAAACGTCCTTATCTCTTTTCTTCTTTCGAGTATATACTCATGAAGAATTGAGGAATTTCATATATAAGACTTAGTAGAATATAGTTTTAGAAGAGGATTAAAATGTAATTCAAAATCACTTCATGATAAAGTGTTAAGTAGTCTTTACGTTTCAGCTAAGTATAGAGATGACTTTTGACAGGATCTTATAAAATACAGTAACTACGTCTCAAATAAATCTTGCATTCACCATGTAATTTTGTAAACCTCTACACAGGTGTTAGTGGGTGCCTGACATGAGTGTTTGTGAAGACTGTAGCTTCTGAAAAAAAGTATGCAATAGTAAAAAAAATTGAATAAATAATGAACATAATTTTGTGATTTGTATAAAATTATTATTATTATCTGTCGCTTAGGTTCCTAATGGATTCAATAGCACGTCTCCAATGCGTTCTGTTCTCTGAAATCTTTTTAACCCGGCTACACGACATCCCACAACCTCTCATTTCCTTCTCGCACGATTTCCTTCATGTCACCCTCACCTCACACACCCAACTCGTCGCTTCCCATCTCGGTTCCACTCGACGGCTTGGCCTGATGCGTGATGTCCCCAGTCCACCTTCTCAGTGTATGCCCAATACATCTCCACTTCCTTCCAGTGCATATCTGATGAATGATAGGTTGCTGGTTGGTTCGTTCCCAAAGTGAGTTCCTTGTTGCATATTCTCATTATTCTGGCCATCTGATCTTCAGTAACGAGCCAGCGTAGGTGGCAGTTGTTGATGAATGTCTGTAGTTCGTTGGAAATCCCTTTCGTAACGCGCCAAGTCTCTGAGCCATACAGAAGCACTGACTTGACCGAATTGGTGTTGAAAATCCGAATCTTTTTCACACGTTATGCTGAATGCAGATGTCCACACTAGTTTCAGGCTTATGAAAGCGTCTTGCTGTCTTTCCGATCCTGGTTTTGACGTCTTCGTCTGTGCCGCCGCCTATAGTTGAAACAGTGCTGCCTAGGAAGGTGGATGAAAGAAGTTGCTTCCTTCAAGTGATTTGTATTAAATAGGCTCCCTAAACTAGTACAAAGCGTAACGAGAAGCATAATCATGAAATACCTCAACCGTTAAAATATCTTATTTTTACACTTCACGATCATATTGTTTGTGTTTATGCATAAGACAAATATGTGATTAATTTTTTAGATGTATTTTTTATTCATTTGATGTATGCTGGAAATGTTTCCCTATATTCATAAATGAGTGAAAAAAGATGAATGAGAAACAAGTGAGCATCTGATTTTCGATGCACAACCAGGATAGGACTTCTACTCTTGAAACTTTCCGCAAAACAACCTTTGAAGATGTTCTTTGTTGCTCAGTACACAACTGAGTGCAGAATTAAGGCTACCTCGACCTAAATTCTTATGACACCAAACAGGAATAAAGTTTACAATAGACATACTTTGTATTTGTGTAAGTTACAGAGTTTTTGAAATGGAATAATAACAACTTTCTGCACGGCAGTCTGAAAAGTTCTCCAGCTTCTTCAGGAAAATAACAGCTTATATTAATCCTTTCCTAGAAGATCTCTGTGTTTGTCCTATCCTTTTTTGAACGAACCAGTTGATGAAGTAGACAGCACTACTTCTAGATGTCAGTTCTAGAAGTCGATTACTCAACATGAGAACAAGTACTGTTTGGAGGCTACCTTCGTCTTTTTCTTTTACATTTCACTGCTTTTTCATCCTAGATGTCCTGACCTAGTGGAAAAGAAAAGAGCAGATAGATGAGGTCCAAAATCATTTCTTACTATCCTGTGAAGCATGATTAGATCTCCTCTCTGTCTATGGTATCATAAAAAGAAGAGGTTCGGCTCCTCAATTCTATCTTGTTAGGTGAGGTCAGCCATCACAGGGATCATACGTGTGGTTACCTAATGAACTCTTTCCAGAAGGTCAGAGTCTCCTTCTAGACAAGCATTCGCTTCCGGTTTACAGTTTTCTAGTTCCGACCTAATTAATGATGTGTATAAGATAATAAACACATCATCAGTTTATTTTTTTACGTGTTCTACTTAATGCTGAAAGGTGTTTTAATGCCATCAGATGTCATCTGTGTGCCTCATGTGCATGCTGTAACGATCACTTGCGTTGATAGGCATCAGTCATTTCTCATTCCAGGTATACACGCTGTTGAGGTCTGTCTGAAGCGCACGTACATCCTCATCATTCCTAATTTCCCATAAGATTTTTACATTATCAGCGTAGATAGTGAAAAATGGTTTCATGATATTAAGCAGCTCATCTACGTATAGAAGAAATAGCCGGAGACCCAGAATTGTACCTTATGGCACTCCACTCTCTACCAAATTTCAAGAAAGGAGTTGAGAATTAATTCTAACTCTCTGCCTCCCAATAACAAGGAACTCTCTGATCCATGCAAGTAGACAGTCATTGATTCCGAAACTCTCCAGTTTCTCAAGGAAACCTGGAATAAAGTACTTTGTCGAAACCTTTTCTAGTCTATTAAAATAAATTTTATAGATATGCAATCATCCTAAGGATTAACCCAACTCTCTACGACCGTAAGATGCTTCGTCAAGCAAAAGAAGCTTCTGTGAAAGCCACTTCGCGAAAGAGACCATACAGTGTTGCTGTGTGGGTGAACTGTAATGGTCATCTTGATTACTGTTTCTAGGATCGTTACCACAGTACAGTTGAAATTTATCTGCCTGTAATCTGATGGGGGCTACCTAGAACCTGCCTTGTAGATACGCATGACTACCCCATCCTTCCAGTCATAAAGGAGTGCGCCTTTGCCGAAGGACACTTTAGCTATACTAGTGAGTGAGCCGGTTACATAGGGTACAACCTGTCCAAGCACCACTCAGTGCAGCCCATCGGATCCGGTTGGCTTTCCTTCAACCAGAGTACTTATTGTCTGAAGTAAATCACTCAGATCGATATCCATAGAGTTTATTCTGTTAGATATAAATATTTCTACTGTTGAATTAGTATCCACAGAAAGTTCCTGTGTAAAGAACTTGGCAAAATATCCAACCGTAGCTTCTGCTTTTTGTCATCTTCAGTCAAATAGTTTGCAGTGTCCTGGATTCCATTGCTACCCAATATCCATCATTAGTTTCTGTTCTTATATTAGGGCGGGTATAACATGGAACGTCTGATTCCTATAGTTCATATAAAACAATTACCTCCTCGGATGTTGCAGTGCGGCCTGGGCAAGACGTGTTTAGAAGCATAACCAGGATCGCTGAATAGCACCAATTCATTTATTTTGGGCTTCTTTGTATTACTTTGTCGCCACCCGTGTACAGTGGCGGGTGGCAAAACGCCAACACTTCTTACAGTATAGTAAGATTCTACTTTCACAGTTTATCCATAGAGGACACTGTTTCTGTCCCGTCGAAGCACTTAGCAGAATGAACAGGCGATTCACTCGTCCACATAACTGTTTGAAGGAGTACCATGCAGTCTTAACTCGGGCTTCTAATGTGATCGTCCATCCCTTCGAAGAGGTTGCCAAGTTAATAGCTGCAACATTCCTTTTCCAAATATTAGGTCTAGCTGGGGCATCGATCTGAGACAAGAAGGCTGTTGCGACTCTACAGATGACCATAGCGTGATAAATTGTACTAAGGAACACAAGGTGCTAGATAAAGCTTAAGTCATCTGTGTACCAGAATAATTAGTGTACAAATGATGGAGTATACTCATAATCGTATCTGGTCTCTTTTCTTATATTCTGTATAAGGGCCAAGGATATTGATGTTTCCACTAACCTTTGATCAAAAGAATTATGTGGTGGTTCTGTTAAAAGTCTGTCACAGTCGACTGATGGTGCGCTGAAGTCAACTACAAGTAGACATCTATCTAGAAAATCAGCTTGTTTAAGAAGGATTTTCCTTCCTCACATTCAGGGCTTCCAAATCACACTACTAAGCTAACATTTTCTTCCCAGCATTTTATTCGGGAGGGCATCGCCACATATATCCTACTTTCTTATCCAGCTGTTTTTATGTCTCTTACAATGAAGGTAATCTTAACGTAACGGATGAAACCACCAAGTCTGTATACTAACCAATCACTTCAAAAAAGAATGCAACCTCGTAAATATGTCTCCCTGCCACCGATTTTAGAAAATAATCAGTTTCTGAGGTAGCAAAGATGTCAGGACTTTCTGTGCTTATCGCAGTATGAGTTCAACTCACTTGTTTAGGAAACTGCATGCATTTGTGCATAAAATGATAAAACCCTTGAAATGAGTTTTAGTACCATCCAGAGAGGTTTCGGTATCATTCACTGACGAAGTCTCACCATACGAAAACTTGCCACTTTTAGACCTTTTACTCCTGATGATAATCTGGATATCAGTTCTTCTTCTGTTTCTAATTTTTCTATTCCATTAACAAGAGAAAAATCCATATTCATGAACAATTACTTAATTAAAGTCTATCAGTTTTCTTCATAGTGCGCTCCCTCTCCTCTGCTGATTTAAACATAGCATTAAGTGGTCAAAATATGTTTTGGAAGGGACTGTCTCCTTCTTGTCTACTCTATATATCTTGAGTAAGCTGACCCCTGCTATGTTTTCAAGCAAAAACTTCTTTAACAAACTTTGCACCTTAACAAGGTCATGTTCGAAATGGTCAAATATTTACGAGCCTCTGCTCCTTTCCCCTTTGTGGAGGATTACAGACCTTGAAGGAGCCCTAATAAATCTTTGCCCTGTGGAGTGTTGACAGTTAGGTATATAACTGTCACTCGCTTTTACTTGCTATTACTTGCTATTTTTCAGAGTCATATGTGGAAGGCCGACTAAGACCTAAATCAGTGACCTTGAGGCTGACAACCACATAACGGATTTTTATCCCCATGTGTGCAACTTTCGTCACTATTTAAGTCGCCGGATTTAATTGGGACGTGTGACCTGCACTGAAAATTCTCCATCTCTGTCTCATCCATTGAAAGTAGACCTTGGTAGTTAGTTTTCAGACTACGTCTTCCACCTCTGGGAATATGAAGGCTTGAAAATGCTCGCTTCACCCTCCTTCAAGGAGCTTTTTCCAAGTCACCGTCAACAAATCTTGTCAGTAGCCTACGTAGCCGACGTTCGGTCCGTCATCGAACACTCTTAATATTCGGCACAATGATCTGTGTGTCAACCGATGCCGTTTCATAATGGCTATCACAGTTATGAAGTTTCTGCTTGGATCCCAGCTTCTTCGTGATGGTATTTGGAAATCCTTTCTTTGGTTCAACCAGTTCATGAATAGTTAGGCAGAACGACATCCAAAGCCAGACACTTTCCATTGCCATACTTTTAATATGCTGTAGGGTTAAGGCTTGTGCAATTGTCATGGTATTAACTCATGTATTCAGGGCACTCCTTATAAAAGGCTACTGCAAAGTGGCCCCATGGCCTATAACGAGCATTTTTGTGACACTTTTGGCTGATCATCCCACAAAGACTAAGAAGAAACCTGATAAGATAGGTGAAACGTGAATGGGAAAATGGGAAACAATAAGAAAAACTATAAGGAATCCTCGTATCTCTTAAGCCCTCCAAATCTCTTTAGTCCCTGTTACACAGACCAAAGATATTACAGAAAAGGAAGCTAAACGAAACATTATTTACAAAACAAACTGCAGAAACTACGAAAAATACTACATCCAACGGGCCGATTCTCCTCTTCGTAATCGTCAATATGAACACCAACTAGCAGTAAAGCATCACGACATATCTTCCCTCATACCAATGCATAAGGACAATTTAGTACCAGAATTTGACTGGGAAAATGTAACAATCCAGGAGAGGAATTACAAAGAATACCAGAAAAGTTTTAGAAGCTTGATATTCAGGCCAGTCAGCAATCAACAAACATATTAACACTGATCCAATCTACTAACCAATAAGAAACAACAAGAAAGTCAACTTCTAGGTCATCGAAGCAACCGACCAAAATAAATACGGAAACAGTTACAAAACAACCAATCACACTTAAGGCCAACAGGACAAACGACTACAGAAATTGTAGAGAACAGCCTATAGATCACTTCTTCCTGAAGTTCATGCTTATGATGTTGTTTAGAATAAAAACGAAAGCTCTACGATCAAACAACCCAGCTCGGGAAACACAACACCGTCAGAAATATAAGAAACCTCTGAAAAAACTGTATATACTAGAAGAAAAACAATTACATCACACTAGGTGGTTAACTGTAAGAAATTCACTCAGAAAAAGTTTCTGTCTCACTTTAATTGAAGGTTATTTCAATGTGTAAACACAAAGAATCCCAAAAATTGGAATAAAAGTGGAAAAATCACTCCCTTTTCTCTGAGTACTGAAATATAAACCAAAGACGTCTTGTATCGACATGCACATCAAAATGCATATCATATAAATTCTTAGTCTTTTAAATAATGGAACAATGTTCTGTGAATGAGCTAAAAGTAAAAAAAATCAGGTGCCTAAGTAGTAGTAAGTGAAGAAAACCGAAATAAAACAAGATCTGAATCCATTAAATGTACAAATTCTAACAATAACACTTCAATTGAGGCTATAAGTTTTCAAATCTGATGACTGAGAGCAGTTTTGCGACATATCTTAGATTTTCAAATTGCAGTCGTTAGCAGCTAGCCCTTACCGGATCCTTTAACTATTCAGGAATCACTATGCAGCTATAAACTTAAGCACAATGTTAACAGGCTGAAGTAAAACTTTCCCCAAGGTTTTAGAGACATCTTGCTAATGACTATTGAAGATCATAAATCCTTTCGATTATTCTTAATTATTCTGTACCAAATAAAACTTCGATAAAGTGTCTAGACTCTTACTATTGTGATTACATTTTATCCTTGGTTTTTAGGTTACATTCAGGGGTTTGCGCAATGAAATTATTCATGTAAACAGTTGCACATAAAGCAATCTATAAAATGATCTCTGTGATAATATTTAAGACTGTGGTGTCCGTAGAAGCAGATAGCAACTTTTAAAATACCTCGACACTGTAGAAAACAGAGTGACACTTGAATGAAGACGACCAATAATCTTAAAGACTATTTCTAAACTTTTTTAACAGTAACTTATAATCATGACAGTTATCATTTTAAGAAGGTGTTTATTGGAGCAAAAGTAGTTCTTTTTAGTTAGCACCTCTATTGGTGGATATCATCAATCACAAATCCTTTATTTTTTTATATATTCTGAATTTCGCCTAGACAATTTGGTTGAACGTTTTTATTCCTGGTAGTAGGGCAATAATTTATTGCCAATCGGCTTTAGCTAAATTCCCTTACAGTTTGACTAACACTTCATCAGTGTTTAGTTTTCCTATAGTCATTATTTTCTTTACCTCTGTATAGCCTCAACATCTCTGACTTATGTACAAAAAAAATGGCTGAATCCCACAAACCGAAAATCGAAATCTATTCGCCTGGTTAACTAGTTCACTAGTTACTAGCTGGTCCTAAGCCCGGGTAAAGAGGGAAGGTTGGGCATAGGGCTAGCAACCCTACCCCGTAAAACAAATCTAACCGCTAAAGAAACTTCAAAGCACAAACGAAATATAAAAAATAATAACAATAAAACACTGGACAAAGAAGTGAAGAAGAGTGCACGGAAAGACAAAGGCACTTCCACGACACACTGGCAAGTGAAGCAGAACAAGCTGCAGGTAAGAGAGACCTGACAACATCATATCAGATAACCAGGGAAGAGATCAACACAGATGAAACCAATAAAAGATGATGACGGAAGTTTAGTTACGAAGAAGAGAAACAAAGGAAACTATGGGCAGACCACTTCAAGAAGCTCTTGAATCGACCACCACCACCACCTGCACTTCGTCCACAAATACCACCCACAGCACAGCCACAGAACTACAAGTGAACATAAATCCTCCAACAAAAATTGAAGTCCTGAACGCCATAAAGCTACTGAAATGTGGGAAAGCAGCAGGACCAGATAGGCCACCAGAAGCACTGAGAGCAGACGCAGAGACAACAACGGACATGCTCACACCACACTACCATTGCAGAAGGTGTGGAAGGAAGAGAAGGTACCTGACGATTGACAGAAGGGTTACCTTGTCAAACTCCCGAAGAAGGAAGACCTCAGTGTTTGCAAGAACTGGCGAGGAATCACTCTCATGTCCACCCAGATCAAGCAAAATATTAAGCCGCATCATCCCGGAGAGGCTAAAGGATGCACTGGATTCAAAACCACGATCGGAATAGTCAGGCTTCAAGAAGTACAAATCATATGCGGACCAAATTGCAACGCTTCTCTACGTATCATCATAGAACAGAGCATAGAATGGCAGTCAACTCTCTACCTCAACTTTATCGGTTTTGAGAAGGCCTTCCACAGCGTCGACCGAGAGGTAATTTGTTAACTCCTTCATTACTACGGAGTACCGCAAACCTTTATCCGCCTCATTCAACAACTATATGAAGATGCCACATGCCAGGTAATTCACAATGGGAAGCTCAGTGATGCTTCTGAAGTGAGGACAGGTGTGAAACAAGGTTGCCTACTATCACCCATGATATTCCTGATTGTTGGAGACTGGATCATGCAACAAACAGTGGGGAGCGAGAAGAGGGGAATACGCCAGACTGAAGAAAAAGACCCAGAAGATCTGGATTTCGCCAACAATAACTTGTGTGTAGTGTCACACAAACTTGAAGATTTACAAGCGAAAACTAACAAGTTGACAGAAGAGGCAGCCAAAGAAGACGGGACTTCAGGTGAATATAGGGAAGACAGAAGTTATGAAGATACCGCACCAACAACAACAACAACAACAACAAACTCCAATCACCGTCAACGGGAGAAACTTAAAGGAAGTAACCTCCTTCACTTATCTAGGAAGCACTGTTTCAACTACAGGCGGGACAGACGAGGATGCCAATGTCAGAATCGGAAAAGCAAGACAGGCGTTCATTAGCCTGAAACCAGTGTGGCGATCTTCTGCACTCAGCATGCGGAACAAGATACGGATTTTCAACACCAAAGTCAAGTAAGTCAGTGTTTCTGTATAGTTCAGAGACTTGGCGCTTTACGAAAGGGATTTCCAATAAACTATAGACACTCATCAACAACTGCCTACGCTAGCTCGCTACTGAGGCTCAGATGGCCAGAGTAACAAGAATAAGCAAGAAGGAACTCTGGCTGCCGACGAACCAACTAAGAACCTACCGCTGAATGAATATTCAGAAGAGGAAAGTGGAGATGGATTTGGCATACACTGAGAAGGCGGACTGGGGACATCACGCGTCAGGCCAGCTCTCGAGTGGAACTCAGATAGGAAGCGACGAGTTGGTCGTCCGAGGGTGACATGGAGGAGATCGTGCGAGGAGGAAATGAGAGGTTGCGGGATGTCGTGGAGCCAGGTTCAAAAGATTTGAGAGAACAGAGTAGGAACCCAAGGGACTAATAATAATAATAATGAATAAGAGATCATATATCCAAAGTTTGCTGTTTTACACAAACATAGTCTGCCTAGAACATTCTGCTAACGCTATCTTGATGGTGCTGTATACAATAGTTAAACAGAAAAAAAGATAAGATGATACTGTTTATGAGTACTATAACTATATATATATATATATATATATATATATATATATATATGCATAACTATATAACTATAACCTCTTTAATTTCTAAGAAGTGTTCAACGGGACCATACATGTTACTCCAGAGGAAGAGTTGACAGAATTAATATGATTAGTAATTCAAGGTATCTGGGATTACGACCATTATTAAACCGTAATCAATGTTCGTTTTCTCCAACTTGTTAACAGTGTATAGAGGAAGGCTGAAGTAAATAATCTATTAACTCGTCCGAAGTCGTATATATTAAGTTTAGGTGAAATTATGTGTTCATATGTTACCCTTTGTATGGAGACTTATGCATGATAAGAACGTTTAATGGCAGCTTTATGTCTGAAATATGCCATAATGATCACAGTATCATACACAATGCTTACCATAACAAACGAACATTTCTATGGACATTTTGTTTACTCAATCAACCTAAGCATATAACATTTTCTGCTTAATTACCAAGCTCATTGACTAATTTTTTTTACACTGAACATTAATGACGATTTACATTAGAGCTAAATGAACTTTGTGGTTGAAAATATACATTACTTCCAATTCAGAAATGAACCAGCGAATTCATATTAATTTAATATTTTACTATCCAGGAGCATGATTATTCAACTTATGAACTAGCTGTGTGCAATGGATCCTCGCCTAGGTAACTAGTTCACTAGTTACTAGCTGGTCCTAAGCCAGGATAAAGAGGGAAGGTTGTGCATAGTACTAGGAATCCTACCCCGTAAAACCAATCTAAACACGAAAGAAACTTCAAACCACAAAGTAAATGTAAAAAATAAAATTAAACTTATTCCTATCTGAAGTCGGGGAGACGAAATGACGCCGGTTGCTGAAAGCCTTCGGGAAGCAAATTGGCCGACGTGTCTCACTCCTGGTTGAAAGCAAAAGTAAGAATGAGGACACGCATGTCCAACAAAGTTTGAACCTAGCAAAGCTGCCCAGATAGCAAAAGAGAGGACAATGTATGCAACAGAAGTGCGGGGTATCTGCGGGGAATCAGCAGATGGAATGAAAGTGGACTCTCCAAACTGTCAACTGGAGAGGAATCAATAGTCTACTCCGATATTGTCACCCAGACGACAACCATGAGCACACTGAGTTTTGAAGTGGCTTTCATGACAACCCCCCCTCAACAGCATCGAAGGCTCTTTCTCATGCAGTGGGGACCAAACTCCTCCAGCATCATGACAGCAAAATCCAACTCAAAAGAAAGGAAATTCACAATCGAATAACGCTACACAATGCACCTAAGAAAAATGCAGATGAAGAGGAGAAGCATAAATTCTACAAACAACTGCAATCAGTAGTAGACAAGATACAATTCCAGTTGGCGACATCAAAATAGTGATGAGTGAAGAGACATAAATGCCCAAATGAAAACAGACAAAAAAGAAAGAGAACCGATCACGCGTCCAGATATATTGCACTGAAATCAGTATAAAGCGTGAACAAGATCTGGATTTTCAACATCAGTGTCAAGTCAGTGTTTCTATATAGCTCAGAGACTTCGAACGTCACAGAAAGCATTTCCAACAAACTACAGACATCATACATCAACAACTGCCACCCTCGCTCTCCCACTCAATATTGAAGATCAGATGGCCAGAATAATAAAAATAAACAACAAGGAACTCTGGTCTGGCGAGAAACCAACCAAAAACATATCATTCAACAAATATGCAGAAGAAGGAAGTGGAGATGGATTGTTTTGGACTGTGCATACACTGAGAAGACCGATTTGGAACATCACTCGTCAGGCCAGGCCGTCGAGTGGAATCCAAATAGGAAACGACGAGTTGGGTGTGCGAGGCTATGGTGACATAGAGGAGATCATTTGAGGAAGAAATGAAAGCTTGTGAGCAGTAGTGGATTGAGGTTGAAGAGACTGGAGAGAAGGTAGTGCAATGGAGATGTGCTATTGAATCCCTATATTCCATTAGGAACCCAAGGGACAAATAATAATAATGTCTGCTGAACAAATGTTAAGAATAATCTAAAATGTATGATAATGAAGCTGACTCTTCGGAAACATGACATTTAGCCTCATTTTCTTAAGGAAGTTGGCATCCCGATACTTTTCAAAACGTGAGTTGTTAAGTTAATCTTACCAATATTTGCAGGCTAATTTATAACATACAAGTGAATTACTTCATTCTAAAAGATAAACTGATTACGACAATGTGAAAATGATGTTGTATTTTGGAAAACATATATTTTCAACCTTCTGAGATTATGCGCCAGAATCTCAGGTTTAAAGAAAAATAAAGGTAACTGCAGCTAAGTACCTACGAAAACAGAGATAATACTTCAAAACACATGACTTACACAAACTGGAAAAAGTCTGCTGTCATCCAAACACTGGCTTATGAAATGAGTATCAGCACTTATTTCTCAAAAAGAAACATTATTATTATTACTTTCCCCTTGAGTTCCTACTGGAACATTGGACTTCAGTAGCACGCCTACATTTAACTCTGTTCTCTGCAGTCTTTTCAACCTAGCTCCACGACTGCTCACAAGCGTTTATTTCTTACTCCAACGATCCCTTCCATGTCACCCACTCACGCCCAACTCGTCGTTTCCTCTGTGGATTCGAATCGACGGCCTGACATGTGTTGCCCTCAAACCGTCTTCTTAGTGTATGCCCAATCCAATTCTTCTCCACTTTCCTCCCGTACATATTTGTTGGGCGATAGGTTCTTGATCGGTTCATCGCCAGACCACAGTTCCTTATTGTTTATTCTTATTGTTCTGGGCATCCAATCTTCGGTATCGAGCAACCGTAAGCAGCTGTTGATGTATGTCTGTAGGTTCTTGGAAGTGCTTTTTGTGATGCGTCATCTTTCTGAATCATAAACCAGCACTGAGTTGACATCGGTCTTAAAAATCCGGATCTTGTTCACGCTTTATACTGAGTGCAGTTCGGTGGATCTCCACATTGATTTCAGATTAATGAAACCCAGTCTTGCAGCTTTTCCGATCCCGGATTTGACATCCTCGTCAGGTCCACCTGTAGCTGGAACGATGCTGCCTAGGTAGGAGGAACAGACTACTTCCTTTAGCTTTCTCCCGTTGATGGTAATTGGTGCTTCTTGTTGTTGTTATCATTGGTTGGGTATCTTCATCACCTCTGTCTTCTGTACATTCGCGTGAAGTTCCGTCTTCGCTGCTTTTCGTCCTCTGCTAACTTGTTGGTTTTCGTCTGCACATCTTCGAGTTTGTGCGACATAAATCGTCACCGGTGAAATCCAAGTCTTCTTCTGGGGTCTTTTCATCGGTCCAGCGTATGCCTCGCTTCTCGCCCCTCACAGCTTTTTGCATGATCCAGTCGACTCCATTCAGGAAGATCATCGGTAATCATAGTAGGCAGCCTTGTCTTACTCCTGCCTTCACTCCACATCAAAGGCATCACTGAGCTCTCCATTTTGAAGTACTTGGCATGTAGCATCATACAGCATATAACTGCTGCTGAGTGAGGTTGATATGTGTTTGTGGCACTAACACTATAGTGTTGAAGCAACTTCCAAATTACTTATCAGTCGATGCTATCGAAAGCCTTTACAAAATCGATGAAGTTGAGGTAAGGAGTTGACTGCCATTCTATACTCCGTTCTATAATAATGCGAAGCGGCACGTTTCAATTTAGTCTGCACATGATTTGTTCTTCCTGAAGCAAGCCAGACAGCCAGCCAGCCTGTTTCGGTCGTAGTTTTGAATCCAGCACATCCTTTAGTCTCTTCAGGATGATGCGGCCTAATATTTTGCTTAGGGTGGACGGGATGGAGCATGATTCCGCGCCAGTTCTTGCAAAGACTCGGCTCGCCCTTCTTCAGGAGTTTTATATAGTAGTCCTTCTTCCAGTCAATTGGCAGGTACCTTTCCTTCCTTCCTTCCAAACCTTCTGCAATAGTAGTGTGGTGTGAGCATGTCCGCTGTTGTCTCCGCTTCTGGAGGACTTCCATCTGGTCATCCTACTTTCTCGGCTTTTGGCAGCTTTATGGCATTCAGGAGTTCTGCTTTTGTAGGAGGACCTGTGTTCACTGTTAGTTCTGTGGCTGGGCTTCTAGTGGTATTTTTGGACGAGTTGCAGGTAGTGGTGGTTGGTTCAAGAGTTTCCTGAATTAGTCAGTCCATCGTTTCCCTTGTTTCTTCACTTCGGCAACAAGCTTTCCTTCACTATCTTTCATTGGTTTCGTCTGTGTTGATCCCTTCCCAGATAGTAACCTGGTTATTTGATTTAATATTGTCAGGTCTCTGTCTCTCCTATCTGCAGCCTATTCTGCCTCCCTTGCAAGTGTATCGTAGAAGTGTCTTGTCTATATGCGCATTCATCTTCCCTTCTTTGTCCAGTCTGTTGTTTTATAGGTTGCATTCAGTCCCTCTTTTCGTTGTTCATCCTTGCACTGCACTGATTTATATTCTGCTTTACCGTCTCCCTCTCCCTGCTCTATCAGCTTCTATGTGTCTGTTGAGATCCATTCCTTGTCTTCTTTCTTTTCCCTTTGTAGTACGGTTATGCAGGTATCTTTTCACGTCCCTTTCAAAGAGTTCCAGTGTTCTTCAATGCAGGTTTCCTCAGGGATGATGCTCAATGTCTTCCATTTTTTCCTGATGGCTGACTGATGATGAGGTGTCCTTTGTAATTTCGTCCTTCAGTTTCTGGATGTAGCCTGATGAATTCATTTTACAGAACACTTTGATCCAGCTAGCTATATCTGCATATCAGCGTGAGTGATTCCTTGTTGCTTATATTGCTGAATAGTAAATCTGCATCAGATTTCACACTTTATTTTGCTGACTGATTGATTCTCAACTAAACCCTGCTGACACCACATTTGAGCAGTTATAAAGCTCCTCAGCTCCTTGGAGTTTGTTTTCGATTAGCCAACTAATTATGCTATTTTAAGTGGAAACAGGTTGTAGAATGACTTTTTAGACACTTATTTACCAGAATGAGGTTTTTAATCTGATTACGTAGGCACATATAAGGGAACGAGAAAATGGTCTAAATTTGCTGAGATAAAAAGTTAAAGACGGTTAACTGCAGCTATTTTTAGTTTACTAGCAACATTTTCCTACACTTTCTTGTTACGTTGTCGGATAATATCAATCAATTTAGTACCGAAAGACTTTGAAACAAGTGGCTGTATAAATTTTAAAGTTTTAACCCTTCTGCATAAAATGTTCTATGTAACACCATCGTAACCTCACTGGCTGGCAGACTGAATATAGCTAGTATGATGAGAAACTTAGCTTAATTTCATAATGCATAGATGCCTCGATATTGCCTGTGTTTTAATTATGTGTAATAATGATGGGCAGTGGCTAGCAGTGGAATCCGGGATACGCATTTCATCCTATTCAGGACTCGTCAGCTGGATGTAGCTGCCTCCCAGTGAGTGATGTTGTTCCCGCCAGGACTCGGACTTGGGAGAGATCGCCTCGAACGTCAGAGCGTTATCTACTACACCACCGAGCCACGATAGCCACTTCTTGTGCGACGGGTATTGTCTCGGTGGGAACAACATCACACACTGGGAGGCAGGTACATCCAACTGACTAGTCCTGAATAGGATGAAATGCGCATCCCGGATTCCACTGCTAGCCACTGCCCATCATTATTACACATAATTAAAACACAGGCAATATCGAGGTATCTACACAGGAGCCCATATGCCAACAGAGACTGATCAATTCGGTTCAATCAACGACGGTATCATACAAGCAATAACACCAACTATTCCATCATTCCTGGTTTCAGATCTTCTGAGACTTAATCAAAACTTTGATAGAGCAAAAAAATAGTCCCCGATAGTACCATTGATGATGAAATGAAAACCTCGAAGTATATCTTAGCTAAAAATGGCTAACCACAAGGCTTTGTCAATTAGTATTCGAAATGTGAACAAAGCGAAACAACAGTTCTCACAACTCTAAAAAATATCAGTATTTATTAAACTGCCCTTTAAAGGAGATGACATCTTAGAAGCAGTTAAGCGGAGACTAGACAAGGCCATCAAAAGAACTTATTATGCAGCTTAGCTAGTACTTCTTAGCACCACCAGGTGAGTGTTGCAGCAATCAAGAAAAGACGACTCCAATCCTCGATACATCTAACTGTATATAACAATTTGAATGTACTTGCGGAAGCAAATACATAGGTCATACGGAAAGGCGCCTGTCTACTCACATGGTTGAGCATTCATTGTAAATGGTTAAGGCAACCCCGAGTCAAAAATTCCGTAGAGTTCGATTACGAAACACTTATTGGATTATCGACATGATGTTAATACCACTCGGCTGTTAGGAGACAGCGGAATAAGAAAATGGTTGCAATTGTGGAAGCATGCGCAATTAGAATTCGCAAACTGAGCTTATGTATACAGAAAGAGATGGTAGTCACCCTGAATCTGCCATGGTTGAGATGTTAAAGTACACTGAACTTATTTATTTTTATTTATAAGTGTCTTATTTTTCCAATTTATTTCTTCTTGTACTTCGCATACTTACCTCTTCACTATCTTTCTGCTCTATTATCATGTTCTCTTGAACTTCTTCGCTTAGTAGTCAAATAACTTATCTCCATCGTTATTATCATTGTTATCGTCCAACTATTACTCTAGCCTCTTTTAGTTTTACACTGTTACTAAACTTCTTAAGTGATGTTCATTTACCTTGTTTCAAAATCACGTGATTTTTAGTCTTTTCAATATTCGTATTCTCATTGTTATTATTATCATCATTATTACCACTCACTAGTATTATTACCACCATAATCAGTATTTTTTGTTTGTCTAGCACCTATACTGTCTTAGTGTGCACCTTTATCAAGTTATCTAGTTGACTATTAATTGTTCTGTTCGAAATGCCGTAATCCATCCATGGACCTTGAATTTTTTTAATATCCATTCGTTACCACTTCCTTAGCTCTGTTTGACATAAGTAACTGATTCACTCCATGCTGTCATGTCTCAGTCAATGTCTTAGTCCTATGTATTATGTATGTATGTATTCTTTTATTGCACAACAGTATGTAAAGTCATATTTGTGGAGTAAACAGCTGATGAGTCCTACTGAAATTTATGAGTTCAATAGATCCTGCTTTCATTACGTTTGTTGCTTGTTTTATAACTTTATCTGTTTAAAATACCAAGAGAAAAAGGTTTTATGTTGGTGTCTTTGAAGTCCAACTTTAATGTTAAGTTATTGTCATTTCACGAAATATGATGTATTTTTCTATTATTGCATGTTGAGAGTGATTGCCTCACTTTTCAAGTGTAATGAGAACAAAAGCCTTTTTTCCTAAAGGATTTTTAAAAGAAGGAATATACCTGAAGTATAAATCATTTACTCCAAGAATATGTGATTTCACTTGAATCAAAAGTCCTTATCTTAAAAGATGCTTTTTTAACGTCACCATGGTACAGGATGCACAAAGAACAAGATCCGAATTTTCAACACCAATGTCAAGTCAGTGTTTCTATATAGCTCAGAGACTTCGAACGTCACAGAAAGCATTTCCAACAAACTACAGACATCATACATCAACAACTGCCACCCTCGCTCTCCCACTCAATATTGAAGATCAGATGGCCAGAATAATAAAAATAAACAACAAGGAACTCTGGTCTGGCGAGAAACCAACCAAAAACATATCATTCAACAAATATGCAGAAGAAGGAAGTGGAGATGGATTGTTTTGGACTGTGCATACACTGAGAAGACCGATTTGGAACATCACTCGTCAGGCCAGGCCGTCGAGTGGAATCCAAATAGGAAACGACGAGTTGGGTGTGCGAGGCTATGGTGACATAGAGGAGATCATTTGAGGAAGAAATGAAAGCTTGTGAGCAGTAGTGGATTGAGGTTGAAGAGACTGGAGAGAAGGTAGTGCAATGGAGATGTGCTATTGAATCCCTATATTCCATTAGGAACCCAAGGGACAAATAATAATAATAATAATAATGTGGTACTGGATATAGCTGAATCCAGAGAAACAAAAAATAATATTCTTTTCAGTTGATATAATTCTTTTCCTGGGATTGGTTCTGAAGTACTTTACAAGGATATTTCCAAGATACTCCCTCACATCAATTAATAAGAGTAGCTCGATCATAAGATACTGTTATATCGATACTTTAAGGAATATTTATAGGCTGGTACTAGGATGACTTGATGAAGTTGTTTTGTCAGCTGTAGTTTTGATAAGAAGACGTTTCAGTTTCAACGTAAAAATTGTCATGAATGCTCTTCAAAGCAGTCGATGGAAATTAACTAGCCATGTATATCTATAACATGTTAATAACCTAAAAGCAACATGATTAAACATCTGGTGAATTCATGTTTGTTTTTGATACTATGGGCTAAACATTTACAACAGGCTTCCTCAGAGAGGTATGCAATTATATCACAGTTTATGAACTCTAACTGTCATCCTGGGCAGTAAAGATGTCATTAATACATTTTTTTGTCTAAATTTGACAGATGGCGTTTCTTGAAATTAAGAAATTGATACAACCTGATAATGAGATAGTATTCATCACGAACTGACATCAGTCGAAGAACCACTGAAAATCTTGAGGCATTGAAGAGTCACTTCAACCTATTATGGGACTCATCACCAGAAAACTCCCAAAACCTGGCTAAGGGTTGAACTCAGGACCTTCATGTTTCACGGCAAATGCATTAAACATTCAGCCACTGAGTAGGAATTTAGTGGTTTACAGTTTCCAACTCCTACCAATTCGCGATGTAGCATAACTTTCAGTAGTTGGCATCCACCTCTCTCATTAGTGACATCCTTTCAGACTGTTATCCCGAAGTTCTAATGGAAAGCCGCGAACTGTTGGGTCGATCAGTTGGAAGCAAAGTGGATACCAATTGAAGATTTCGGGGGATAGTCGTTCTATATCGTGAATTGACAGTGGCTGGAAACCGTGAACAAAATGAACTCCTACCCATTGGCTGAGTATTTGACGCGTTCTCAGTGAAACTCAAAGGTTCTGAATTCTATCCGTAGACAGATCTTGGGTGCATACTGCTGAAGAGTTCCATATTAGGAGGAAATATCTGTTCAGTGCTCCCAGCTTCTCAATGGTTCTTCAAGTGGTCAGTCCTTGATGAATACCACCTTAAAATTAGAATCCCCAATCACCTCAAAAATACATAAAGTCATATATTTAGGTGAGCACCTAGACAATAACTTTCACATTTTCTCTTTGTCTTTCTCTTGAACCCTAGGAAATAAGAAAAGGTGGTAAGAAGGTATACTGCAATGTCAGACGTATGTACACCAAACAGCGTTGTACGAAGATATTCCAAGTGTGGTATTTTCTGTTGATTTTTTTGCTCCAACTACATGTCTTTTCTCAAAACTTTAGATCATTTTAATTACCGTGAAGGATGTAATGGATTCAGAAATATGATTGATCATATCACTTTCTTCTTGAGTGATCTTTAGAAACATTTGTTATGGGTTCAGCTGCCTTCTTTTTGATTGGTTGGCCATTCGTGTTGAAATAAACTAATGAAGGCCACGTTAACTGATGGTTCTGTTTCGTTGAAAAATGAAAGGTTTTTTGATCTGATTGTATAACTTTTTTATACTAAAACAGATTGCTTTGCACTGACTGATTGATTAAATCCAAGTAAGGGTACTTCACATTGATTAATTTATTCACTTCAACCGAAGGGGTGTTTTTTGCTGCAACTGGAATGTTGATTTGTTAACTACTGGAGCTTATTTAAGCACTCCCTGCTCTGAAAGTAATGTTGTGCCCGAAAACTGTTTCATTAAACTGTTACTGTTTGCTTCTTGACGCTTTGGGCTCAGTTGTGTTAGTAATAATTATGCCTACACTTTGTAATACGTTTTTATTACGATTCACTCTTTTTTAATAAACCATTCATTTAAATCGCTGTCTACATCATCCCATCGTTGAGCAAACCAAATAAGTCGATCTCTATTGGCATATGGGCTCGTGCGCAGATGTCTCGATATTGCCTTTGTTTGGATGATATATTACTCAATGATAATGGCTAGCAGTGGAATCCACGACGCGCGTTTAGTTATATCTGAGACTCGCCGGTGGTTGTGTCCACTTCTCAGTGAGCGGTGTTGTTCCCTCTAGGACTCAGCATCGCGACCTGTCGCTTCAAAAGCCAGAGCATTAAGCACTAGGTAACCGAATTACTCTGCCTACTTCTTAAGCCACGGATACAGCCATAAGTTTGAAGCAGCTGTCGCGACTCGGCAGTTTGGTGGATAACCCTCTGGCGTTCAGAACTATCCTTTCCCAAGTACGAGTCCTAGCAGGAACAACATCGCTCACTGAAAGAGGTGTACATCCAGCCAACGAGACCCAAATAGAATGAAACGCGTGCCATGAATTCCACCGCTACCCACCATCCATCAGTAATACACCATTCATTAATTTACACCACCATGTCTATAAATGTATATAACTTCAATGCTTTATCCATACCTCAGTCACATTCACTTTGACATTAAAGTGTACGCTGTTTTGACTTATAAACTGAGTTCATCTACGTATAACTCTAACATCGCTATAAAGCATAACCCTCGCTATATCACAGACGTGGTTGCACAGATATATGCATGTCTCCCTCTAGACATATATTCCGGTAAAATGTTATTCCCGTAGCCCATGTGTGAAACCAAGTGTGAAGTGCCAGGTGTATATTGATAGTTAGGTCCCACAGATTCTAATTAGCAGCCCAAGCAAAACTGAGATCCTTTTGTTTGAGTTTTTCTCTATTCATTTCAATGTTAGTGTGACTGTAAGCAAATTAATTTATTCGAGGTTGTTATCAAGATGAAACTTTGAGAAATTTGTAATTCGATGTCTTCTGATTCCTGCATCAATTCATTTTGACACGATACTACCATCGTAGAATCCTGTCAGAAAGCGAAATTAAGATTCGGCATAAATTAAATACATTACTTTTCGTCCAGATTAATCAATCCAACCGGTTCCGAGTTCGAATCCCCGGGGGAAAACATCACTCACTAGGAGGCAGATACATCTTTCCAACAAGTCCCAAATAGGATTAAATGCACATCCTGGATTCCACTGCTAGCCACTATCCATCGCTACTATATGAATTACCACTGCTCATATTCATATCAATGTCATCACATTCCTTTCGATATCTGAATTTTATTGTCCTGTCACCTAATATTATTTGTTTTTATTGTTAGTGGAATTTTCCATACCTCGGGTATAGGTGTTACATCACTCCTTATTACATGTGTTGCATGTTTATTCGATGAACAAAGATTTACTAATCAGTAAGCGCTCTCAATCTCCACCTAATTATATTGGACTTAAGTATAGTGGTTTTATCCCACCCACCCTGTTGTCCAGTTATGTGTTAATGCATGCATTGCAGAAGCCGAGATTTTTCCACATTATTGGTCTCATGTGGGTCTGTTATTCTACATTTAGATAAATTCTCATGTTCCACTAAGCTAACTGACCATGACCAACCTGGCAAGTTTAATTTATGTGATTGACCTCACAGTCATTGCATGGAACCTGGAAGATTAGATTATGTTGCTCAGTTGGATCTATCGAAACCTTAAGTCAGCCGACAAAGCTTATCTCTGAGCGAGTTTGCAGGTTTATACCCCACCATAGTACCAACTTTGTTAAAGAAACTACATCAAGTTTCTGACATATTTTCCTTACAGGGTAACACAATGGAGGCTGTGCATTCTATCCTACTCGTGTCGTCGTCACTTCTTCATAAACTGTAGAGGATAGTTATTATTTATCAAGACTTCTCTTATGTGTTTCAATTCCTTGTTTGAGTTCTTACAAAGACTGGTAATTTTTTTAGCTCTGTCATCTTAACTTTTGACTAAACTCGTTTTAGCTGACATTGGATGAGATGGCATAAAGTTTAGATACATGTTGGGACGTATCGGTTTTCTGTAGATTTTTCACACCCTTCGTAATAATTAATAGACATGTTTAAAACTGTCTGTAGCGTTTTCACAAGTAAAATATATTCAACCTCTGAAACCAGAATGAGACAATAATAAGTCAATGTTAGATCCTAATTATACATAAGGTATCAGCCATTCCACTCGCTCTTTACTTTCCTACTGTGTTTCAAACCCCAACTCTTCCTTTTGGTTTCTAATCAACCCTCCCTTTTACAAACATTAAGATTTTTTAACAGTACTTACTTATTTCATGAAGTCAGTGACATCTACAGCCACCTGTCAATTTGCTTTTCATTCTTCTATAATCTTTGTTCATCTATCTAATAAGTATGTGAATTTCGGAGGACCCTTCGAAGAAATTGTTCAGCTGACTTAGACTCGATTTTGAAACGTCAATTCATTTCCAGCATACATTTAAATCTCACTGTCAAACAAAGTATATATGCAGTCGTTCAAATGTACATTAGTGGTGTTTTAGATTGTAAGCGGCTAAAGAGAATCTGTGAAATAAAATGTCATCATATAATTCTAATCCAGTAATTGTTCTCGATTTCATCAGACTAGAAAAACATGTTCTCATTAGAGGTTATAGAGTAAAGTAGGCCGATTGAAGATAAATATTCTGGTAACGTAAAAGAAGTTATCAGGAATTACATGATACACAGACAGACCCAACTAAGTTAAGTAATTTAAAGGAAAACTTGGCCATCACTCTGCATAAGCAGACCTAAAATCATACTGTAGAGTAGGATAAGGTGACAATTTTAAAATCCAATAAAGCTGAGTGGAGAAATTGATCTCAGAATCTTTGTTCATTGAATCAACACCTAATTCAGGTAACAGGAATGACTTGTCACATGTTGCAGATATCTGAAAACTTTAACTGCCATTTAAATAAAAGAATGAAGAAACACTGGACTATACGGAGGAAGTTTGAAAGTCGTACGATCACTTTGATATGAATTTCCGAAATAAACTCTGCTCGAAGTGTTATCCAGTAAATGATACTACATCACTGTGTTCTATATCAGTTGAATAAACTTATATGTAATTAGAGCCGTTCTGTTTTCGAATGAAAATTGATTTCAAGTTGATATTCCTCAAGTAAATACATCAGCTAAAGGGCTTTCGAAAAACTGGGAGCACTGAACAGCTGTTACGTTTTAGTATATGACCCCTCAGGAGTACGCACTTGCAACCAACTCAGGGGTCGAATCTAAGACCTCTGGATTTCATGGCGAGCATGTTACCATTAAGTCACTGAGACAGAATACAATGTTATATGTTTCCCTATCTTAGCCTAGATAAAATGTATATCCATGAATTCATTTGCCACTAGAGACTGAATTACTTCCGTTGTACTAGTAGGGAAATTGTCTAGTCACGCAAAACAATATCTATAACAAAATTGATTGAAGTATAATAGGAGTTATAGCTAACTGACTGAGATCCACATCATCGTTAATAGTCCAAAGTTGATCAGCATATGAGTCGACTCCTTACCTTCTTTGAATAGTTAAAACGTGCTTCAAAGGAATCCTTCGTGATGTTTTTTCCAAATACTCACCACTACTTGATCTTGTGTTTGCCCTTATCTGACGAGTTTCTTCCATAGACTAGTTAGTTTACCATGCGTGCTGTAAACATACAAAGTCTAGACAGAGTCAAAACGTCCGTCCACCTGGTTCAATTAATATATTCCAGGAAACAAATCTTCAGTACTTAAGATTTTTTGTTTAAAATTTCAGCATGAAAAATTCATGGTCACAACATTTCATTCCTGACCTCTATGTATTCATGTTTATTTCTAAGACATTTTAAACTACAGTTACACTTCTTTGTAGACTTGGTCTTAAAGTCATCAGAACTCCGGAATTATGTAAATCAAAGACAAATACTTCAAAGCATAAACTGAAAGTTGTACACATTTTGCATATTCAATCATAAATTATACGTTACAAAGTTTATAATCACTGATCAATCTTTATTAAATCTTTATAGGTAATCTGAATTAATGATAGTGTCTACTATTATGCAAAAACTAGGCTATTAACTTCCGAAGTTAACGTTTTATTATCTTACGTATAATTATAGACTTATGCCTTTACTATGTTTACTTATATTTTTTTTCCACTAATGAACTTGTGGATTAAGAACAAGAAAACATGATTTTAAAAAAGTCACAGTTTTAGCGATGACCTTTAATAAATTAGCAAAATATTTATAACCTTTTTTTTAATTGCTTTCCGTTTTGTAGTATAATTTATTCTTGAAGGATACATGGTATACAGGTTGATTGGATAGGTGTTGAATTTTTTAGTGTATCAATGATTTTGGTTTTTTGTTGGTCCAAATTATACACTACAAAAAGGAAATAAAATTCTAAAGTAGGTTATAACCTTTAAGAAATTTCTCTATTATTTGCCAAATTATTAATTTTTCTGAGATGTGCTTTCAATTTCATGCTTTGATTACACTTATGCTCTAGTGAATAGAAATTTCTTCAACATTACTACTTTCCAAAATAACTACTCTTGTAATTTCAGTACTAAAATGTGATTAGTCAAGCAGATTTAAGAATTCATGGAACTTTATTGCAACTACATCCTGTAGAAATAGGCCAGTGATTAAGTAATCAGCCAAAACAAATATCTTTTCTTCATTAGAATAGCTTGAAAAGAAGGTTGATGGTTATGTGACTAAGTGAAGATTATTTCAATTCATTTTAGTGAAGTAGTATTCTTCACTTTCACTCTTCAGTGTAAAGAAAAGTTAAAGTGCTACGTGTTCAAACTATAATACAGGAATACCCGTAGAAGATATGAGTATAAGGAGTTTGGTAACTGCTTTTTGAAGGTTTTTCCATAATAGATTTGCAGTTTTTCTTTTATTCCTGTTTATGACTTTCTCACAAGAAAAAGTCAAATGTTTTGAGTGATAAAATTCGACAATTTCACTTCACTTTGCCCCAACATAACCATGAATCTAATTGTACAAGGTGTGAAACAACGTTACTATGAAGAAACATGAACAAATATCAGCAGACGTTATTATGACAAAGGAAAATATGAATTCAAAAAACGCTCTACTTTTGAATGACTCATTTCGTTTCCCTATTCCAAATATAGATAATCATATTGCTCATGTTGAGTATGATTTGAACTTTCTATCTCTCTAGGGACATAAGAATGATACTTCACTTCAATTTTTCGGTTAATCATAAAATGCCTTAGCTTCAAATTAAGGAGGTCTACTTAAATTTTGAACTGCCAAAAAAACCTTTTCACTGATTATATATTCCATCAGATTCTTCACTTTAAATCTGTTTTAATTTTTTTATATCTTCTGAACGGATCATGTACTCTCACATGTTTTTAAGTATACCATATTAATATTCCTAGGACATCCTAGAAATGGGATTGTGGATTTCTGTGCTGGCTGACTGAACTAAAACCATCAAAATTATACTCAATTTTGTGTTAATTTCTGAATAGAGAAAGAATGTTAATGTAATACTAGCTGCCTGTTTTATTCTTATACCTTCACTACTGTTATTATTAACACTATGCTGACGTAATAATGTTGTACAGAAAGTGAATTTGTTCAAACATTCTATACTGTATCATATATGTTGTTTGGAATAAAGTGAGTATTATTATTATTATTATTCATTTCTCGCATATGAATATCATTCCGTGACACAGAGGTATCCTAGACGCATGAATGAAATTTGTTCAAAGTTTGCCCGGCTTTTTCTGAACAATCTGTAATAAAACCCACAGAAAACTTCATCCAGTAACTCTACCTAGTCATGTGACAATGCAGTCTATAGGTTATGACCAGTGGTTTTTATTCACGTACTGTTTTTAGAGTAGTTTCCACTACAATCGGCATCAGTCAGAAAACTATTCAGAATTTAGAAGCACTGGACAGTTATTCAGTCATATTTAGAGGCTTATCAGCAAATTACAGCCACGATTCTATGGAATATTGAGCTCAAGAGCTTTAATCTCGATATCATAGCGGTATTCAACATGGACTGAAATGCAGATTTGATATATTCATAACAGACGAACAAAGAGAGACATTTTCTGGCACATTGTTAAGATCTCTCAGCTGGGAGTACCTGCCACCCACTGAGTGTTGTTGTTCCCAACGGAATTCGGACTCGAAGGCAATCGGTTCAAACGCCAGAGCGTTATCCCCTACACCACCGATCCACGATAGTCACTTCTTGTATAACGGGTATAGTTTTAGTATGACTGCTTGTATTATCCATCATTACTACAACTAAAACAGATAATATCGAGGCATCCGCCCAGGAGGCCATATGCCAATATAGACCGGTCACTTTGGTTCAATCAACGATCGTATAATACCAGAAATAACACTGAAACTATACCTGTCATACAAGAAGTGACTATCGTGGATCGGTGGTGTGGTGGGTAACGCTCTGGCGTTTGAATCGAACGCTCCCGAGTCCGAATCCGGTTTGTACCATGAAGGATCTTAAGATTGTGCCAGAAAATGTGACTACTCAGTAGTGCGCACCCATGACACCACACCTCCAGGGATCTAACCCAAGACCTTCAGGCCCCATGGCCTGTACGTTGCCACTGAGCCACCGGGTCGGAATCCAATGATCTATATTTCCTACTTTTGGTCAGTTCATGATTTAGCGTAACCTGCATCCAGTGTCGCCGTTAAGTAATTATCCTCAGGTTCGACTTGGTTGACTTCACCGGCCATGACTTTTCTTTGGAACTTCGGGCATAACTCTCTAAGCCAGTCACCAATAGGTGGTAGAATGATTCTGTCCGCAGGTTTCTAGAGATTTGCTAATTGATTTTAGGTTGGAATTCATCATGGAATGACATCAGCCAAGTAGAATATGAGGATAGTTACTCAAGAACGATACTGGATGCAAGTCGCGGCATATCATAAACTGACAGAAGTAAAGTATATCGATCATTGGATTCCGACCCAGTGGCTCAATGGTAACATGGTGGCCACGGAGTATGAAAGTCCGATGCTAAGTTTGATCTCTGGTGATACAGGGTCATGAGTGCACACTGCTGAGGAGTCTCATGCTAGGATGAAACAGCTGTCTAGTACTTCCTGGTTTCGAATGTTCCTCCAATTGATGTCATTTCACGATGAATTCCAACCTAAAGTCAATCAATAAATACCTACAAACCTTTAGACAGTACTAACCATTAGTGCTGAGCATCTATTCACACAATCCGTGTGTTTTCAATTGCGTCATATCTATGTCATCTTTAATTCAAGCCGACTAATTTTGTTTCAAATATACTGAAGTATGCAAAATTGCTTCGGGTTGTAAGCAGCTGATAGAAAACCGCGAAATGAAATGAATCTATGCTCATTTAAAAACTTATCTGTTATCAGTCACAATGGTTTGAGTCACACCACAACTGATATTGCCATTTCACATTCAGGTATCACCTCATGTTAATCATACCGGTATTCTCAACTGCATTTGTCTTCGTTCATATCATCAACAATCAATCTGGCCCTCTTACTTTTTAATTCATATCGACTCAAAAAAGAATGGTAGGTTGTGGCTTAGCAATGACAATGATGATGAACGGACAGTTAAGTGACACTCAGTTGCTTGACGGCCTGACAAACACCTCAATAATTGAAGGATAGTTAAGATTTGATCAGCTGTTCGGTTATGTAGCTCTATCAGTCGAGCAGTGAGCCAGTAACAAGGACACTGCTTGTTTTAAATCATTCTGTGATTCACGTTTTCATCACAATTTCAATCATCATATCCCAATATTACCTATAGTTATGTTTCAAAGCTTTCTTCCTCAAAAAAAATATCCCATTGCTTATTCAATGAAAACAAGTTTGATGAAAGTGGGTTTTTTTTTGGTGGGTCAGACAATCTGCTCACACCAGCTTAAGAAATTTTTCTGAATAAAAAAAATTGTTCTTAAAACAGAAATTCATTTTCTTCATACTAATTCTGGCTGATGTTCACAAAATAGTTGAATAGTTGTCGAAATATACTTGAGTAAAAAAAAAAACCGAAAAATCACGAGATGATAGACACTTCATCAAAAAATTTAGTCTTTGATTGAAATTATTGGCTCAAAGCAGCGTACAGATAAAATCCACCACTCTATACAATAGCTCAATTACTCCATCTTCGAGATAGATGATTTATAAGAGAGAAAATTAAACAGTATATAAGAATATTTTATTCGTTTCAGAAAACATTTACAGATACAGATTCGTTGATTAGTCTATAGAATAGGAAAAGTAAATTTCACATATTTTGTCCTATCATTGCATCACTCTGTCATAATCTATATTGCTCCTGTATGAAATGAACGGGATATTCTATCTTAAGCTTATTTGTAGTGGTAGCCAAGTTGTGTTTTTATACTCTTCAGATGAATCTGATGAATTTTAAAGCAGTCAGTTCACTTGATAAATCTAAAAGGCTTAAATTATCTGAAACATGTGATGTATTTTCGTTTTACACATTTTGAACAATCTTATTGCACATGAACCTGTCCAATTATTTATATTAAAACTTATGAAGAAGGTTATTTAGGTCAGTTTGAAGTATCAGAATAGAAAGGAAAGAACAACGGCAGATTAAAATCTATACAATTAAGGTAGTTTTAAAATAAGTGTAAATTAATTTTGAATACATAAAGGAGGATTTGATAAATTGAAATACTCCACCCTGACTACCCTTATGCAATACTCTAAAGGTTATTTTCATGTTTACTTTATGACTAATTCCTAGTGTCCACTGTGCATTAGATGAAGACGTTTATCACCTACATATCTCAGACCAGTTAAGGTAATCTTTCACTTAAATACATATTCAATTATTCAAGGATTACTCCTCCCTTCATATATGTATCTACACATGCATGCAAACTGATAAACACATTGGGGTATGATCAAAACCTTAATGTGCTGTTTTGGTTTGTGTCATGGTATGGAATTTCTTTAAATGGTATGTTTTGGAAATTAATAGTATAAGCCTTTATTTCAAAACATGGATATATTAATCGCCTGTGATTGGTAATGGTATGTAGGGGTTTTTCTTAGGAACTGTGCAATGAATACTTTGAAATGCTACATACCGTTTCCACTTGCTTAGAAATCTCAGCAAGTGGAAATTCTACTTCAATGCTTTTGTCAATATCTTGAATTCATTCTTCTTGGTGTCGTCGGTGTAGATGTGATCTATCTTGTTAAATAAACATCTAAGGAAAATGCGTTTATATTGACCTGTTCAATTCAGCTTCTTATTGACCAACTTGAATGAGCCATTCTCCGGTTGACTGACCGATACGTCTTAAAATATCAGCCAGCTATTCTTTTCATTTTGACAAGTTAGGCTAATTTGGTTTTAAGCTGAGTTTATCTTCTTCAAAGTGGATATCGAATTATCAAGCTTTTCGAACATAATGACTACTTTATCGACATTTCTCTTATGAAGTGAAACACTTTTCATGAGATCACCAACATTAGAATATGGTGATATCTAATATCTAATATCTAATACACAGATACTTTTTGTGTGGAAATCTTTCAAGAATAAATGAATCAATTTTGTAGGTCGTAGTCAACTTTATTAATGATTAAAAACTACTTGATTCAGTTTAAATCATTTTCATAATAGAGTAACTCTTCTGTTGCCTGAGTTTTCTGTTATTAAGTCTTCTGCTGGTAAATAACAGACCGAGAAGCAGTTCGCTTTTTTGGTATCCTTCAGTCACTTTGAGGAGATAAGTCTTCCGTAGATGACTTCAACGTATGTTACTTGGTGCTGAAACTTTTATACTAGTCTGCTGACTGATTACCATTATTATTATTATTATATTATTTTTCCCTTCGGTTCCTAGTGGAACATAGGGCTTCAGAAGCACGCCTCAATTGTACTCTCTTCACTGCAGTCTTTTGGACCTCGCTCCACGACTGCTCATAAGCTTTCATTCCTTCCACACACACATACCATCTTCTCCATATCACCCTCACCTCGGATGCCCAAATCGTCGTTTCCCATTTGGATTCCACTCGATGTCTTGGTCTGACGCGTGATGTCCCTAGTCGGCCTTCTGAGTGTATTCCCAATCCAATCCAATCCATCTCCACTTCCTTCTTCGGCATATTTGTTGGGTGATGGGTTCTTGCTTCATTGGTCCGTTGTCAGCCAGAGTTCCCTGTTGCTTATTCTTATTATTATATCCATCTGATCTTCAGTATGGAGTGAGAGAGCGTAGATGGCAGCTGTTGATGAATGTCTGTAGTTTGTTGGAAGTGCCGTTGACTGATAGACCTCTTTTATTATATAGAACTTGATAGGCAAAATGTTTAATCTTTTCTTAAGCGAATCACGTAAATTATTCTTATTACTGATCAAAGAAAGCGTAACTATCAATAAAAATAGTTTATTCTTAAGGCTTTTCATTATACCTTTTTATATGAAAGCTATGAACTTTGAAGTAGCCCTTTTCCATCTAAATGAATGATAACGAATAAATCCTTTAAAATCTATGGTTAAAATTCATTTGAAAACAGAAGTTATAAAATACGAAGAAGTAATGGCCTTGATTCGACTTTTAACTATTTAATTTTTCTTATGCTTGACTGATTTTAACATACCATTATATAAGTGATCTGAAGTAATTAAAAGGTGAAAAATCTTTACTTTGTCAAAATAGAATGGGTCAACTAAGATGAATTAATACAGAGAAATCTTAAGATAAACTTCTGGTGATCAGTTCCATCTTTTGATCACAAAATAAATATAAATACATTGAAGAGATTCAACAACTTTTAACTGCAATCTGTCTCTTGTAACGGTAATATAAGTACTGATTTCATATTTTACAAAAATCTGTTATTATTTATATGACAATATAATTCATCTTTGAACAAAGAATGTATAAATTCTATACATTCAAGTTTTGTGGAATAAAATTTAATTTGATCGGAAATGAAACAAAATTATCTCTGTCCTTTCTTAGAAAAAAATAAGAACAGCGTGATATAAGTAATATTTTAAGTGATCAGTGAGGCGAATGTAAAGTAGATTAAACCGCTTGTAATACTAGTAGGTATATAAAGTTGCTATCTATTCCCTAGTACTCGGCACTGACTAAAGTCTATCATTCATAAAGATATAGGACACTACAGTGTTTCATCACTTGGTTTAGTGGTCGTATTGCAAAAATTGACCAAAACGACTTGGACTGCTCCTGGTTACTGATGACCGTTCAAACAGAATGGGTGCAAACTAGTGACCCGTTCACATTAACTGTGAAGAGGTCTGTCGTGATCTGAGTAGATTAATGGTAAGGTGTCTGATTTCAACACTGAATGACTCAGATTTTTATCATCGACAGAATGACCTTTTTTATAGTTTAAGGCACAGCTTACCAACAAGCACGAAACCCAGGTCCAGGGCACTGAAACTATAATACCGGAAATAAAGCCAATATATATAATCTATTTGGAGGTTTGTGGAGGCTTATTAATCGATTTTTGGTTGGAAATGTGGACCACTGGATTTCAACCTGATGGCTCAACAATAACGTGCTGGCCACGTAACCTGAAGGTCCTTGTTTCGATTTCTGATGGTCCAAGGTCATGAGTACACACTGATTATGAGTCCCATACCAGGATGAAACAGCTGTCCAGTGCTCCCAAGTTTCCAGTGTTCCTCTAACTTATGTCAGTCCATGATGAAAATCAATCAAAAACTGAAAAACTGAGTTGCATATAACGCAAAGATCGAAGTAATCCTTCTGAAATCAATCAGCTAGATAAGCTGACAGCTGAAAGTTCTTCACGATCTGAAGGACGTCAGCAAACATGTGAATGCAACGACTTAAGAATGGTCTTAACCAAAAACGAGAAACTTCATTCATTAATCCATAAATGTTACTCCAAACCTCAAAACCTTTTGAATTTTTATCTAGTCTATTTATTGAGAAATAGCATTCATCATTTCACCTTCTTTTAATTATGCTAAAAACTGACATTTGAAAATAAGTCTCCCCAACATCTACTTTTCAAAGCAAATAGCAATCATGGGAGAAGTAGAATCTGGTGAATTCATTTGTAATTTATCCAAAAAAGACTGTTTTCAAGGTGGTCATCATCAATGAGTAAAATCATCTGATGAACTATTGAATACCTAAGAAGACTTAAAATTTGTTTCGTCCTCATTTTTGGACACCTGAAAACGGGTCAACTCACAACTGTTTAGAGATCACGCCTAGGATTCTAGCTTTCTCAGTAAGCACGTCATGACTTGACTAATAATTTATATTTTCATTTTACGTTTTGGTGTGACCGTCATCCAGTCCCGAATAATCTTGGAATAAGATGAATAATTCGCCCTATGCCTCAGTGTTTGGAACAGTCTGTCTAATAGACGTCAATCTATAAAGGAAACTTTTGAAACTGACACATCTGTACAGATCCTCTCAACTAGATATTCAAAACGTACTATGTTTGTTTGCAAATCTCTAGTTTAGAACATAGATGAGATAAAATGAAAATAGTGCTACTTGAAATACTGGATGAAGTCACCATAGTGTAGTAATGAAAAAAACCAAACTAATAACTTATCCGTTTCACACTTTGTGAATGTGTACTGAGGGATACAATAGAATGCTACGTGATATGCATATAAATCAGTTAAAACATGATTTCCATTAACATATTAGTCAAAGTGAGAAATATAAACCATGATAAACACAGAGACTCACTTTGTCTATAAGAATGAAATACTTTACTGAAATCACAAACAGCCTTATAACCATCTCTTAATTGTGAAAATTACATATCATCATCTAACAGATTTTGTGCTATCTAAGTTCCTCAAAACTATGTTGTAGGAAAGTGAAAACCATATAGGAAGACATTTCAAAATATAAAGTGAGAGATATCTCTCCATGCACCACATGTTTAATGAAATGCAAAGTTTACAGCAGAGCAGATTATTGTCTCAATAACCCCCCCCCTAGGTGGTCTTTAACGAATTTTTGATAACATGTAACAGATTACTTCTTCCTGATATCATTTTCTCCTTCCGATTGTGAATATCCACTTTTACTCCTGTCCGCTGAAGATAAAATTCAATCCAACAAAGAAGCATCTGTTATGATTATCCTTCCACCTTCCATCTGTTGAATAAGTTGCACACCAACAACATAGTCTGCTCAAGTAACTATTGAGAATTTGGATGATTTGAATGTTTCGGTTTTCTAAGCTAAAGTAGTCCCAGTACATGGATGGTGAGCTGGGACTCAAACCAGAGAAACGACTATTCAGTGTTTAAGTCACATTTATTTTGCTATCGAATACTGATGATCGGTATAAATAGCCTGGAACTAGTCATGCTGGTCAGTAGTATACTACATGCAGTTTTGTTATTCTTTGTGGTTGCCAAATGTTTCAATACATGAACACTGGATTAGTCGCCGTTATCGTTTCAAATTTCGGAACTGAAAGATTTAGCAGTTTTCACATGACAGTGATATTGGCGATTCTCTTATTTAAATTGGGTTTCTGTGCGCAGAAGAAAAATTTACCCTTGTTTCTGTTACACCGACTGAAGAAAAAAATGAAACCTGAGACAGCAATGATTAGCTTAACTATACTTATTTGTTTTGAAAGCCATTTCATCCACAAATAGCTTCATAGTATAGGTGTATAACTCAACTCAACAGCATTGTATTGACTCCTACCTTATTTTTACATGGCCATTGGTTCCTAAATAGACGCTTCTAGCAAATAGTCAATTACTGTATTGTACTTAGGTTCGGATTTTGAAATGATGGTATTTTGCGAGTCCGCATTCTCTATTTAAATTTGAATAACGGTCAAATCATAGATAAACAAGATAGTAACCACTAGTTCTGTTTTCAACTGAACGAAGGTTGGAAGGAATATTGTGTAACTAACGTGTTTGCGAAACCTCGCCTAATTTACTAGTTCACTAGTTACTAGCCGGGCAAAGAGAGAAGGTTGGACATAGGACAACCTAGCAACCCTACTCCATAAAACAAATCTAACCTCTAAAGAAACTTCAAAACGCAAACAAAATATAAAACACAGAAACGAAATTACTCCTCGCTGGAATCGGAGAGGAGAAATGATGCCGGTCGGTGAAAGCCTTCGGGAAACCAATTGGCCGATGTTTCTCCTCTCTCTCGATGAAAACAAAAGTAAACGTGGGGACATGCTTGTCCTAACCATGTTTGAACCTAGCAAGGCAGCCCAGATTGCAAACGAGATATTAAGGTATCATATTGAAGTGTTAGGAATTTGTGAAAGCAGATGTAGTGGGAGTGGACTCTCCAAACTGTCAACTGGAGAATCAATAATCTACTCGGATATCGTCACCCAGACGATAACCACGAACACAGTGAGGCAGTGGCTATCATGATGTCTCCAAAGCATCGAAGGCTCTCATGCAGTGGGAACCAATCTCCTCTGGTGGCCTGCTTGAACTCTGGGCTACCGTTCTCTATCACCGAGTACACTGCATCAAATTTGTTATTTCTATATTGTTTTAATACTTTAATTATATCAACCAATCGAATTGTGTATTCTCGCGCGTCTTTATAATCATTACAACCTATCGCTTCGCAAGTTGATAGGAAATCTAAGAAGAAGCACCACGGTGGATGGCAACAACCTCTGAAGCCTATGACCATAGATTAAATGACTATTCCCGAAACACTAAGCACAAACTGCAGATCGCTGCCGAATAAAGTTGATTACTTCAATCACTCTTGTCCACAAATGTCTGCTGAAACACCAGTGTAATAATGCTGAAGGAAACATGGCTTCATAATCTCTATGACGATGATTTAGTCTGTTTACATGGTTTCAAATTATTTCGACAAGATCAAAGCTTTTCGAAAAAGAAATGTGGTGGTGGTGCAGCAACATTTATTAGTACTAACTGGTCCTCCAACTATGTATGCTTCTGCTTCTCTAACGAAAAAACTGAGTGCATTACAATCAAATGTCGTCCCAAACATTTGGGCAAATACAAATACATATATATAACAAACATGTATGTCACACCTGACTGCAGTTTCTCAGATTTGTCAACTTTTGCTGATAAATTCACTGAATTTGCTGCTCCGGTTCTGGGAAACTCCTTGTCTATTGTCTGTGGTGATTTTAACTCATGTGACTACAGTTTTCTATTATCATTGGATCGTAAAAATATGGTAAACTTTTCCACTCGTCTTGACAGCACTCCAGACTTTGCATTTACAAATGAACCTGGCACATATGAAGCCCGTAAACGGGCTCCACTGCTAAATTCCGACCACTGTATCGTTCGTGTTTTGTCTAAAGTGTACGGAAAATTATACAAGAAAGCTCTTGCATACCTTTCAAGGAAAGTTCAATACAGATGCTATTCCCAAGAAAATATATTACGTTTGAGAAGCATGCCTACAGAAACGGACTGGGATAAATTTGCTGATGAAGTTTTAGACAACGCTGTTACCAATATCACAAGCTGCCTCAGATTCTATCTCAATATCTGCTGCCCTACCGAAACAATTTACATAAGATTTGACAGACTTTCCTCTCCTCATCTCAAGAGGCTTCGGAGAGAAAAGGAAAGGTTGTATAAGGCGAGAGATCACCCTGGCGTTAAAAGGCTTAACTGCCTAATTAAGTCTGAAATACAACGTCTGAATACTATATACAACAAGTTCTTATCGTGTAAGAACACTTCCAATATATGAAAACTATTTAAAGAGCTTACTGGTAAGAAACAGATAACAACACAAACTCGTTCGGATGTCTGCACGTTAAACAAGTCATTTATATGTCGGCAAGCTAATTTCAGCCTTCCTAATGTGCAAAATCAGCTGCTTTTCAGGTTTCAATACAAATGATGTATTTAAATGTCTAAAGTCTTTGAATCCCTCCCAAAGCTTAGGTCCTGATGGTGTTTCTAGTATCATGTTTAGAAAATGTGCAGATATTTTGTGTCATCCACTTACAGATATCTTCAATGTATCGTTCTCTAAAAACATAATACCCACTGCTTGGAAGCAGATAAAAATTGTACCTGTGCCTAAGCCATCTTCTGGATCAGATGTTACTTTTCGACCCATCGCTATAACTTCCCCTTTTCTGAAGACAATGGAGAAATTACTTATGCTTGTGATTGAGCCTTCATTGATGGCCTTCAGAGATCCAAAACAGTTTGCTTACAAACACCGGAGGAGTACTTTAGATGCAGCTACTGTCTTGCATCATCAAATATTGTTTCTAGTCTCAACAAAGGTGTTAAGTAAGTCCATTGTGCCTTTTCGGTTTACTCATCAGCCTTTGACTCTGTTCCTAGACCACTTTCGTTAAATAAGCTTGCCATAGCTTACACTGAGCCATGGGTTACAAAATGACTGCATTCTTATTTTTCTGAAAGGAAACAGTACACTATCCATAAAGGGATGCGCTCCACTTCATTGCTTACTGAAGCTGGTGTGCCTCAAGGTGCTGTACTTTCTCCTTTTCTGTTTTCCTTTTTTTGCACGATTCGCCTTATTCTGTTGAAACTAATTTTATCAAGTATGCTGACGACCTAACGATTTCTATTCCAGTAAACTCTTCTTTGGATTGCTCGAAATTAAACGAATTCTTGTCTGAAGTTGGTAAATGGTCTCAAACTAAACCCCTCTAAATGTCAGACTATTAATTTTAGCCTCAGGCGTAAACAAGACTTATGTGAGCTGCTTAAGTCTCATGACGCCTGCTGCATCAATGATATTTCTACAGAAAGTAAATCGAGTGTGAACTATCTTGGGTTGCGTTTTACTTCTGACCTTTGTTGGTCGTCCCATATTTTATTGACTTGTAAAAAATCTTTCGTTTAACTTATTACGTAAAGAATTTGAGGCTTTCTGGTATAACTCAACTGCTTCTTTTACAACTTATTAATTCCTGCATTTTACTTATTCCTCATCTCTGTTGTTCCCCATTAATCTTTCCTGGTCTTCTTAAAAAGGACTATGTTATGTTGCGTAGGGCTTTGAAGACCGTCAGCAGGGTGAGTGGTGTGTCTCTGGCTCAACTGATTAACACTGTAGTTGATCGACACATAAATTCCTGCAAGCTATTAGCTACAGAAATTTTAACTGACAGTGAGCATCCACTTCATTTACAGCTCTCTCCATGTATCTCCTCAGGGAGGACAAGGAGAAACTACATAAGACTGTATGCTCGTACAGCTAAGTATAAGAATTCGACTGTACCTTACCTTGCACGTATATTTTGTGAGGAAAAAAGTGTTAGAACAGAAATCACACATCAACTTTGTGACAGTTAAAAATCTCATTTCAATAATTTAACTTACAATGCAAAATTTTCTCGTTTTTAATATTCTTCACATAACTTAAATTTTTATAATAAAACAATTCGAAAGGCTGCAAAGTAGTATGTATATACTTATATTTTGTTGTTATTGCAATATATATAACGCTGAAAATTCCAAATTGTACCACAAATTGTTTAGAATAAAGTGAATTATTATCATTATTACTATAACAGCAAGGTTTAACTCAAAAGGAAGGAAGGTCACAATCATATAATGCTATGCACCTACAAATAACGCAGAGCAAGAGAAAAAGGAGGAGATCTACAGACAGCTGCAATCAACACTGGATAAGACACCGCTCAAGTTAGCGATTTCAAAATTCTAATGGGCGACATGAATTCCAAAGTGGGAGCAGACAACACAGGAAGAGAACTAACCATGGGTCGAGAAGCGCTCGGTGAGGTGATGAACGAGAATGAAGAATTGATTGCAGAATTCTGTGCATTCAACGATTTAGTGATTGGAGGTGAGGCAGTGTGTTAAAGCACAAGGATATCCACAAAGCGAGCGACATGGATTTCACCAGACACCAGGACACACTACACTGAAAATCAGATCGACTTCATCTGAATGTTAAGAAAGTGGAGATGAAGACGCAGCCTACTGGACACAAGGTCAATAAGAGGAGCAGATGTAGGTTCAGACAGCGCATCATCTAGTGCAAGCAACCTTCCAAATCAAGTTGAAAGCCTTCAATTCAAGGAAGTTGGTGATAGACCACAGTTGGAGTTCAACACCCAGAACCGAAACTGAACTGAAGGACGAAACTACAAAGGAAATCTTCACGTCAGCCATCAAGAGAAAATAGGAGATATCGAGCAACATCCCTGATGAAACCTGTGTGGAAGAACACTGGAAGTCTTTGAAAGAGATGTTGAAAGAAATCTGCACAACCGTATTAGGAAGGAAGAAGTAAGAAGATAAGGAATGGATCTTGACGGACACATGGAAGCCGATAGAGCAGGGAGAGGAGAATGGTGAAGCAGAAGATAAACCAGTGCAAGGATGCACCACGAAAAGAAGAACTGAGTACAACGTATAAAATACTACACTGGACAAAGAAGTGAAGAAGAGTAGACGGAAAGACAAATACACTTCCACGACACACTGGCAAGTGGAGCACAACAGGCTGCTGGTAGGAGAAACCTGACATCACGCGCCAGGCCGTCCAGTGGAATCCCCATGGGAAGCGACGAGTTGGGTGTCCGAGGTGAGGGTGACATGCAGGAGATCGTGCGAGGAAGAAATGAGAGTTTGTGGGCTGTCGTGGAACCGGGTTCAAAAGATTTCAGAGAACAGAGCGCATTGGAGACGTGCTACTGAAGCCCTATGTTCCATTAGGAACCCAAGGGACAAATAATAATAATAATAAACGCGTTGCAAGACGAATGTACGAGATGTCAATGTTGCTTTCAGAATTAATCATCTGTTAAATCAGTTTTATAATTCGATTAGCAAACTTACTTATTGAGCAACCACCATAAGTCAAAACGGTCACTGTCTTCACCTCCCTTTCACTTGTCAAGTAGAAACAGCTATATTAAGTTACGTGTAAAAATATCACATCTTGCCAAATTCTAAACTTGACTGACTATTTTTACCGTCATATTGGTTTTCTGAAGTGAAAACTTGGCTTGCATTTCAGTAAGGTTAAGAAAACACAATTTACCATTGGATCAATGAAAATTGTTTTTACCATGTACAAACAGCAGTCATTGAGATACTGGTCATTCTTGACCACTGGATGATGATTAGAGGTGAAATGGGAATTCAGGTCGCAGCGGGATTCAAATAAGTGGCAACCAAATCAATGGTTCGATGTTCTACTAACTAAGCTACGAGAACTGACAGATTTTTATTTCATTTTAATCACCAGGGTCTTTTATTCTTGACCGTTGTACAACATGACAGCCATCACACAATCATAAAAAATGATATCGCCGAAAAAATATGTCTGCTTAACTTTTTCTCCAACAATATCGCAGTTGGCATTTACCCTCTACGTGAATTAATCGAAAACTCCTGAACACTGAAAGAAACTAACAGGTCTCCATATGATATTTTAATGCTAATAAACTCCCGTTGATTCTGCTATGGAACTGAAGGTAACTTCAGGCATTGGCTTAGGAGCCAGTATGCTAAACGATACCATTCAGTGTGGCTAGATATAAGATCAATACAAAATTACAGACATCAATAAATACCAAATGGTATTCATTCCACAGAACGTGGCTTTGTCGACTTGGAACTGTAGTGAATAACACACTGATATTTGAAGCGATGAACATCAGGTTTGATTTTGAGTGAGAGCATCATCATCCACTGAGATGCAGGTACTTACAGATAGCTAGTGTGAAATAGGACGAAACGTATTTTAGCAAACAGACAAACCATCAACCCACTTCGTCGAACGTAGTAAAACAAACAATTGCATAACATCTTTAGTTTTAACTACATTATAACTAGATTGAAGAAAACAATATATCTTGTTTATATCCTCAGTATGCAAATGGGAGGAATGAAACGGAGACACTGGTTCTCAAAGAAAAACATTGCTTTGGCTGAGTCCCCCTACAAAATGCAAGAATATAGCACGGTAACCAACTCTACCTGCTTTCTGAATACTGTGAAATATGTCCTAATCACGTGCACACAATCACATAATGTTCTTTGATAATAAAATTAGAAAAAAACGGTGTTTCGGTTGACATTTCGAGAACGCAGGAAGTTACATACCAAGACATGGTAATTCACCTTCAGTTATATATCTTAACATTCATCAGAAACTTGATAAGTGAAGTTTTCAGAATCAGCAAGGGAATTTTTAGACCCTAAAGTCATTCTGTCAAAAACAATTCCCAGTAAAAACTATATGCATGTACCCTATTTTATCCTAAATTCTTATAAGAACCCCGCCCCCCCCCCCTCAATGTAGCATAATTCTTATCCTGTCAGTTGATCGAGTGCAGTTGTGACCTATTTGTGTGACCGGTTACAAAGCCTATAATCTAACACTGTCACAGCTGATCCCATACATGATTAACCAAACGATTCCTTGAATAATCTGTCAAAATTTTTCAGATATAAAATAAAATAAAAAAGGTTTTCAAAGTACATTGAATCCGTTGTATTTCACTACATTCAATGAATAACAAGTTAGAGTGGAAATTTAAAATAAATTTCTACATACTTGTAAATTGAACAGTGAGATAGTCATGATAGTGGAATAAAACTACTAAGAAAGCAGTCTTGAAAGACAAGACATAAGGATGATTTTTTTTAAATGAAATTTTATGGTTAGTAACAATGTCAATTATAGAATATTGTTTCTCATATAATTATATGATGCTATATAAAAATGAGTAGTAAATAGGATTATAATAGAATAGGAAGTTGAAACTGAGTTCATTTCAATGAATTATAATTAATGTTAATATAAAAAGGGAGTTGAGTTGCTTGCATTGTTAGTAGAACAGTTGAAAGTTATTCACTGATTCTTTCAGATTACAAAGATTAGACAAATTTAAGAAAAAGTGTACTTTTATGTATTCCCAGTTAGAGATAATCACTATGTAAAATATACGATGTGATCACTTACAAGTGAAAGCACTAAAGAGCAGGAAAAATAAACTAACTGGTTTTTCTCTCTAGTGAATCAATATAAAAACAGTTACAGTACAGATCCAACTAGCAAGAAGTTTGCATGCTGTAGTGTATGCTAGTGTTTTAATTTCTTGAAATGTTATATTTTGCGGAGAAAGAGTTAAATACTTTACTGAAAGATGAATCTCGAGGAAACTATCATATTTACTGGTTGGTTATTAGTCTGTCAACCACAATTCATAGTGAAGACATTGTGTAAAGTGACCTGAGACCGTGGTTTGCTGTACTCTATGTTAGATTTAAGTATTCAGTAATCTGGAAACCCTGAAACTATAGACGGTAAGCTGTGGCCTGAAAAACTTCTTGGTAAAACCTCTTAACTCATCACCAAGTGACTCAGGTTTAAATTTTCAAGGTAACACTAATTTCCGCTAGATTGTAGATGCGCTTTACTAATGAGGTCCAACAAACTTATAACCTTGATCCAGGGCTCTCTCAAGACTAAGTAATCTCATCTAACACCTGCATACAATATATAACAATGTTACATAATTTATACCAGTAGTCATATTGCATACATGATCGAGACACTCGCTGACGTTCAGCACAAAGGACTGAATAGCTGCATATGTTACAGACTGGTAATCCATTCGCGCAATAAATCCATTTGTATTGATGGTCAACTATGACTTAAATTGCTTGGTAGTAAAGACCTATACTTCAGCACTGAGTCATGTACTCCTCTGTTTGATAATATCTACTGTGATCTGATTTTCTAACTAACATGAGCTAACATCCCTAGGCGCTTGGTAAACTTATTCTAAATAATAGAATTCTTTTTAATCGAAAACAGTTTTTCACCATTTCATGTTTCTCTCAGTTGAATCACACTTACTCATTATTTGAACTCAGTTTTGTCTATAGCTTATTCAAAAGTGAGATAAGTGTCTTTTTTCCTAGGCACTGCTTAGTGGAAAGTAATTTTAGAAATTTATGATAGAGTAGGAAAATGAACACGGGATTACGTAATACAGAATGAATCTGTGACAGTCAAGGGTTTATGAATACCATGGCAAAGATAAAGGTTGGACGTACTTTTTCTAGACGCATAATGCTGGTTTGAACTTCTGGATGGCTAATGCTTCAGCTATAGACAGATGCCTTGATCTTTCTCCCTTTGAGTGGTTTGATCGAACCCTGTAGAGGATTTTGAATGAGCTCTCAAAGGGAGCTAAGTAGCCTGAGTTCATGAGGTATTCTTTTATTGAACTGAAGATACATTTCCGTCCTGCCTTTGCCAGCCAAGCTGGGTAGTGTTCGCGGACACATTTTCCAAGCGGATGCATGGTACGGCCGATGTACTCAGCTCCACAAAAGTAGGTAAACTGGTACGCACACAGTAATGTGGCCCTGTTCCCTGGCTTGTCTTCCACACATTGACCAGAAAGTTTTCTGCATGATAAAATGATCCGAAGGTTGACGGCGAAGTATGTTCTATTTAATGTTTTTTTTGGCAGTCATCTTCTGAGAATGTCTGCAGCAATATCATTTTTGAATTCAAGACTCAACAAAAGTATCTTTTTCGGCTCCAAGTATGTTCGTTTAGTTGGGTTCTTTGGCTTTATGTTCCTATCTATGAATCTGAGTGGAAAACCATTTTCCACCACAGTTCGTCGAACCCATCCAGAACTTCAAACCAGTATTATGCGTCTAAAAAAGGTACGTCCAACCTTTATCTTTGCCATGGTATTCATAAACCCTTGACTGTCTTAGATTCATCCTATATTAGGTAACTGTACACACATTTCCATAATTCCTTGTTCATTGAATAGTATTTTAAATATCGGGCGCTGAGTATAAGGCTGACATTTGTGTTTGAAATAAAACGTTTCGCACAGACATCTGATGTGAGCTTATTCAGGTGAGTAATGAAAAGGAAAGAATCCTGTGAGAAGCTTTGGAATTATTTTATTTCAAACATATATCTATTGTAAATACTGTAATGTGCAGACTGAATAGTTTTATTTCCTTCAGACTCAGCTATTTAGCTGACTCGTTTGAAACTTAATCAGAATTTGACTAACACTCACCTTGATGTAATTAATCTGATTGTGGCTGGCAGTAGAATATATGACACACTTTCCGCCTTATTTGATACTCATCATCTGGATGTACTTGAATCTCAGTGAGTGATGGTATTCACACTGAGACTTGAACTATACATGTTTTGCTTAAAACAGTAATGCCTTGCCTACTAGGCTAGAAAATCAATACGGCCACTTCTTGTACAATAACGATAATAATATTCATTTTATTCCAAACAATTTATGATACAATTTGGAATTTTACCATTGATATATTGCAACAACAACAAAATATGTGTATGTTTACATCATCATGTACAACATTTCGAATTGTTTTATTATAACACCTTATGCAAAATAAATAATATTAATAACGAGGAAATTTAAAATTGTTGATTAAATTACAACTTTTACAAAGTTGATATGTGAGTTCTGTTCTAACACATTTTTCCCCACATAATATGCCAGCTAGGTAAGGTACAGTCGAATACTCGTAGTAAGCTATACGAGTGTACAGTCTTATCTAATTTCTTCTTTTCCTCCCAGAGGAGATGCAAGGAGAGAGCTTTGAATGCAGTGGATGGTCAGTGTCATTTAAAATTACTGTAGCTAGTTGCTTGCTAGAAACATAATGTCTGTCAGCTACAGTGTTAATCAGTTGGGCCACAGACACAGCAGTCATCCCACTGACGGCTTTCAATGCCCTACGCAATATAACATAATCCTTTTTTAGTAGACGAGGAAAGATCAACAGGGAGCAATAGAGAAGAATAGGTAAAATACAGGAGTTGAGGCCGTTTTAAAGAGACCATTGGCCAAATACACACAAGAATTCATTTGACTGCCAGCAGTCTAGGTGAGATACCAGAACAACAACAACAAGCACCAGTCACCATCAACGAAAGAAACTCAAAGGAAGTAGCCTCTTTCACCTACCTAGGCAGCATCGTTTCAAATACAGGCGACACAGGCACAGATGAGGAAGTCAAAGCCCGAATCGACAAGATAGCAAGACAGGCCTCTATCAACCGGAAATCAGTGTGGAGATCCATTGCACTGCACTCAGCATAAAGCTTGAACAAGATCCAGATTTTTGACACTAATAGCAGTCAAGTAAGTGTTTGTATGTGATGGTTGAGAGACTTGGCGCTTCATGAAAAGCATTCCCAACAAACCACAGACATTCATCAACAACCGCCACCTTCGCTCTGTCACTCGACACTGAAGATCACATGGCCAGAATAATAGAAATAAACAACAAGGAACTCTGGCCTACTAATGAACCAATCAACAACCCATCGCCCAACAAATATGCAGAAGAAGGAAGTGGAGATGAATTAGATTGGGCACACACCGAGAAGACCATTCGGGAAATCACGCGTCAGGCCAGCCCTCGAGTGGGACACAGAGGGAAATCAATGATTTGGGCGTGTGAGGTGATGGTGACATGAAGGAGATGGTGTGTGGGGAAGAAACGAAGGCTTGTGGGGAGTCGTGGAGCCAGGTTGAAAAGATTGCAGAGAAGAGAGTGAAATGGAGACGTGTTATAGAATCCCTATGTTCCACTAAGAACCCAAGGGACAAATAATAAAATAATATTTACAATAAATTTATTTCTTGATATGACTTGGCTTAAACATTCATTAAACAACCTTTTTTCCCAACGAAAATCTAATGAATCAGCAATGACTGAGAATAAAAAAAATAGAAAACAGGTCAACATGTCACATCGAATAGTTCTGTAATGAGTCGGCTATAATAACAAAATATAAAGAGAATAAAATCGATATGTCGCAACATGTTTCATCACATGTGAAACGCGTATTATAGCATTATTCCCTGCACCTTAACCTGTTACCTTCCTAACAGCAATAAAGACATAATCATTTAGTGAGGTCAATATCGGCATAAAATTAAATAATATTCAGTAATTGAAAGTATGGTCTTTTATATTTTTATTACATCCAGAAATTAACTGCAACATTCTTTGAGATTGCCGAGGAAATATGATTTTTTATTACATTCAGCTGAATTATTATTATTATTATTATTAGTCCCTTGGGTTCCTAGTGGAACATAGGGCTTCAGTAGCACGCCTCCAGTGACCTCTGTTCTCTGAGATCTTTTGAACCTGGTTCCACGACAGCCCAGAAGCTCTCATTTCCTGCTCGCACGACCTCCTCCATGTCACCCTCGGACGTCCAACTCGTCGCTTCCCATGGGGATTCCACTCGAGGGCCTGACGCGTGATGTCCTCAGTCGGCCTTCTCAGTGCATGGCCAATCCATCTCCACTTCTTCCTGCATATTTGTTGCGTGATAGGTTCTTGGTTGGTTCGTTCCCAGAGTTCCTTGTTGCTTATTTTTTCTGGCCATCTGATCTTCAGCAGCGAGCGTAAGCAGTTGTTGATGAATGTCTGTAGTTTATTGGAAATGCCTTTCGTGACGCGCCAAGTCTCTGAGCCATACAAGAGCACTGACTTGACGTTGGTGTTGAAAATCCGTATCTTGTTCCGCATGCTGAGTGCAGAAGATCTCCACACTGGTTTCAGGCTAATGAACGCCTGTCTTGCTTTTCCGATTCTGACTTTGACGTCCTCGTCCGTCCCGCCTGTAGTTGAAACAGTGCTTCCTAGATAAGTGAAGGAGGTTACTTCCTTTAAGTTTCTCCTACTGATGGTGATTGGAGTTTGTTGTTGTTGTTGATGGTGGTGGTGCGGTATCTTCATCACTTCTGTCTTCTCTATATTCACCTGAAGTCCCGTCTTCGCTGCCTCTTCTATCAACTTGTTAGTTTTTGCCTGCAGATCTTCAAGTTTATGTGACATTAGGCATAAGTCATCGGCGAAATCCAAGTCTTCTAGGTTCTTTTCCGTCGTCCAGTGTATCCCCCTCTTCTCGCTGCCTACTGTTTGCTGCATGATCCAGTCCACCACAATAAGGAATATCATGGGGGATAGTAGGCAACCTTGTTTCACTCCTGTCTTCACTTCACTTAAGGCATCACTGAGCTTCCCATTGTGGATTACTTGGCATGTGGCATCTTCATATAGTTGTTGAATGAGGCGGATAAAGGTTTGCGGTACTCCGTAGTATTGAAGCAGTTTCCAAATTACTTCTCGGTCGACGCTGTCAAAGGCCTTCTCAAAGTCGATGAAGTTGAGGTAGAGAGCTGATTGCCATTCTACGCTCTGTTCTATGATGATACGAAGCGTTGCAATTTGGTCGCACATGATTTGTACTTCCTGAAGCCTGCCTGTTCCGGTCGTAGTTTTGAATCCAGTGCATCCCTTAGCCTCTCCAGGATGATGCGGCTTAATATTTTACTTGGGGTGGACAGGAGAGTGATTCCGCGCCAGTTCTTGCAAGCACTGAGGTCTCCCTTCTTCGGCAGTTTGACAAGGTAACCCTTCTTCCAATCGTCAGGTACCTTCTCTTCCTTCCACACCTTCTGCAATAGTGGTGTGAGCATGTCCGCTGTTGTCTCTGCATCTGTTCTCAGTGCTTCTGGCGGTATTCCATCTGGTCCTGCTGCTTTCCCGCATTTCAGTAGCTTTATGGCGTTCAGGACTTCCATTTTCGTTGGGGGATTAATGTTCACTTGTAGTTCAGCGGCTGCAGGTGGTATTTCTGGACGAAGTGCAGGTGGTGGTCGATTCAAGAGCTTCTTGAAGTGGTCGGCCCATCGTTTCCTCTGTTTCTCTTCTTTTGTAATTAAATTTCCTTCTTCATCTTTTATTGGTTTCATCTGTGTTGGTCTCTTCCCTGATAGCAACCTGGTTATTTGATACAATGTCGTCAGGTCTCTCTTACCTGCAGCCTGTTCTGCTTCACTTGCCAGTGTTTCGTAGAAGTGTCTTTTGTCTTTGCGTGCACTCTTCTTCACTTCTTTGTCCAGTGTTTTATACATTGTGCTCAGTTCCTCTTGTCGTTGAGCATCCTTGCACTGGTTTATCTTCTGCTTCACCATCCTCCTCTCCTCTATCAGCTTCCAGGTATCCGTCGAGATCCATTCCTTGTCTTCTTTCTTCTTCCTTCCTAATACTGTTGTGCAGGTTTCTTTCCACATAGCTTTCAAAGACTTCCAGTGTTCTTCCACACAGGTTTCTTCAGGGATGTCCCTCGATGTCTCCCATTTTGTCTTGATGGCTGCCTTGAAGATCTCCTTTGTAGTTTCATCCTTCAGTTTCCGAGTGTTGTACTTGAATTGAGGTCTATCACCAGCTTCCTTGAAGGCTTTTAACTTGATTTGGAAGGTTCCTTGCACTAGATAGGTGGTCTGAACCTACATCTGCTCCTCTTCTTGACCTTGTGTTAAGTAGACTGCGTCTCCATTTTCTTGAGATTGAGATAAAGTCGATTTGATTTTTAGTGTGTCCATCTGGTGAAATCCATGTCGCTTTGTGGATATCCTTGTGCCTGAACACACTGCCTCCAATCACCAAATCGTTGAATGCGCAGAATTCTGCAAACAATTCTCCATTCTCATTCATTTCACCTAGTGCCTCTCGACCCATGGTTAGTTCTCTTCCCGTGTTGTCCCCTCCCAGTTTGGCATTCATGTCGCCCATCAGAATTTTGATATCGCCAACTGACGTCTTGTCCAGTGTTGATTGAAGTTGTCTGTAGAAATCCTCCTTTTTCTCTTGCTCTGCATTATTTGTAGGTGCATAACATTGTATGATTGTGACCTTCCTTCCTTTTGAGTTGAATCTTGCTGTCATGATCCTGGAGGAGATTGGTTCCCACTGCATGAGAGCCTTCGATGCTCTTGAGGACATCATGATAGCCACTCCCTCAGTGTGCTCGTGGTTGGCGTCTGGGTGACCGGAGTAGATTATTGATTCTCCAGTTGACAGTTTGGAGAGTCCACTCCCATTCCATCTGCTTTCGCAAATCCCAAGCACTTCGATGTTATACCTTCTCATCTCCTTTGCAATCTGGGCTGCCTTACTGGGTTCAAACATCGTACGGACATTCCATGTCCCCACGTTTACTTTCGCTTTCATCGAGAGAAGACACATCGGCCAATTGGCTTCCCGAAGGCTTTCACCAACTGGCGTCATTTCGCCTCTCCGATTCCAGCGGGGAATAAGTTTGTTTTCATTTTTTATATTTTGTTTGTGCTTTGAAGTTTGTTTAGCGGTTAGATTTGTTTTACGGGGTAGGGTTGCTAGCATTATGCCCAACCTTTCCTCTTTACCCGGGCTTAGGACCGGCTAGTAACTAGTAAACTAGTTAACCAGGCGAGGTTACATTCAGCTGAATAGTGGCTAACATTTACGGAATCCAGCCATATTTTCATATGAAGATGATAATAAGCTTTATAAAATTGACATTACTCTCTGCTGATGTAATTCTCTAATATTTACTATTATTATCATTCACACTCGTGTTACTGTTATTATTTCGTTTCTTATAAATTCGGACGAATTTCCCATTATTATTATTATTACTTTTATTATTACTATTATTACCATTATTATTACACATCAGCGCTGCTTTTATATGCTTCAGTTCCTTGTTTAGGTGCTCGCACTGACCAGTAAGTTTTCTAGCTCCATTATTTAGACATTCGACTGAACCCGCTCTAACTGACATTGAATGAGATAACTTGAAGTCTGGATACCTGTAACAATTTGTCAGTTACCTGTAGGCGGTAGTATCCAACCCACCATCTGTCCTTCCTTTTTAACCTACAATCCAACATTGGCTTAGGGTCAAATGGTACCAACTAGGCAGAATTAAGTAACCTATCAAATGTTATGTAATGACTGCGAGGTCAAATGCACAGAGCAAACTAGACAATTGGAGTCAGTTAGAATAACAGAACATAGGAATTTAGCTAAATATAGAATAACAGACCTGAATGAGATCAATAATATAGAAAAACACTTGGCTATTGAAATGCATTGACAAACAGCTACACGAATTTGTCAACTATACATGACAACAACAATTTCTCAATATCTTTTCTTGCTTCAGAACAAATTCATGCAGCCTTTCTTCTCACTAGAGTTATTAAGATAAGGTCATATCATACTTTGTATCTGCTAGACCTTCTTCTTGTTCAACTAGTATTATTTATCTCTCATTATTTTATCAAAAACTTCTCATTCACACGCAATTCTTTCTGTGTTAATCTGTGAACTGATGACAATTAAAACTTTCATAATGCACAGATATCATGATAGATTATATGTCAAGTGGATGTTCAACTAAACTACTTCATATGTATAAGCAATGTTCACTTTAGTATAAGTGTTTTTATATCATACCGTCGTTGATTGGACCGAACTGATAGATCTCTATTGGCATATGGAATCATGTGCGGATGCCTTGATATCACCGGTGCTGTAATCGTAGTAATGATGGATGGACGAAGTGCGCATCCTGGATTCCACTGCTAGCCATGACCCATCATTACTTATGTTCACTTTACCTAGTACACTACTTTTATTATATTTTCTCTAGCTTTATAAGTCATTACATTAATTTTTCTTCAAAATCTCTATTTATTTAACTATAAAACATACTATCAAAACGTAATCTCCTTCTTACATCTGATAACAGATAATTGTTTCTCGCTGCAGTTAAATTCATAAACGGGAAAAATTCTATGCACCTATAAATACTGGTATCAACCTTTTTAAAACGGCGTCATATAAAACGAAATTTTTCATTAAACTTTGTCTACTGATATTGTTTCACTTAGTAGAATATACGTTATAATTTAAAGGAAAACAACCTTTTAATACCGACAGAGACAATTTATTTACCCTGTAAGAATTCTTTGATGTGACTACGATTAAAGAGTGTACATCATATTTCTTATAGTGAAAAAGGATGCTTGAACACTACAAATTAACTTACTTACTCTTTTCTATTGAACTAAAAACACTTCGTTTCTGCAAAAAATCTACAAATTAAATTATTATCCATTCTCTAAAGTACCCTTTTAAGTAGCTGAAATTCGGTATTGCATGACGACGCCACATGCCAAGTGATCCACAACGGAAATCTCAGTGACGGCTTTGAAGTGAAGACAAGGTTGCCTACTATGATCACCGATGATCTTCCTGATTGTGGTCGACTGGACTGGATCGTGCAACAAATCGTGAGGAGCGAAAAGATGGGCCTTCTACAACCGCCCGATTCTAGGTGCAAGAAATAAAGACAAACTGCTTGATTCTGCCACTTCTATGTGCATTTATCAATTCAACTGCTCCTGTGTAGCGAGTTATATTGGGCGTACAATGAGGCAGTTCCATCGTCGAATTTCTGAGCACCGCCCATCATGGTTGAACAAGGCACAAATTAGAACTATAAAGAGCTCTATACTTGCACACTTAGTTGACGCAGGACATCAAGTGGTTACTGGAAAAGCCTTCAAAATCATCCATCAGATTCCAATTAATTTACCTCATGGATTACGCACTCGATTACTTCACATGGCAGAGGCGATTGTAATCCACCTGTACAAATCTAGCCTTTGTATTCAAAAAAAGTTTGTTCGACCACTTTCATTACCGTGGCCGTCAACATGATGTAACTTCTAGGTTTATTTTGTGCACCTCTTCCCCTTCTTGTTTCTATCAATATTCATATTTCCTATATTAGTAACCCTATTGATTATTTACAACATTATTTCGGAAACACCACCACATGATTGGTAATTTGACTAAACTGTAAACCTCCTATATATAAGGGTAGAGCCCATGATGAAGACGTAATTGAAAAGAAATATATTTCTTCGCTCAATCAGTCTTTTTCTAAATGTCTACATGGGAATATTCAATATATATATATATATATATATATATATATATATATATATATATATATGTATATATATATATATGTATATATATATATATATATATGTATATATATATATATATGTATATGCATATATATGTATATATATATATATATACATAATAAAATGCAAAATTAACGCACGGCTTATAAAAGATTTCATTATTTTTATTTACTATCATATTTAATTCTGTAAATTTTTTTTCCTAGAAAAAAACAAGGCGAAGAATTTGTTTCTTATTCCGTCGTTATTTTGTGTCTTAACTCCCTGGAGGACATAATACATTTCATTAGAATAAGGTATTCATTTTTAAAAAAGCTATTACATAAGGGGTTTACTGTTGTTGTTTTTTTTTTACAAATGAAGAGATGAAAAGTTTGATGAGCGGAAATTTATTGTCTGGCAAATATAGTTAAATATTTCAAAGATATATTTATCCATGTGATAGAATGAATTCTAATGCTAATAGTAGGCAAACACTAACAAGGGGACAACTTTTAAACAAACATTCTGCTAACAAAATAGATGACTCCGTTTCTATCATCACATTGTCATTTGCAAATACATTTAACTGTAACCTTTGTCGGAGATACTCCTATCACAATTTTAGTTTGGCGGAGTGTTATTAAAATCAGCCAAAGAGCAAGAGCACATATCGTAATCATGGTATACTAAGGATTAAGCTTAAAAGGTTAATAGACTATAATTCAAATAAGTGATGCTGACTTAAGCTCAGACGAATAGACAGACAGATAAATCAACATAGAACCTGAACTTATTGAATAACAATCCATGTTGTCAAATCTTGTACATCAAGCAAGAAACTGCTAGGATAAAAGATAAGAAGATAGAAAAGAAAGTAGTGGTTTCTGTTGTCATGTAGACAGTAACCTGGAAGTCTATGTTTCCATGGCCTCTCGAGTGATGTACTTACTTGGAACTCATTTCAGTGAAACACAATGCTATACGACCTCTTAGTCGACTGAGTCAAATGCCGCCTTCAGGTCGAGGCATATAGCCAATGTTAGACGTCAGCTAGTGTGCATGTGTTCCAGAAGCTGGTGGAGGATAATTATCTGATCGACAAACCCACACTCGCTGTTCCCAAGTTACACTCAGACATTTGATAGTTATAGGAACTAGAATCTCATATATCATGTTCATCAGGATGATTCCTCTGTGTATACTACAGTAGGACTTCGCCCTTTTCTTGAAGGCTGAGACATTCAGTAATTGAGAATATTCGAAGGGGGTCATACGTGACTGTCATATACTAGCTAACACTTCAGTTAACCTGACCAACAATCCTTTACTACCGTCCTCAATTATTTTTAGTACTAGTCTATATGGCCCTGCTTCCCTTCCGCGTCTCAGGTTACTTACACCCTTTTCGACTTCTGAGACAGTTTCTGCCCCCATCTCAATGCTTCATTCAAAATCCAACTGAATAGTGGGTAAGAGAATAGTAGATGGAGGTTAGTTGAACTGTTCCGCGAGGTGTTTCGTTCACAGTTTTAGTCGTTCCCCCTTCCAGTGAATAACTGACCAGTTCTTCTTCGCTATAACCTAACTAACCGTTGAACTTCCCACCTTAGTTATCTTGATGAGTCTAGACAACTCTCTACTGTTACCTTTCCCCTATGTCTTTCCAATCTCGTTAGACTATTATATCCACCACCGCTCATGATCACAATATAGATATCATATCTGTCTACATTTTAGCTGCTTCCACTCTTCATTATTTTCACAGCCTGTAAGAACGTCTCCAGGTGCATCCACAAATTGAAAAGGAGCAGCTGAGATCAAACCCCTCTCTGAGTGACTTAAACGACCCTCAACGCCAATTTTACAGCAGACTGTAAATGGTGTCAGGTTCATGCCGGATGAGTAATGTTGTTCTGTATCGATAGTTGTCTATTCAGTTTCTTGCTAAAAACAGATCTGGCATTCTTACCGTCAAGCACCACTCGCAGTTGTCTTGGTGCCTTAGTTTTATCACTTCTAGTTAGGCGCAGACACATACGTGCTTGAACCAACGAGTGATTGCTGTTGTAATACATGCTATAGAAGAAGTGGCAATTTTCAACCGACCCTCTCCAGAGATAACTTATGATAATATGATCTACTTGTGTCCATCGCGAAGCGGAGGTTGGTAAATGCCACGTCACACAATTTCTCTCTTTCTCTCCCTATCTGTAAGAAATTTATGCTGACCGGAAACAAATGCTTGTCTGGTCAAAGTTGCAGGAGGTGAGCACCATTATCTGTTTCTACGGCTGGGATTCTGACAGTCCCAAGCAGGTACCTTTATGAATGGCTTACCCAACCCACAAAGCATCTAATGATGTGTTTGTCTGTCTCAGCTAATAACAAGCATGAGAACGCAACTGTCGCAGTCGACCACATTGTCTCATGGATTACACCTTAGACGTAAAAGTGGGAAAGTGGCTTCTTCAGAAAACTGTTTCTTCGATATAGGTGTAAACTAAGAATCCCAGTTCTTAAATTCCTGAGTAAACATTGACAAGTCTTTCCAGAATATTTTCCTTATTTATCAAGAGTTCTTCAGTGGAATTTTGTATTCAGTTGTTCATTTCGTCTTTAAACTTGCCTTCTTTATTATTTGATTCAAATATTCACAACTTTGTTTTGAGTTACTGAAAAGCTATCTTCACAAACATGTTCCCTAGAAGATAGATATCTGTATCAATTACTTAGAGATTTGGACTTTTTACCTTCTACTTTCTTAGCCTTATCCAAGTCGAACAACACAAATATCTGACAGGAACTTAGGACTGTTTTGCCAGTGGTATGTGTTTACTCCCGAGGATCAACCGAATAAAGTATTTTGAGCAAGTTTTCGATGTAACATAACGATTTTGAAAGAAAATCCGCCATGAATTTTGGTCATCGAACTCTTAATCGGAGTAAGCCTCACCGAATTCTTGAATACCATGAAATCTTCTCCAGACCAACAGATGTAGCTGTTAGTTCCTTAATTACTGTGCTCTAATTTCCTTCCAAGTTTTTACCTAGACCCTTTTATGCACAAAGATTTGTACTACTTACTAAGAATGAGTAGTGTGATCATGTTCATGTTTGTTTAATAAAGAATCGCTTGGTCATTTTGGTTTCGAATTTCTTGAGAAATCCACAGTAGCATTAACTTGCATTAAGACTGCCTTCAGATTAGATGCCCAGTAACTTAATTCTGAGTCAAATATTCAAAAGTGATATTTGTAAGAACTATAAGAACACTTTGGAAACCATAGAAAGGCATACCCCAGGTGGAATATGGTCATTTAACCACCTATTTCCATCATTCTAGGCCAGCAGTGAGGTTAGCCACGGTTGTCCAATTTTGCTATTCTTCACCTTTGTTATCAACAACGTCATTCAGTAGCCTCTGAAGCAATTCCACAATAGTGATTTATACTACTTATCTGGAAACCTTTTCGATTTATAGAAAAGCAAGAATATCTTTTCACTCTCCAGCAAAATAAGGGCCAAATAGATCACACTTAATCAGTTGACAATAAGTGTCCATATTTATGCCTTAGGCTTTGCTATATATGGGTGTAAATTACACTTGATGGACTAGTTTAGCTTAACCTTGGTGAATGTAGAATATTTCATGAGTCTTAGTAGATACTTTAGCAATGATGCAGATTTCATATGGCAAAAGCAAGTGCAGCATACGCCCTCTTTTGCAGCCGTCGGGGAATTATTCTGATTCTTTAAACCAGGATATGCGAAGGTTTAGTATGTGAAGTATAAATTCTAAATGCTTTTCCGAAGAGGATATATTATTACTGCGTTCGATCACCGTTTTCTTGATTAGATTTTCTTGTAACAGAGATAGTACAATATAAGTAATCCTAACTTTAGGTTGTTTATGTTTTGCCGTTATATGAGAGGACTACTCAATAAATGATGTGTCTCATCTTTCTTAGCTACGAACAAGTACTGAGTACACTAGTTCGTTAGTTTCTGTATTTTTTTTGTTGTTTACTAGTATTGTCACCGGTAGGAAGGAATATAGTGGTGATTGGTTTATAATATAGCATTATAGTATGAAAGCTATTCCTATATCAGTCATTTTGTCGCCATTCTCTAGAAGCTATTCAAGACATCTAGCTAGTCAGTAGCCTGCGTCGCTATCGAAGAAGAAGTAGTTGTTATTGCGCAATAGTTCCCTTGTTCCATGTATTTCTGAACATTGGTGCAAAAGTACTGCAAGTTATTCAGTGTATCCATTCTGATACTCTCTACTTCATTATTCACTCTGCTATTATTGTTGCGTTTCTTATTTGGGGGGCATTTCTTCATAACTATATTGCGCCAGGCTTGTCCCATTCAAAATCATTATCTGAGATATGAAAAACTAGTTCGATCACAAAAGTTTCAAATATATTACCTGAAGATTACCTAAGAAACTGCATTAACTAATTTGTTAGCTACTTAAGTTTTTGTACTGGGTGATGATTGAAGGTGAGATGGAAAGCTGGACCGCGGCCGGATTCGAACCACCGACCACCGAGTTACCGGCCCGGTGCTCTACAAACTGAGCTGCAAGGTGAGACTGATAACCAGAATCTTATTTTATTTCAATCACTTAAGTTTTACTAAGAAGGGATACTCACTATCTTTTTGTTAGCCTTACACGCACCTATCTCTCTTTGGAATAATACTTTCCACGGGGAAGTGAACGGCAAAAACTCTCAAAATTTCCAGAGTACGTTTACTGCTTCTTCTTTCTATAGTTTAGCGAGTAAAAAACATGTCGTTTAATTTTCTTAATGATATGTGAGCTGATAATCGCATGCAAGATGAACAAAGACATTATATTATGTCTCTGTTTGTGCATAGATATCAAAGAATATTCTACTACTTAGCCTGTTTCGATCAAACTATAAATTCAAATATTCAGATGTAAGCTTTTCTGATAAATAAAATATGTACGGAGTAAGATTCACTCGTTTAGATATAGTATCCTAAGTCTATCGTCCAAAAGATACTTCCCAAATAATATTCGTGAGTGAACTTTAAACACTGAGACTTATGTACATTTTATTCGGTACTACATCTTCATTTCATTGCCAAACATGAGAATATTCGACTCACCAAACCTTCATGTTTCCCACGCTTTACTTCCACTGCACTCGCTGACAATTCTTTATTGGGAAATAGTGGTCAAATTACAGAGGCCTTCTCATATCCCTTACATTTAGGGTTCAAAAATGACACTGTTTGCAAACAAGCCATTGTACCTCTTCGAATAGACTTCTTCAAAAAATTTTTATACAAAGAGGCCACATCGTCATTATGATAGGACTACCTCATAATGTTACTTCTATTTATGACATTGTAATATAAACTACGTTCTGACCTCTTTTTTGTTGTGAAGCACTGGAGTGGAAGGTTTGCACTATATATATATATATATATATATATATATATATATATATATATATATATATATATATATATATATATATATATATATATGACGTTCATGGTGATGATGTTACCTAGAATGATAGTGAGAGCTTTATGATTAAACCAACAAGCTCAGAGGACATAGCACCATCAAAATCATACGCCTGAGCTGCAAACATAATAATAATAATAATGGTAGCTTTATTCCAATACGGAATTCTCAGCATATAATATTTCAACAAATTCACTCCCAGAACAATACTTCCAGATGAAATGGTTATTACATCTGAATGATCTTAATAATAACAGTATTTAAGGCAACAATGTGAAATAACCAGCTGGTTTTGATGGCCATCCGATTCATGATGAGAAATCAACAGAAATCCAAGCATAATTTTGGTGGTGGTGGTTCATTCAGCAGGTACAAAAATCTGTAACTCACGCCAAATATCTAAGGGACGAAAATGTGATGTACTTTTGTGCACTGAAAAGTCCACTTCCATATAAAGTTACATTTTTTTTTTCTCTGCTTTTTTACTGACTTGAGTAATGGAGAAATAAAAACAGTTTAAAAATGTACAAGAGTACATGATACGTTCAAAGGACACATTTGAATGATTAAAACAATTTGCAAAGAAAGAATTTGATGAAAAATGTTCGATGGATAATTTTGATAGCCCAATTTTCAAGCAGGCCGCCATCGTTTCCATCATCTCAGCGTCAAAACACACTGTGAAAGATATTTACCTAGTAGATATTACTAAAAAATGACCTTTGGAAATGAAACCAATGTTCCTTACCACTTATTATAAAAGACAAAAGAATTTCTCTTCAACTGAATGAAGAAAAGACTGACACAAAAGTGAAACGTATTATCTCTGATATTTACTTTTACTTTACTCAATTAAAGCGGAATATAAAGAGCTTACTTTTATCCATTTAGTATATTGAAACCCACTAAACTCCTTATAGTAAGCAGTACATGATAAAGTGATCACATTTGTGAAGTAATTCTGTTTCGGTTTTAACCAATGAATGCATACAACATACACACTGCCTAAAATTGACTCACTATGATAAACTGTGCCTGATTTTTCCGTAGGATTTAGTAACTCCACGTAAGAAATAAATGTATTTATCCAAGTCAAAATATCTCCATTCTAGAAAGAAACAACTCTTTTCTGCTCAAACTCTTTACCTTCTAGCTAGTTTAGAGTTGCTTTTCAAGGAAGTCACTTCTGTTCTTGTAATTTGTATAGGAATTTAGAAATCACGCATGATGAGTGACATGAAAGAAACCTAGTCTGTAATAAAGATAACCAACCAATCATCAAGTAAGATATCCTTACCGAACAAATTTTCAGGACTGAAAATTATTTTAGTTCATCGCAGTGAGCTACTTGTATATTTAATCAGTAACATAACTGAAATCTCAAAATAACTGGAGGATAGACTAACGGATGTATGGACATCTGCGAAGGCGACGATTTGAAATGAAACGAAATGTAGTCAGTGAGCCTGACAAACCCATTGATTTTTCTGGGCCAACGTTAAAATATTGCTAACCAGCAAAACCAAAACGTTAACTAATCTTAGGTGTGTCTAAGTCACTCAGTTTATTTATCATTTGCCTGACAAAATGAGAATTGCCGCATAATTTAACTCCTTAATAATAACAGTAATGACTTTATTCTGAAAGCTATTTCGGGAATACCGTACAGAACTCTCAGTGCATCATATAACATCAGTTGGGTAGAAACCGTGTATACCTATACATAGCAAAATGAAATAATTGGAAATTATACGAAGAAAAGATAAAAAATATTCGCTCTATCTACAACTTTCTTCAAAATGCACAGTCAATTTAGGTGGACAACCACATTGGCAATTAAATTCATAATACGTAAAAATTAACAGGCTCATCTTTAGTTAGTTTTCTTTCAAAGACAGAAGCTGATTAGTTAGTTCATTTTTATTACGTCCTTTATCACCTAGCAGATGGGTTAAATACGGTATCGTAGGGTTTTTGTATTTTGCAGTACGTGTATAGAGTCCGAGAGGTAACTGCACTCCGACGGCACTTTATACATGTGTCTGGGGTCCTAGACTTAGGTACAGGGAATATCTTAATACCTTCCCGGGCAGCTGGTATGGTGCTTTCTAAAAATGACCTCCTGAACATTTTAGCTAGTGGATGGCAAAAAATGTCAGCACATTTCATGAATATGAAGCTTGACATACTATGCGAACCCTGAACTGTGAGAAGGGTTTAGGGATTTGAGACACTTGAAAACATTGTTCGCGGTGAACTCTGGGCAACGTTCATCATTGGAAATAGGTAGAAAAAGTGGGATCGAACAGGTGGGTTGACGTATAAACGATTTGTTCAATGCACAGACGTCGACATATGGTTCTTCACTAAGGCTTTTATTACCAGTGAGGTCTTGAAACAGTTTCCACACGCTGGCAGAGCCTTTGCATGACAAACTTTTCTGGTTGTATAGTAGACTCAGACGTTCAATTTCCAACCTAATTAAAACGTTCAATCGACGACCACCAGCATTATCACTTACCTTACATAGTCTTTCTTTTTCTCCTCTTACTTTCTTAAGCTGAGAAGAAGATATACGATCAAAGCATAGAACAAGCTTCTCACTGCGGCAACATATATCTAGGCAGAACTTGAGATAGCATGTTACGCCACCAATAGTACTATTTAAATCATCTCTGTCAAATGTATTCCATTCTGTATATTGTAGCATTTTTCTTAGACTAAGTATGTTACTAAGTAAATAGATTCTATGTACAATCTTCTTATATGTGAAAGCTGTTTTGTGTAGTTTGCCATGTATTCTGGACAAAACACGTATAATCCAATGATCTGAGCTCAGAAGTGGGAATCTCTTTCGAGTTTCGTACATATCAGTATCATTGACGATTACCAACTCTAGTGTGTTGCATCCTGATGTGTTGTGAAGTTAACAAGGTTTCAATGACCAACAGTTTTGAGAAACCTTTGGTCACAAGAATTGAAACCGCCACATATTATCGACAAGGAACCACGGAGTATAGGGGCTGAGAATTCCGTGAATATATCAGAGAAACTGGATAGTTTGGAGAAACTGCAACCAGACATCACACAAATATTTGTGGTATAAATAAAGCGATATTTGTTCAAATGCTTTGGTCGGCATTTTACAGTGATGCAATCTATGTAGTCATTTGAGAATTTGAAGCACATTTAACTTGAAATGTACCAATGGGTACTGATGAAGGTAGCTACTCTACCTCCACTTTTCTTAGTAGAGCTATATAGATCTTGACGGAAAATTTTGAAACCATTCAGAGAAATTAAACTGTCATCATAAAGTTCATGTAACCAAGTTTCTTGCAGTGCAATTACCCCAGTATTATGGTACACATCGTAAGATAAAAGAGATTGTAAGTAATCTACTATGTTGACCTCATGTCCATCAGTCAACTTAGTTCATCTAAATCTACTAGGATTTTATTGCGAAAATAGTTATTACTAGAAGCCGTTATTGTCCTAATGAATGAATCACACAGTACTATCCCAAAACATACACACATATGCATATAACTTCAAAGACTATGCATGGAAAATTCATCCAGCTACATGGGAATGTGACCTTGAAATTAACAAATCAGTCTTCTTGCATAGTTTATTTTCTTAAAAACATAAAACGGACAATTCAAACTTTTGTTGATTACCCAACAGAAATGAATAATGCACTCAAAAAATGGTAGGATAGAAGTATTCCCATTGGTTAATGAAAAATTAACAAACGACAATTCAGTGAGCAACATCTTCTTTCCGATGAAGTATTTTCCAAACCTGTATAAACGTTATCATAGTTACAACAAAAATATATAACCATCAATAGTTAACGGTCTAATATAAATTCATTAAAAACGGTTAATGAAAGATGATAATGGCTTTTAATCCAAGGTAAATCCAGGTGAACTTTTACATTCGTTGAACTTTTGTAGTGTTTCTACTCTCCTCACCGACGATAAAAGTGTAATCCATGTATTTCTTATATAAATGGAACTAGTTGATCAACGGACACAGTTTATTGTAGTCTAGACTGGCCATGAAGCCATTAGCTAAGACAGGACCCAATAGTGAACCCATTGCTTATTATTAATATATTTTCCCCTTGGGTTCCTAGTGGAACGTAGGGTTTTAGTAGCATGCCTCTATTTCACTCTGTTCACCTAGGTCTTTTCAACATGGCTCCACGACCGCCGACAAGCTATCATTTCTTCCTCACACCATCTTCTCCATGTCACCCTCACCTCACACGCCCAACTCGTCGCTTCCCCTTTAGATTTCACTCGATGGCCTGACGCGTGACACCCCCAATCATCCTTCTCAGTGTATGCCTAATCCAATCCATCTCCATTTCCTTCTGCATATTTGTTGGGTGATAGCTTCTTGGTTGGTTCGTTCCCAGAGCTCCTTGTTGCTTATTCTTTCTGGTCATTTGATCTTCAGTGTCGAGTGACAGGGCGTTGGTGGCAGTTGTTGATGAATATCTGTAGTTTGTTGGAAATGCTTTTCGTGAAGCGTCAAGTTTCCCAACCGTAAAGCAGCACTGACTTGACTGATACCAGTGTTGAAAAGCCATGTCTTGTTCTGTATGCTGAATGTAGTAGATCTCCACGCTGATTTCAGATTAATGAAAGCTTTCTTGCTTTGCCGATCCTGGATTTGACATCTTCACCTGTACCACTGCCACCTGTAGTTGAAACGATGCTGTCTAGGTGGGCAGGTAGGTGAAAGAGGCTACTTCCTTTGGATTTCTCCCCTTCATGGTGACTGGTGCTTGTTGTTGATGCTGTTGTTGGTTGGGTAACTTCATCACCTCTGTCTTCTCTACATTCACCTAAAGTCCCGTTTTCGCTGCTCTGCCTCTTATGCCAACTTGTTAGTTTTTGCCTGTATATCTTTGAGTTTATGCGACATTAAACATGAATCATCAGCGAAATCCAAATCTTCTTCTGGGGTCTTCTCAACGGTCCAGCGTATGCCCATCTTTTCTCTCCTCACGATTTGTTGCATGATGCAGTCCAGTTGACCACAATCAGGAAGATCATTGGTGATCATAGTAGGCAACCTTATCTTACTCCTGTCTTCAAAGCCGTCACTGGGTTTTCCTTTGTGAATCACTTGGCATGTGACGTCACGTCACATATAACTGTTGAATGAGGTGGATAAAGATTAGTGGCACTCCGTAGTGTTGAAGCAACTGCCAAATTACTTCTTGGTCGACATCTCGATCGAAGGCCTTTTCAAAGTCGATGAAGCTGAGGTAGAGAGTTGACTGCCATTCTATACTCTGTTCTATGATGATTTGTGGTGTAACATTGCAATTTGATCTGCACATGATTTGTTCTTCCTGAAGCCAGCGGGCCAGCCAGCCTGTTTCGGTAGTGATTTTGAATCTAGTGCACCCTTTAGCCTCTCCAGGATGATGAGGCTTAATATTTTGCTCGTTTTGGGTGGACAGGAGCATGATTCCGCGCCAGTTCTTGCAAAGGCTTGAATCGCCCTTCTTTGGGAGTTTGATAAGGTAGCCCCTCTTTCAATCACTGGGCAGGTACCTTTTCTTCCTTCCACACCTTCTACAATAGTGGTGTGGTGTGAGCATGTCCGCTGTTGTCTCTGCGTCTGCTCTCAGTGCTTCTAGCGGGATTCCATCTGCACCTGCTGCTTCCCTGCATTTCAGTAGCTTCATGGCCTTCAGGACTTCCACTTTAGTCGGAGGGCTTGTGTTCACTGGTAGTTCTGTGGCTGGGCTGTTGGTGGTATTTGTGGACGAAGTGCAGGTGGTGGTTGATTCAAGAGCCTTTTGAAGTCATCAGCCTATCGTTTCCTTTGTTTCTCTTCTTTCGCAGCTAAATTTCCATCATCATCTTTTATTGGTTTCATCTGTGTTGATCTCTCTCCTGGTCACCTGATATAATGTTGTCAGGTTTCTCTTACCTGCAGCCTGTTCTGCTTCACTTGCCAGTGTGTTGTAGAAGTGTCTTTTGTCTTTCCGTGCACTCTTCTTCACTTCTTTGTCCAGTGTAGTATTTTATACATTGTACTCAGTTCCTCTTCTCGTTGTGCATCCTTGCACTGATTTATCTTCTGCTTCACCATCTTCCTCTCCCTGCTCCATCAGCTTCCATGTGTCCATCGAGATTCATTTCATTCCTTTTCTCGTCTCGTTTTGCTTCTCCTTCCTTCCTAACACGGTCATGCAACTTTCTTCCCACGTCTCTTTCAAAGACTTTCAGTGTTCTTCCACGCTTGATTCTTCAGGGATGTTCTTCAATGTCTCCCACTTTGATCTGATGGCTGACGTGAAGATGTCCTTTGTCGTTTTGTCCTTCACTGCTACCCTATCCATTATTCAATAAAGTTTATTATTGAGTCTAAATTATATATTAAAGGTACGTCGTAAGAATGATTACTTCAAAAAATGTTCAGGAATCGAAATTTCAAGCTTACTGATCTTAAACTAATCAGACAGTGAGAAGATTGTTTCCTTCAAAAAGAAATTTTTGAAGAGAGAGATGACGTTTAGAGATAACACACGCTTACCACACATATTGACATCTCTACAGTTCATGATATCGAAAAAGTCAAGCATACTGTAATTATTGATCTGATTCTACATTAGCTGAATGGTTTCGGTTAACCATTTAGCTACGCCATTATATAGTGCACTATTCATGTTGAGAATTGGACAAAGAGGAACTGTTTTTTTATGAACTTTAGGAAGAAAGTAGAGTCCAGGAATTACTTAACTGGATGGCTTTATTTGTTCAAACAGCTCTGCGTTGATGATCGATTCACATTTCATCTTCTTTAATTCCTTTTCAGCTTTTATTCTATTTCTTCAGTTGCATCCTTCTGAAATGCTTTTTTCAAGAATTTATCTTTTTCTATCAATGTAGATGAGAGTTCAACAAATATCACAAATCAATTAAATTTACCCTGGAAATTAAAAATAACTCAAAGTTCCATTTTCTGGACATTCTATTGCGAAGATGACATGATAGTTTCTTAACAAGATCGATATACAGAAAAAAAAAGCAGAATGGACAGTATATTCATTTTCAAAGCTGAGTTCTAGTTGTTAAGAAAACAAATCTAGTTGGTTCATTATGCACATGAATTATTAGAAGAATTTGTACTGACAATGCGGTAAACGTGGAGCTGAAATTACTTTGAAGAGTATACACTGAGAATGGTTATCCTTAAAGATTTACCTAGAGGAACATGAGGCAAACTACTTATGAATAATTGATTCAGGGAAGTGATATTGCTGAAGATACTGAAGTGTTGGTAAGATAGAACATTGAAGAATACCTTTTAGCCCAGGTTCTGCATGTTTTCTCCAGTCAACAATTGGTTCAGTGGTGTGTACAAAATTAAAGTACAACTTTGTGTCACCTCCATCTATGTTTACTAATTCATCTGCTCTTGTGGAGTTGGTTACATTGGTCTCAGAAATTGTTTTCTATCTAAACGCATCTTAGAGCCCTATCTATCATACATAGCCATCTACAGAAGAGTGTAGAGCTATCAACAGCTCGATTCTTTAACATTTCGTTAACTTTGGTCATTTTGCTCCAAGACAGTCTTCTTTCAAAGTTATTTATAAAGTGAAATCAAACATTTTGAAAAGAGTGCATATTCCCAACCTAAAAAGAATAGAAGCTCTGGTAATCCGGCACTACAAGGCTGCTCTCTGTGTCTAAAAATGGTATATCCAATCTCTAATTTTAACTTGGTTGTTATCTCCCTATGACAGTTTATTCATTTCTGTGTTTATTCACTATAATCCTACACACAATTTTTGATGACCTCAATTTCACCTTCTAGCTGTCATCACGTTTTGACGTTATTGTCTTTTTTTGATGACTTATTATTGACCCATTAGTTATTGGTGGATATATATTTTTATTGTAACTATCATTACGATTATTCAGCTTTTGGAAATGATTTTTCGAAAAAAATTTTCCCTCACTGAATTTTCTTCTTTTTTTAATGGTACCATCTGTATCTGCTTCATGAAAATATTATTACTACGATGAATGTCAATTCGTGTTCTGAGTGAAGTGAGCTTCCTCAAAGTTTGTTTACAGGTTGAGAAATCATAAAATATGGCTCATCTGCTTACAGCCAAATGAGTTAATTGGCGAACCATAGCTCCAAATATCCTTTCAGGTTGAAATTTATCATGGACTAACATCAGCTGGAGAAACACTGGAAACCTGTTTCGTCCTAGTTTGTTACCCCTCAGCAGTGCACACCCCATGACCCCACGTCTCTGGAGACCGGACCCAGGACCTTCAGGTCCCGTGGTCAGCACGTTACCATTGAGTCAGTGGGCTAGAATCCAGTGGTCCATATTTCCTACTTCTGTCAGTTCACGATATAGCGCGGCTTACATCGAGTGTCAGCGTTGAGTAACTGTTCTTATGTTCAACTTGGTTGACTCCACTGGTCACGACTTCTCATTGGAACTTCGGCAATCACCTCTTGAAACCAGTCATCAATGAGCGCTAGATTGATTCTATCTGGAGATTTATGGAGGTTTATGAGTTGATTTTAGGTTTCTACTTTGGATTCTTATCAGTCCATAATGAATCCCAACCTCCATATAAAATTCAAATATCCGTTTAGAAACACTCAACACTGAATAATGTAGTCATTCCAGAGGAATAAACAAGGTTTTAGTTCATCCAGGTATTATAACTTTTAACAAATAGATTGTGTTTACCGGGTGGATTCATTTGCAGATCTAGGTTCCACTTGATAACAAACGCTTCCATTGGCCATGCGTTCAGGTTTTCTTAAGTTTTAATTGAGTAAGTCTTCTCAAGTACATTTTTCAAAGTGGCCTTTATAAATCAACTGACGTTGTAGACGTTGATGTTAGAATCACGGTTAAACAATCATATGGTATTTTACTGAGGCAAGTTATACCTTCTTAGTATAAATAACGAACCTTTTAGACGTTTAGGAAGTCTAACTTGCCTCTATGCATTTACAAAACAGCTTAACATCATGCTGAAACTTTCTTGGAAAATTCGGCTTTGAAATTAAACTAAGTGTTTGTTTATTTTCGATCCACTCATTTCGTATGCCGTTATGTCCTTCATTACAATCCTCGGGCTTAATGTCTTCTCAGCTGTGAATTCTTGATAATCCCCTTCACATGAATACTTATGTAAAGAACGTATATGTGATCAGATTAATGGAATATGTCATGCAAACACCTGACATACTTTAGACAAATCATGCCATCTAACATTTTTTTTAAAATGAAATTACCTTATAGAGATATCAAACTCATGAAAATTGAAGATGTCTTCATGATACCATCAGTGTAAATGATGAGTATCTCGCACATATTTAGTCAACAAAGGACGACTCACCAACGGGTCATTATTAAATTTTTCTACATATATACCTCACGTCCAGATGTTATTATCACTAATATTAATATTGTTATTATTATTTGTCCCTTGGGTTCCTAATGGAACATACGGCTTCAGTAGCAAGTCTCCATTCCACTCTTTTCTCTGCAAGCTCTTATTTCTTCCTCACACCATCTCCTCTATGTCACCCTCACCTCCGACGCCCAACTCGCCGTTTCCCATCAGGGTTCCACTCGAATGCCTGGCACGTGATGTCCCCAGTCGGCCTTCTCAGTGCATGCTCAATCCATCTCAACTTCCTCCTGCATATTATTTGAGCGATGGGTTCTTGGTTGGTTCATTATCAGGCCAGAGTTTCTTGTTGCTTATTCTTTCTGGCCATCTGAGCTTCAGTAAGGAGCCAGCGTAGGTGGCAGTTGTTGATGAATGTCTGTAGTTTGTTGGCAATGCCTTTCGTAACGCGCCAAGTCTGTGAGGCATATAGAAGCACTGACTTGACTGAAGTTGGTGTTGAAAATCCGGATGTTGTTGACGCTTTATGCTGGGTGCAGTGCAGATCTCGACACTGGTTTCAGGCTAATGAACGCCTGTCTTGCTTTTCCGATTCTGACTTTGACGTCCTCGTCCGTGCCGCCTACAGTTGAAACGATGCTGTCTAGATAGGTGAAGGAGGCTACTTCCTTTAAGTTCCTCCCGTTGATGGTGATTGGAGTTTGTTGTTGTTGGTTGGGTATCTTCATCACCTGTGTCTTCTCTACGTTCATTTGAAGGAAGTCCCGTCTTCACTGCCCCACCTCTTCTGTCAACTTGTTATTTTTCGCCTGTAGATCTTCAAGTTTGTGTGACACTAGACACAAGTCATCGGCAAAATCCAAATCTTCTTCTGGGGTCTTTTCATCGGTCTAGTCAGCGTATGCCGATCTTCTCGCTCCTCACTGTTTGTTGCATGATCCAGTCTACTATAATCAGGAATATCATGGGTGATAGTAGGCGGCAGCCTTGTTTTACTTCTGTCTTCACTTCGAAGGCATCAGTGAGGTGAGCTGTCCATTGTGAATTACTTGACATGTGGTGTCTTCATATAGTTGTCGAATGAGGCTGATAAAGGTTTGTGGTATTCCGTAGTGTTGAAGCAACTGCCTGACAAATTACTTCTCGGTCGACGCTGTCGAATGCATTCTCAAAGTCAATAAAGTTGAGGTAGGGAGTTGACTGCCATTCTATGCTCTGTTTTATGATGATGCGAAGCGTTGCAATTTCGTCCGCACATGATTTGTACTTCCTGAAGCCAGCGAGCCAGCCTGTTCCGGTCGTAGTTTTGAATCCAGTGCATCCTTTAGCCTCTCCAGGATGATGAGGCTCAATATTTTGCTTGCTTTCGGTGGACAGGAGAGTGATTCCGCGCCAGTTCTTGCAAACACTGAGGTCTCCCTTCTTCGGCAGTTTGACAAGGTAACCCTTCTTTCAATCGCCAGCTACCTTCACTTCTTTCCAAACCTTCTGCAATAGTGGTATGGTGTGAGCATGTCCGTTGTTGTCTCTGCGTCTGCTCTCAGTGCTTCTGGTGGGATTCCATTTGCTCCTGCTGCTTTCCCACATTTCAGTAGCTTTATGGCGTTCAGGACTTCCATTTTCGTTGGGGGATTTATGTTCCTTTGTGGTTCAGCGGCTGCAGGTGTTATTTCTGGAAGAAGTGCAGGTGGTGGTCGATTCAAGAGCCTTTTGAAGTGGTCAGCCCATTGTTTCTTTTGTTTCTCTTCCTTCGTAATCAAATTTCCTTCATCATCTTTTATTGGTTTAGTCTGCGTTGATCTCTTTCCTGCCAGATAGTAACCTGGTTATTTGACATAATGTTGTCATGTCTCTCTTACCTTCAACCTGTTCTGCTTCACTTGCCAGTGTGTTGTAGAAGTGTCTTTTGTCTTTCCGTCTACTCTTCTTCACTTCTTTGTCCTATGTTTTATACATTTTACTCAGTTCCTCTTCTCGTTGTGCATTCTTGCACTTGTTCACCTTCTGCTTCACCATTCTCCTCTCCCTGCTCTATCGGCTTCCATGTGTCCGTCAAGATCCATTCCTTATCTTCTTACTTCTTCCTTCCTAATACGGTTGTGCAGATTTCTTTCAACATCTCTTTCAAAGACTTCCAGTGTTCTTCCACACAGGTTTCATCAGGGATGTTGCTCGATATCTCCTATTTTCTCTTGATGGCTGACGTGAAGATTTCCTTTGTAGTTTCGTCCTTCAGTTCAGTTTCGGTTCTGGGTGTTGAACTCCAACTGTGGTCTATCACCAACTTCCTTGAATTGAAGGCTTTCAACTTGGTTTGGAAGGTTGCTTGCACTAGATGATGCGCGGTCTGAACCTACATCTGCTCCTCTTATTGACCTTGTGTCCAGTAGGCTGCGTCTCCACTTTCTTAACATTGATATGAAGTCAAACTGGTTTCTACTGTGTCCATCTGGTGAAGTCCATGTCGCTTTGTGGATATCCTTGTGCTTTAACACACTGCCTCACCTCCGATCACCAAATCGTTGAATGCGCAGAATTCTGCAATCAATTCTCCATTCTCGTTCATCACCTCACCGAGCGCTTCTCGACCCATGGTTAGATCTCTTCCTGTGTCGTCCCCTCCCAGTTTGGCACTCATGTCGCCCATTAGAATTTTGATATCGCCAACTGACGTCTTGTCCAGTGTTGATTGAAGTTGTCTGTAGAAATCCTCCTTTTTCTCTTGCTCTGCATTATTTGTAGGTGCATAGCATTATATGATTGTGACCTTCCTTCCTTTTGAGTTGAACCTTGCTGTCATTATCCTGGAGAAGATTGGTTCCCACTGCACGAGAGCCTTCGATGCTCTTGGGGACATCATGATAGCCACTCCAAAACTCAGTGTGCTCGTGGTTGTCATCTAGGTGACAATATCGGAGTATATTATTGATTCTGCAGTTGACAGTTTGGAGAGACCACTCCCACTACATCTGCTTTCGCAAATTCCTAACACTTCAATGTGATACCTTCTCATCTCGTTTGCAATCTGGGCTGCCTTGCTGGGTTCAAACATTGTTCGGACAAGCATGTCCCCACTTTTACTTTTGCTTTCATTGAGAGAGAGGAGAAACATCGGCCAATTGGTTTCCCGAAGGCTTTCACCAACCGGCATCACTTCTCCTCTCCGATTCCAGCGAGAAGTAATTTCGTTTCTGTGTTTTATATTTTGTTTGCGTTTTGAAGTTTCTTTAGAGGTTAGATTTGTTTTATGGAGTAGGGTTGCTAGGTTGTCCTATGTTCAACCTTCTCTCTTTGCCCGGCTAGTAACTAGTGAACTAATAAACCTAGGCGAGGTTACGTTTAAATGTTAGGTGCTAGGAATCAGTTGGCAAGAAGCCTTAGACATACGTTTGATGCTTTTTGGCATTTGTTAGCACAGAGTAGCTGTAATGATGACGAAAGTGGTCTCTCCCAGCTGATTCAAACCGGCATCACTTGGTAACAAATTTAAATGCATTAACCCAGATACACTTAGCAATAATAAGTTTCCCATGGTCATGCATTACTGGTGACAGCAAACAAACATGAATCCTAAGTCTTCATCTTCCAGCACATCAACTCATTAACATCTAATGTGAAAATACAGTGCACTGAATAGTCAAATCACTTAGCTTAGTAGCCACATTTTACAGATCTGATCAACAGACCTTGGTGAGGGTCATCCCCTAGGAATTCAAGTAGTGTACTGGTTACCCGCTGGTGACAAATTCATACATACAGTAACTAGAAAAAGAACAGTGGTATATTCAATTCCTCTTAAAGTAATAGGTTGATTATGCATCAAACTTCACCATAAATCTGTCCACAAGAGGCAGTAATTGTTTTGATCAGGCTTCCCTGAGTCTATGTGTTCAAATTGTTAGTTGCTCTTACGTATGTAGTGTACTTAGGCTGCTTTTCCTCATATTCAGTGACTCAACAGTGTTTTCCATCTTAACTTTGTACTTCACTACTTTTTTTAGCTATCAATCTATCTATGATTATCAATCAATGCCCGTAAGAAACCCATCATGCTCACGTAATCATCTTCAGAAGAAATCAAACTAATATCCTATTCAAAGACAAATCTGTGTTGTAAGTGTGTAGTTTTATGGTGCAGCAACAATTGATTGTTAATAGTTTCAGAACCTGATTATTTCATCTAATGTCAACATTAATCAACGTTAAATACTCGATGTTAGCGTACAATGAAATTCATATCACATGTTCCGTTCTATTTACTCAGTCGAACATAACTGTATACGTATATTGATACCCCGACTGAGAAGTGAACCCACCATTTATGACAACACGTACCACAGCTACCCACTAGCATCTTTAGTTATAAGAAGCACCTCTTGGGGAATGAGATTCAGTACTTGTAATTTCTCATAGACCACTAGGCTAAATTGGATAAAGTTGATATTTGTTGGTATCTGGGGTTTTTGAACAGATTTACAGGGTCACTTTATAAAATTAACAAATCTACATGCCACCTGAATACCTTGCTTTTAAGAAGTCTCTTGAGCATTTTGAAATAAAGCATACGAGTATTTCAAAAAATCTCCCAATCAAACTATTGGTCATACTGATCAAAATGTTATAAGTGATTTTATTACATGACGCTTTAATAACAGTTAGTGTTCAGAGACACGTTTTTTCATAAATGTCTTCTGTCGACTCTCGATCCTTTGGGTGGCATATAATGCTTCAGTGAGTTTTTATAGTTATATGAGATACCCTTAACAAGTATGGCTGTAGTAGTCTCTTTCACAAAAGCTTCTAAGGTAAGGTAGAATGGCTCTGGGAATAATCGGGGCTGACTCATAACCGTCTTTTATGTGAAAGACACACAGATATGAAAGTGTTAATATAAGCTCATCAAGCGTAACAGGTTATAGCTGTCTCAACCCATCAATACATTAATAAGTCATCTCATTTTATGATATTGCTTCAAATATGCAGAAGAAGGAAGTGGAGATGGATTGGACTGGATATTCGGAGACATCATGCGCGAGGCCCTTGAGTGGAACTCAAAGTGGAAACGACGAGTTGGAAGTCCAAGGAGAAGGTGACATGGAGGAGATCATATGAGGAGGAAACGAAATCTTGTGGGCAGTAGTTGAGCCAGGTTAAAAGGACTGTAGAGAAGAGAGTGCAATGGTGACGTGCTACTAAAGCCCTATGTTCCACTAAGAACCCAAGGGACAAATAATAATAATATGATATTACTTCCCGTACCATGCCTTTACATTGCTGAATATAACCAACCGTCAACTTATAAACTTTTTAACCACTTCATAACAATTAACATGCATCAATAAATAATCCATGTACTCCATTACTATAATTTATTTCCATAATCCAATAGGTGTGTGTGAAGCACTTAACTCTGACTTAACATGCCCATAACAAATGCAGTTAACGTGTGACTTATATTTTAGGAATTCGCATTAGATGAACTATCACTCTTCTTCCATGAATTCAATGGTGTCTTTGATAGGACTGAAGCTTTCACATTTCCACTGGAAACATTACTACGCATATTGATTGACTTGAACTGATTACTAGTTTTGTAGATCGAAGTATTCTTATCTGATGATAATTTATTTGGGGCACAAATTCTATTTTTATCATTTTTCGATATTTTCTCATTTACTTTCAATATCGATGAAGATAATGTTTGTGATGATGAAGACTGTGGAGATTTCTTGCTAACTGGTATCAAATGGTTAAGATTTTGTGACTTCATCGAGATTGGATCATTGGCTATAACAGAGAAAAAAAATGATTATACAGAGTATGAAACAAGAGTTAATTTTATTTTGAGTGAAAATGAAAACAAATTCACTTCTTACTAGTCAGTATTTATGAGGTATTTTCATAGACTAATGGTTAGTCCCAAGTGTATGTACAATAAACCGATAGGAAAAATAAAACGTTAACGACAAAAGATATGTCGTAACTATGAGGTCAACAATCAGAATAATGAAGGAAAAGAGACTACATTAACTATCCTATACATCTATGAAAGGCCCTCGACAGCATCGACCGACAAGTAATTTGGCAACTACTCCAATACTACGGTTTCAGTGCCACAAACCTTTTCCAACCTCATTCAACAACTATATGAAGACACCACATGTCAAGTAATTCACAATGGACAGCTCACCTCACTGATGCCTTCGAAGTGAAGACAGAAGTAAAACAAGGCTGCCGCCTACTATCACCCATGATATTCCTGATTATAGTAGACTGGATCATGCAACAAACAGTGAGGAGCGAGAAGATCGGCATACGCTGACTAGACCGATGAAAAGACCCCAGAAGAAGATTTGGATTTTGCCGATGACTTGTGTCTAGTGTCACACAAACTTGAAGATCTACAGGCGAAAAATAACAAGTTGACAGAAGAGGTGGGGCAGTGAAGACGGGACTTCCTTCAAATGAACGTAGAGAAGACACAGGTGATGAAGATACCCAACCAACAACAACAAACTCCAATCACCATCAACGGGAGGAACTTAAAGGAAGTAGCCTCCTTCACC